>JAMJFZ010001796.1:517500-1005000 GCA_026225945.1 Cricetomys ansorgei
GAAATTACAGAATCAACCTTTTCAGAAGTCAAGGTGAAGCCCACTGAAATCCTGAATAAGTATCAATAGCAAGGTGTACAAACTTTAGTTTCCAGAATTCTGCAACATGAAACACATCCATATGCCAGATTTCCCTTCTTTTAGTATCTTTAGGGTTACTTCCAGTGGGCAATGGGGCTTGGTTATACAATGAACATGTGGGGCAATTTTTTTTATAATTTCCTTGGGTTGTCTCCAAGTAATGGAAAAGTTCCTTTTAAAATCTTTGCTGTTTACATGTTGCTTTTCATGAAATTTTGAGGCTTCTAACACATTTCATATTAATAAGTAATCAATCTCATCATTACTTTGTGCCATTGGGCCTGGCAACCTGGTGTGAGACAGTTTCTGTTTCAAATTACTTGTTGCAATTGCATAAATAAAGTGGTTAATTATGAGCTATCTGGAATGAATTTGGTAGTTTCTATATGAAAAACAACCCTTTCAGTATACGGAGAATCAGTGATGATATATGAGATTCAGGAAAGTCCAACACTATGGTAAGGATACGACTCTGCTTTCTGAAACGAATCATATAGGCTTTGACTGACTTTGCTTATTTTTTCTGACTTGTTGTAGCCTGCCATTCCTGATTTATTGGTGTCTGTATAAAATGTAAGTGCTCTAGAAATAGGTGATTTTCTCACTACAGGGGGAATATCCAGCTAGTCTTCTTGATAAACTGAATTTGTTTGCTTTTAGGATATTTGTTATTAATTTCTCCAAATAACTGCTACAAGCTCTTTTCCAATCTTCATTGATTTTCCATTATGACACAATCTCAGCATTAGTTTAAGGCACCACTATTTTTGCTGAATCTGCTCCTAGCAGCTGATGAAGTCTTATCTTTCCCTTTATGATTAAATCAGCAACTTTCTCTATATATGTCTTTAATTTTTTATTCTGCTTATGTGCCATAAATATCCACTCTAAGACATTATCCTCTCTCTGTATAAGAATCCCAGTAGGAGAATGTTTTGAATGAATGCTGACCAAAATACAATTCAGGGGTGGATCTATGTGATCCACAAATACATCTTGTAGTTTCTTTTCTACCAGAGTTAACTCTTGCTTTGCTGCAGCAGTTAAGTGCCTTGGACTATCTAGGTTGGGTTCTCCTTGTAACATTTTAAATAAACTGCTTAACTCTTGTGTAGTTATTCTAATCATGGGTCTTATCCAATTGATATCTCCCAAAAATTATTTTGGAAATTATTAAGAGTTTGCAACTGATCTCTTTTGATCTGTACCTTTTGTGGCTGAAATTTTTGTTGACTTATCTTATAACCTAGATAGTTAATAGAATCTCCTCTTTGTGTTTTTTTTTTTTTTCCTTCAGGAGCAATTTGTAGCCCCAACAGATTAAGATTCCTCTTGTTTCATCAAATAAATTTTCTAAAGTATCTTCATAAGAATCAGCCATTTGGTTCTGTGCATCCTAGCAACCCTCATGATTGTTCTTCTTATAAATAGTTTTACTGGTGTAGTGTTAAATTGTGTTGTAGAGATAAAAAATTTTTTTGGTTTTGTATAGAAAGGGGGAAATGCCATAGAAGTTTATTTTTAGTTTAGTTATTTATAGAATAATTATTTTGTGCACTGTTGGGTGAAGGGCTGTCTAAGTCTTAGCGTTTTGTATAATTTGCAAGTTTTGGGTTTATGTGGTGGATGTTTGATTGCTCATGATCTGTACATGCTATCAGTAGAACACCTGAGGAGTTCTGTATCAGTAAAAACACTTGAGCTGGGACTCTCGGGATTCCACTGTCCAGTATGGCACTGGCCAGGATAGTGGTTCCCCCTGCTGAGGTCTACAGGGTTTTTACACCAATGAATATGCCTCCTTCTCTCCTTGCTAAGCTGCCACAGCAGCCTAACTACTATGGGTGTCCCTGAGAGGGATGGGTGCTCAGGATGCTAAGAGGCTGAGGCCACAATCTGGCCAACCTATTATGATCTGTCAGGCTGGAGCTGCCACTCTGAGAATGGAAAACACACACTGTAGAGAGAGGCAGATCTGGGGACTGGGAAGAACAGAGGGACAGCTAGGAGACACATGGCTGGAGGCAGGGATAGGCATGGGTGCACACCCAGGACAGTCAATGAATAGGTCCTCAGGCTGCTACCAGAGCCTCCTGGCCTCTTTACTGCTTACCAGGCCAGTTCTGCCAACTCCTGTGGATGCAGACATTGCTCATATTGCACTCCTTGATGGGGTAAGGACAGCATGCTCTGCAGCACCACTGTGGGCTATGAGCACAGAGGCCAGGTAGCAGGACAGACAATGATGGGATGCAGCAGTCTGGAGCTGGACCAGGTCCAGGTCCTGTCCCCAAACTTGCTGCCAAACAACAAGATCACTCTGACCCTAGACAACAGGATATCTCAGCTGAAGTGCATCTCATTTCCTGGACTTAGTATCCACACAAAAGATTTGTCCTCTGGTTAAAAACAGACTCTCCTGGCCTCTTCAGCACCTGCCACACCAACGCTGCTGCTCCTGTGGCTGTGACTGACAATGGTGTGTGTGTGTGTGTGTGTGTGTGTGTGTGTGTGTGTGTGTGTGCACGCGCACGTGCAACAATCTAGAGCTTGAGCAAATACTGCCCCTGAATGCTCTGTCAAGTCTTGGAATCACCCTCATCCTTAGCAACAAAAGGATGTTCCAGCTGAAGAATATTCTTCGCTCTTGGTTGAGTCTCCTACTTTTTGGAGGGGTCTTAGAAACCTCAGAATACACATGTGGACCAGAACAATTAGAGATCTGTCTGCATTGCTGATGACTTCAGAGTTCACCAAGTGTGTGAGCCTGGCTTCATGAGGAACTTGTTCTAGCAGGCTTTCCAGGTGCTTTTGTGAAGTCTGGGTGCCTGTGTGATGCTTCGGTGCCAGTGAGGTCCTGATACCTGATGGGTGTCCTTGTGCCTGCACGATATCTAGGTGCCTGTGGGATGTCCATGTGCATGTGGGAGACCCTGCCTTTGGAGTGTTTGTGTGCCTGTGTAATGCCTGGGTGCCTGGTACCTGCAGGATGCCCAGGTATTGGTGTGATGTCTGGGTGTCTGTGAGATTGCCAAGTGCTTGGGTGATGCCCAGGAATCTGGGGGGATGTTCTGGTGCCTGCAGGATATCCAGGTGCCTGCAGGATACCCTGGCCCCTGTGGGAAGTTCTGGTGCTTGTGGAAGGTCCTAGTGCCTGCAGAATGTCCAAAGTCCTGCATGATGCCCTGGTTCCTGAAGGTTTGGGCAGTGAAGCCCAACTTCAGATCAAACTTCATCATGCTTGGTGTCAGGTTAATATAAGCCAAGTGATTGTTTATGTTCAGAGTAGCCTGCTGCTTCCAAAACCCTTGGTGATGCCTGTGATCCATGCTCCTGCACACAAGCTGGACCTATTTATTTATTTATTTGTTTGTTTGTTTGTTTATTTATTTATTTATTTTGATGGCCCAGGGGTGGAGGTGTGGAATAGGGAGAAATGGGAGGAGGGTGTTTTCAAGATACATTGTATGAAACTCAAGTTATTAATAAAAACATATAATAATAAAAGTATAAAGAACCGCATGGGGGACAGAATGAAAAATTATGCACCAATTAAAATAATGTTTATAAAGAATACACTTCAGGACATTGGAACAGTCAAAAACATTTTGGAGAAGACTTCAAAAGCATAAAAACAAAAGCAAGAACAGGTGAACATCATTATATAAACTTAAAAGCTGCTAAGGAAATAAGAAATTGAAGAAATGATCTAAGGAATTTGAGAAAACATTTGAAAAATATGCATCTGATAAAGGATTGATGTCTAGGAAATATAAAAAACTCCAAAATCCAATGGAGAAATAGCTCAATTAAAAATGAGCTTTTAACTTTTATAGACATTTCTCAAAAGAAGATATTATAAACAGCCAACAATACAGGAAAAATAATCAACATCATTAATTATCAGGAAAACACAAATCAAAGCCACAATGAGATACCTCCTCACTGCAGTCAGAACAGCTATTGCTGAAAAGAAAAACAGTAAATGTTGGTGAGGATGTGGAGTGGGGGAGAAGAGGAACCACCATGTGATTTGGCCATCTTACTGATAGGTATATATCCAAGGGAAATTAAGTCAGTAGTAGAAGAGCTCTCTATACTCCAAAGTATACTGTATCACTATTTACGACAGACAAGACACCCTGAGCATCTATTTTCTTAATTAGTTTATTTTTATTTTATGTGCATTGGTGTTTTGTCTGCATGCATGTTTGTATGAGGGTGTCAGATGTCCTGGAATTGGAGCTACAGACAGTTGTGAGCTGCCATGTGGGTGCTGGGAATTGAACCTGGGTCCTCTGGAAGAATAGTCAGTACTCTTAGCAGATTCATTTCTCCAGCTCTACCTAATCATCTATTAATTGATGAATGGTTGAAGAGCATGTATATATAGACCCTGCAATGAAAAAGAATGAAATGCTGTCATGTGGACAGAAATGGAGGTTAATACATTATAAGAGAAGTAAGTCAGGGGGATAGAGAGATGGCCCAGTGGTCAAGAGTGCCTGCTTGTCTGCCAGAGGACCTGAATTCAATTCCCAGCACCCACATTGCTTATAACTAACCACCTGTAACTCTAGTTCTAGAGGATCTGATGTCCTTTTCCCAATTCCTTGGGCATTTGCATTCACATGTACACATACACACAATTTAAAATGTAATAAACATTTCTTTTTTAAAAAGAGAGAAGTTGACCACAGAAAGACAAGTACCACATGATTCCATCCTGTTGTGAATTAAAAAAACATTTATTTCCTAGAACTAGAGAGTAGAACCATGTTTTGTGGTCCACAAATATATACCATTATTCAAGAGGTTATGTCAAGATGATTCCAAGTTTGAGACCAGCCTGGGCTACATTTGGAGACCCTGTCTAAAAATAATTGAGAGTAGAGCAGTGGTTACCAAAGGTTTGGGAGAAAAGAGGAGAGGAAGGATGATTAATGGGTACTAAGCCACAGTTAGATAAAAGCAAGACATTTTGGTGAGCTATTACACAACAGAGTGACTATATACAATGTACTGAAAAGTTAAACCTAGAAAAAGAGTTTGGATATTTTGATCATAAAAGAAAATGACAAACAGGGCAGGAGATGGCTAAATTTGTAAAGCATTTTTTACATAAGCATGAGAACCCATGTCAAATCCAGTATGGCACATGTCTATACACCAGTGCTGTGTGGTGGGAGAGAGGTGGAGATGGGAGCCCTGGGACTTGCTCTGTAGTCAGTCTAGACAACTGGTGAACTCCAGGTTCAGTGGGTGACTCTGTCTCAAATAAGGTGGAGAGTGACTTTAGAAGACACCTAACCTCAATCTCTGCCCCCCAAACACACACACACACACACACACACACACACACACACACACACACACACACACACACAGATGGGGGGGGGAAGGGAGAGGGAGAGGGAGAGAGAGAGAGAGAGATCCCAGAGGGACAGAGGGCAGGGAACAAGGAGGCGGGAAGGGGCAAAGTGTAAAAGATATTTGACCCAGAGGGACAAAGAACTGCCTCTGGTAGAATGGAGACAGATGTGCCCCATAGGCAATGATGGGTCATAAAGGGTCCTAGGTAGGAAGGGAAGAAGGGGAGGTACAGGTGGATGGCTATGGGTAAGGAAACTTCCTTTGCAGTGGTATCGATGATTACAGATTCATAATGGAGAATGAGAAACATTGGAAGCTTCTATGCTAACATCCTTACCCCGACCCAAAAAAAGAAAGAAACAGTCCAGACAGGAAAGCAATTGAGAAGGATTCTTAAAAGTTGTGGTGGAGATGCTGAAGTGTAGCTCTTCGCAGTTAGTGGCTTCTGGTGGGGGCCGGTGGGGAGAGTGTTGGTTTTCTTTGAGGTCTGGCCACTGGGAGTTTGACCATACTCCAATGAGAGTATGGGAAGCATGTATTGTACTTGGGTTTTCCATTTTTTTAGAGAGGGCATGGGGGTGGGAGGGTGGACCTGGGAGGAGTGGGAGGTGTGTGTGATCAGAATAGATTGTATGAAATTCTCAAATAGTCAATAAAATATTATGTTTAAAAAGACAGACTACTGGGAAAGTTGTTGAGTACAGATGCTGATCAGGAGGATCAAAGAAAGATCCAGAAGAGGATTGTGGAGTTGGCCATGCTGGCGTGATAGCCTAGGAGTTGGGGGAAGTTGTGGAGGGCTGGTTATAGAGGCCCTGGGACTCATCTGTGGGACACCTTCTGATGGTCTGCTTCCTGAAAGGTTCTTTGAGGGACGTAGAGAACATGAGGTAGCAATGAGATTTTTGTTGCCTTTCTGTTTCCCTAAGAAAAAAAAGGTGTTTTTTTTATTGTTTTATCTTTTATTTTTTATGGCTTCCTCTTTGCTTTGGAAACTTCTGCAGACACTCTGATGCCTGGGTGCCTGCCAAGTGGGTGCTTGGAAGCATTTTGCAAAGTTTGTAGAAGTGAGTTGTACATACAGTCCACAGGATTACCTTAAGACTATTACAAACATCAATTCCATAACATTTATGCAGAATTTAAACGCTTGTGTAGAAATCTCCCAACTTCCCCAAACAAACTTGTATTTTGGACAGTCTGTCACTCTCTGTAAAAATTTCTCTTCTGTTGGAGATTCTCTTTCTCTTTGAGAGTGCCTTGTTTGTCTGCTTCTGTTGTTAGCGGACCCTCAGCACCCACCCTCAACAGCACTGATACGCATCAGAGAATACTCTCTTAAGCACATTTTCCAGTGACTAACGTCAGTGACAAAAAAAGAAAAAAAGAAGAAAGGAAAAAAAGAAAAGAAAAAGATGTCGCTAAAGAAGTAAAAGTCTAGTCATCAAAAACAATGTAATATCCTGTGTGAAAGTCATGAAGCCTTGTGGTTTGAGTCCCATGATCATGTGCCCTGTAAAGTGGCCTTGGATCACAGACTCACAGGCCTCGGCAGGTGCCACTTCAGTTCACATCACATTTGGCTTTGCACACGGAGGTGGGGCTGCAGCCCTGGCTCTCATTAGGACAATGACACTCAAGCTACTGTTCTTGGCTTTCAACTTCTTCTCCTCAGTTCAAGTAACAGGTAAACACTTTTGTTTCTTCTCTAAGTTTCTGTTTTAAAAATATTTGTTTCCTTGTGATCAGCATGGTTTATTTTAAAACTGCAGTGACCTGTGAAATTTGAGCACCTTTAAAGTACTATTTAGAAACTAATTCTCATAATACAGTATATAGTACTTTAACAAAAGTCCTTTGGAAAGAAATAACATTTTATTTAACAACTACTTGATAGCATCCCAAGAACTTTTATCTTATGTTCAGGATTTTATTTTTTTAAATCCTAAAATCCTGTGATGAGTAGTTCAGTTCTGACGGCTTCAGATTAGGTCGCCTGGGCTCATATCTCAGATTTGATTCTTCCTAGCTGAGTTTGGGCAAGTATTTAAACTACCCAAATCTCTACAAAATTGGGCCCTTATTAAATGTCACCTCAATTTCATTGTGAGACGAAATGAAATGATCCATGTGAAATGCTGAGGTCACTCAGTGCTTGGCCAGTAAGCACGGTGTTCATTTAAGTACTATGTCTACCTGAACTTAGCGAGTGCCAAGAAGAATCAAGGGGTAGTAACCACAGAAGTTGGTACAAATACTAGTGAGTTTCCTCTTACCGTTGGTTGAAATATGTTTATTTAGGTTAAAACTCTTCAAACTCCCAATAACTACGGCAAAGAGGCAGTATCTATCAATTAGAAAACTCTACTCGGAACAGCATCTGGTTCTGATAACTAGGAGGTGTTTATTGTCGTAAACCCCCTTCCAGATGAAGAACCCATCTGATGGGGCCATTTATTGAAGAGAATGTTCAACGGTTTCTCCAGAGAACACAGGTCCTGGTTGTTGGCTGCAGATTTCAAATCACCTTAGTCTGACTTGAGAGCCTGTGCGCTTGACCATAGTGGTCTTCCAGCTAGGGCGACAAGACTTGTATTTTTATGGACTCAGATAAGTTCAGGGCTAAATTATCTCTAGAAACTGTAGTTCTTAACAGAAAAAAAGACATATTAGCTCTGGAATAGAGCAGGATACTGCTCAGTTTGAGAACTGGAACTCATGGGCTCCATGGAAGTTCTTAGATAATGACATTTCTCTTGGAAAGTTGCACTGTGAAGCCAATGTCTTCAGGTTTTTTTCCCCCTCATTTATTTTGACATTGCAGACTTCATCATTAGTAGGTGTTATTCTTATTTACCATGAATGCTGGTTCCAAAGACTAGCATTTCCTAATTTGTAGAAACACAGTTATTACCCCATAGACGCCCACCTACTTTGTTGTTTGAAGTGCTAGGGACCACAGATTGTGTATATTTATAAAAAACGCTGCTGAGATGAAAAACATGAGTTGGTGGTAGTTTCGACCCAGTATCTGGCATCACACAGCTAGAGCTAAAGAACCTTTGAAACTTATTTTGGAAAGGCTTCTGAGCTTCATGTTTAAGGGATCTCAAGTTTCTGTTAAAGGAATAGTTAAGTCATCCTGATTTGTGAGGTAGTAAAGCCCCACTCTGACTGAGGCTATTCAGCATTGGCAATTGTACACACAATGTTTTTCTGATGCCCTCTACGGACAATCATGTCATCAACTCATTTATTTTCTCTGGAAACTTTGCCAGCTAGACTCAAAGCTTTGCATTTTTTCCCTTTAGAACATATATTAGGGGACTAGCTAAAGAAAAGTTGGAAGGTCCACTCTTGCAGACCATTGGTTTTACTTATTTACCTTAAGATACATTTACTTCTTAGACATCAATTCATCTTCCTACTAACTCTTAGGATTTGATGCCTAGTGGCCATTGATGAAGTAGGATGGTGGAGGTAGAGAGTTCAATTTTTTTGAAACGTTTCTTCCAGTAAGAGAGCTTATAAGGAGGAAGATAAAAGAAAAGGAATATAATTACAATATGCAGAAATGTATGACCCATGCAAAATGGTGTAAAGCCTTGTGTGTGCTTTTTGTTTCTCTCTTCATGTTCACCACATCCCACAAGAAGTTATACATAAGGAAATTCCCTGGTCAATTGTTGTTGTCCTCAGCTGAGGATGTAGCAGAGTTGGTAAAGTGCTTGTCTGGCATCCACGAAACCCTGGGTTTGATCCCAACAGCATAAACAGCATAAGCATTCCTGTAATCCAGTGGATATAGGAGGATCAGAATGAATAAGGTCATTCTTGGCTTCATATCAAGTATGAGGATCACTTGGGCTACATGAGACCTTGTCTTTAAAAAAATGTTGTTGTCCTTGATCTTACTAGAAGTGTGAGAAACGGCTATGATATCCACATTAAAGTGTGCATGTGTGTGTGGGGGATGTTTTTATTTTAGTTAATGTAATAATTTTTAGCTAGCTCACTGCTCACAGCATAGATGAACATACCCTATGATAGTCTAACCCGATTCTAATGGTTTGGGTGATTCTGCAGAAAGATCTTTCTGGCTTAATTAAAAAGGTAAGGATACTGGAAGAGTTAGAAAGCTGTACCTTAGATACTTCCTCTGCTAAAGTTACTGGTTTTGTATGAATATATTAGATAATGGTGATATTGAGATCCAGGAAGACAAGATTTTGTTGGCCTTTGGAGTGTAAGTCCAGCTCGTAGCTGCAGGATCCTGAAAGCAAAGTCATTTGTGAATGATGGTAGGAGTGTGTAGATAATACACCTCATTGGCCATATATATATTTTCTAGCCAACATTTGTTAACTTTTCAGCAAACTGACCATGTCGTATGGAAACCAAAATCAGTAACTACCTGTTTACTTTTTCATGAGACCATTTCTTTTTATCCCTCCCCAAATCTTAGCAGACAAATTATGCCAAAGTGGCCAGTTTGGACTTGAATGATTTCTCTAGTGGTGCTGCATTCTCCTCAGCACTTCTGTCCCCCAGAGAGGCACAGAAAATGATTGGCATTTAATAAAAAGCCATATCTACAAAGCAAAGTAATTAAAAACTTTTATCTTTAGCTTAGTCATTGGCAAGTGATTTCCTCTGTGGCAGTTGCACAGAAAGAAATAATTGACTTCTCACAGTTAAGTGTCGTTCTGAGGCTGGGCTTGGGAAAGTAAGATAAAGAGATGAACAATGAAGAATGCAATGCAATCTGCAGACTGCTGTATTCACACAGCTTCTAATGCACTGGAGTTAGTTCTTCTGACTGTTGAAAACTGACTAGGTGTTTTGTCATTTGAAGTATATTTGATAGCTAGTTCCAAAATATGGAATTTGCTTAGAATTTGGTTCACTACTATGCCCTTAATACACTATCTTTTTAGCTACTTTTAAAGGCAACACATCTAGAAAAGACTTTAATAGCAAGGACTGTTAAAATTAATATCAATTTATCAATTCCAAGAAATAGAATGAGTCATCACCACAGACAGATCAGAAGAAGAAATGAATCTGTGTTTGTAACTGTTAAGAGCACACATGCAAACTTTTGCTATGGGGGAAGGGCTCTTACTGCCTCTCCTTCCTTAGATATGGGCTCTCCGTTTTAATGATTTTTTTCCTCTATTTTTCATGAGTTAAGAAATTCCTTGTGATTACCATTTGGTGTTTTCTTGTGTGGATATTCCTTCAAGTATTTCTTATATGCAGTGTGCTGACCTTTGCAAAGTGAAAAAAACGTATGCCATTGACATCCCAGAAGAAAATTTCTTTTGTGGTTTATCATCTAAAGCCAGAGTTCTTTTTGCTCACCAGCACAGACATTGGTGGGGACCTGGGGTTCAGTTGACTAGAATCTGAAGGCAAGTAGCTCCTGCAAAGCCCAATTACTTCACAGCAGGCAGTTGCCAAGGATAAATCTTTTTCTCCTTCCATCTTCATTAAATTATAGTTTGCTTTTCTCTTTAAGAAATTTATTCACAGAGGTTGGAACTTCTGTTGAGAGTTTGGTCAAGCATGGGGAGAAATGACACGTGGGTTTTTTTGTGACTTAATGAGTGGGTCTCTGGTTTTCTAAGTCATGTGAGACTTTCTTTGGACTCTTTGGTCAGTGATGTGGTTCTAGCACCACCACCGTCCACCCACCCAATCAACCAACCCAAACAGGAACAAAACAACAAAACCTCAACATACCCAGAGCTTTTAGCAGGAGACTTGGTGAGCTGCAATCAGTCCCTGAAGGGGAGCTGGGATGGGATTCGGGAGGGTGGGGGAAAAGTGCAGTAGTGGAGTCAGGAAAAGGGATGGGAGATAGAGATGTTTGGGGTTAGACATTCAGGTCTTAGGGGGAGAAACGTTCACAAAGAAGATGTCCACTGTTTTGCTTGTTACTCTCAGTTTGATGACTCTGAACTCTACAAGAGAGATTTGCTGGGTGGGATCAAGAAGTACCTAATTTCTTGGCAGAAACTCAGGAAAAGAGGTTTTTCCCCCTCTGGCCTTAGTAATTCAGAACTCATCTCATAGGTACCATAGTTTTGTTTTAGTATTATTATGCAAATTGTATTTGTGTTCTTCCTGCCACAGCGGTGGAGAATTTTTGCTTAACTTTGAGCCACTGCTTTATCTCTCCACACGATGATTACCGTCATCTCTCTGTCACCATCTTCATTATCTCGGGGATGCTGGTTGACAAGGTAGCCAGGTTAATGGTGTCATTCAGAGTTACAGTTCAGAGTAGTGTCGGATCTAATCACAAGCTCTTCTCCGAAGCCTGAGTCACTTTGTCGGCTCAGAATCCACCACGTAATGTATAACCACAACACTGAAATCTCCTTATCACCCACTAATTCATTTAGACGTCTGAATTATTGACATGTCCCCCATTCTAACCATGGCATGGGTTCTTTTATTGAGAACTGAGGTGGGTGTTTGAATTTTTATCTTTGATTTTTGTGTTTGGTGTGTGTGCTTGTGTATTCACAGGCGTATGCGCGCATGCTTGCATGCGTGTGGAAGCCAGAAGGTAGCCTCAGGTTCCATTTCTCAGGTTCTGATCACCAATTTTTTTTTTTTTTTTTTTTTTTGAGACAGGGTTCTCTCACTGGCCCAAAAATTCCAAGTAGGCCTCATTGGCAGGCCACTAGGGATGTGCCTGTCTTTGCCTCCCTGGGATTACAAGTGTATGCTATCACACCTAGCCTTTTAATGTGTGTTCTGGTCACTGAACTTGGTTCCTCGTGCTTGCAAGACAAATACTTTACCAACTGAGATATCTCTCAAGACTAAAATTTTTAATTTTTAAATCGGTGATCAAGTAGAAACTGTGGTTTTCATCACTTAGGGGCACTTTGCTCAGAGAAAGGGTCAGAACATCATTGAGATGTATTTTCACCTTGTTGGGGACCTGATGACTGTCTGGGATAGTGAGAGCTACTAATACGTAATGTGAGACCAGCAGTGATCTACCAGAAATACATGAACTCTATCCTACAGAGGATGGGTATGAAAAGCCAATGGGGGGAGAATGTTTTCTTCCACTGTGGCACTTCTGGGACCCCCAATCAGGGTGCTAGTAAGTTTCTGTTCTTTAAAGTGTCTGATCCTTCTCATGCTTTGTCAAGACAAGTTCTCATTCATGTGCTCCTTTAATGGGTATTTCTTGTTCAAGATACTAGTCTGGTTCCTGCAAAAAATTAAAAAGAAACACTTTAAGATGTGATAAAGTAAAAATGAGAATTATAAAATGCTTAGATTTTTGTCTTTTAGCTTTAGGTCAATTGTGAATAGCATTCTATCCACACTAATTTATTTTTGTGGAAAATAATCAGAAACCATAGATGTTTAGAGAGGGAAGGAAACAGTTATTTCTCAGTTTGCAGAGAAGAAAGCTGTATTGATGGCCCCTAGACGATGTTGAGAGAAAGATTACATTGTTAGATTCCTTGACACCTTGGAATGCCTTTAGGCTGGTCTCATTTTAATTTTCTCCAAGCTAATTTCTTTTGTGCCCTGGCCTCCAGCATCCTTCACTGACTCACACTCCTGCACCCATCCTTCATGACCTTACTGAGGATGTATTCTTGTGATCCCTTCTCTCCATGCCTGATCTTCTGGATCTAGTGGATTTTCTACATCTTTCCTAGCTGTGTGATGGCAAGCTAGTTGCTGTACCTGTCTTTCACTGCTTTAACAAATATTTATTAGACTTCTCATATTTTAGTCCCTCATGGCTTCTGAGGAAACAGAAGGAAAGGGCAAGAAGCACACGAGACCTGCTTGCATCATTGAGTTTGCTTTGTTGTCAAGGACTCAGCAATTTAGTTGAGAAACTGTATAATAGGATACAACATCTGGAAACAGATGCACGATGGCAGTTGGCATTCCTTACCTTACTGCATGGTGTTAGGTGCTTCAATGGCTTTGCACGTACTATCCTTGTAGTCTGGAATACCCCTTCTACCTATCACTGGAAGGTCTTCTTTGAGACCCCAAATATCAAAACAAGGTACTTCTCTTTCCCTTCAGAGTTCCCAAAATTGTTATTGTGAATTGATAACATCTATTTTGCATACCAGACTGTAAGCTCCTTGAGGAAAGGCTCTTGTCTCATTCACTCATGTAAACTTGGTATAGGGCACAATCCTGGAAGCATGTAGGAATTAATGAAATATTTATTGAAAGAGGAATTGAACATACAAGTGCCAAATGGAGAAGCATGAAACACTGTCGAGACAAGTGTAAGTACTCATACCTGTAGTCCCAAATCCCAGCACTCAGGAATCAGAGGCAAGAGGATTACTATGAGTTTTGGGCTGGTATGTGTTAAACAGTGAATTTCAGACCAGCCTTACTACAGTGTGACACTTTTCCTCAACCCCCCAACAGCAACAAATTAATGCAGGATGTTAAGTGTTTATAAAGAGTTGGGGATTGAGCTGGATGCTGTTAGTATGTAGAATCCTACCTGAATCCTAATGAATGAAGTTATTGATGAAAACTGCTAGCTAACATTTAGTGTGCATTCACACTGTAGACATTGTTCTACTTAGTTTCCCATTGTTTAAGTCATTCAATATCGCCCTAAATCCTATAAAGTAATTATTATAATTTACTAATTCATAGATGGGAAAACTGAAGTACCAAGCAGGTTCAACACAGCTAGGAAATATGTAAAAAGCCAGTGTGTTGCTTCAGTGTTTATGTTCTTACCAGGGTTATGTTGCCTAAGGAAGAAGGAACATTAGTAAGGAAACAAAATCAGGAATATGGTTCCATGTTCTCTAGCTCTGGAGGTCTAGAGAGGTACAAGCATGGTAAACAAAGGGCTGAATACAGATAAAAATGTTGAAACTTGATTTTTAAGCTATCCTGAAGCACTTGGGATGAATAAGAAGAAAGCACCTAGAAATGCTTCTCTGTGGAACAAAGGGGAAGGCATGGGAATGGCAGACTGGTTAAAAGGAACAGAAAAAGCAAGTTAAATAGAGTCTAGGAGATTCCTCTGGTTAGAAGGCAGCTGGAGTGAGCCCAGTAGAAGAGGACTGGCTTCAGAGGGAGGAGGGGAGGAATATCATTGGGGAAAGAGGCTTCCAGAGAAGACTGGAGAAGGAGGGAGAAATGAGTAATGGCTGAGGAGGAAGGCCAGCCAGTCTTCTGAGTTAGGCAGGGCTTGGCAAAGGAAGATAAAACTTCATAAGATTAAGAGAAAGCTGAGTGGGTCAAAACAGATAGTGCAAAGAAGAGGGAATTGATAGACAAGGTAAGACCATCAGGAGCTTGGATTGCCTGGAGTATCTACCATGGTATTTTGTACATAGTAGCAGTGTGGTACATGGTGCAGTTCAGTGGCTTAATTGTGTTTGGTATGTGAAGGGGGCTAAGAGTGTGTGTGATGGTGCCTGCATGTGTGTGGTTCTGCAGAGCTAGAGGGGAGAAATACTATTAGGAAAGGAAGGAGGAGGGAGAAAGTAGGAGAGGAGGAAGGACAGTTTTCTCAATGAGACAGGAACACTGGAGAGAGGACAGATCGCTAAGTGCACAGTGTGGCTGAGCTTGACCTCAACTCCTGGCTGAGGCAACAGGGTCACAAGGTTCAAACCAACACCAAGTAGGCTTCCAGCTTCCAGTCAGGGATGTTAATCTCAGCGTCTCTCTGTGGCATTTTTTTTCTTTTCTCTCTTTTCTTTTCTTTTCTTTTCTTTTCTTTTCTTTTCTTTTCTTTTCTTTTCTTTTCTTTTCTTTTCTTTTCTTTTCTTTCTTTCTTTCTTTCTTTCTTTCTTTCTTTCTTTCTTTCTTTCTTTCTTTCTTTCTTTCTTTCTTTCTTTCTTTCTTTCTTTCTTTCTTCCTTCCTTCCTTCCTTCCTTCCTTCCTTCCTTCCTTTCTTTCTTTCTTTCTTTCTTTCTTTCTTTCTTTCTTTCTTTCTTTCTTTCTTTTTGTTTGTTTGAATAAGGATGTGGCTGCTTGATTTTGGCTTTGAAAAGACCAAGCCTGTTATTTTCCTTTGACTTTCTATTCCACCCCCATTCAATCTGTAAAGCTAAAGATTTTTCAAAGTGGGAGATGTGATGAGGAATTTTAGTTTGTCACATCATGACATACATTACCTAGGCATCAGATTTCTCAACTGATACATGAAGGGATTGGATTAGAGAACACACACGCGCGCGTGCACACACACACACACACACACACACACACACACACACACGCATCTGCAGAGAATTGCATTTCCATTATCTCTGAAATCTCTTCTAAGATCTGTTGTTTAGGGTCTTAGATGCTAAATGTGCTTAGAAATGACTGCAGGATTTGGGGGGAGGGAGCAATATTGCCTTTGCTGACTCCTATTTTCCACAAAGTTAATGTCTAAGACAGTAATTATTTCCAAAATTCCAGGCTATGACACCTACCCAGAAAAGTCTGTGTATGCCACAGTAACCTTGAACAGATTCTTGAAAGGTGCAAGAGTTACACAGAACAGAGCAGATGACAGAAATGTTCTGCTGTCTTCTTTACATACTTGTTTTGAATGAGAGCTCAGAATGATGATGGCTCAGGAGTGCCAAGATCTGGTCATAAGATTAAAATGCACATGAAGAAAACAATATATTAAGGTAGCCAAATTAAGGAAGTGAATGTAACTTAATCTGTCTGTGTAATCTTATTTGTGTTTATACAGTAAAGTGATTAAAAATTATATTAATCTAAATAATTCCTTGATATCTGTGTTTTTTCTTTGATTTGAAAATTGAATGATTGTCATAATATTCATGTTGAAAGTTAATAAAGGTTATCTACTCTTTGGGTCTTAGGATTTGACTTTTGCAAATGGTTCAGTGGTATTTTGTATGGTTACTACTTCCATTTAATTAAACTGTTCTGCCATGATGTCCTTCTAGCACTAGGAAATGAGAAGACAATTGTTGATCTGTGTATGGTGGATGACAATGTTCTTGGGCTTATGAGATTGTGTGTGTTTAGGAGTTTCAGTTCTATAGTAGCATCCCTGAGAGGTAGGGGTGATTACATAGGAGTAGACAGTGGCTTTCTAGACATCTTAAAATTATCATTCACCAAAACACAGGTGACCTTCTAAGTATATTTCTTTCTTTTTCTTTCCTGTTTTTCAAGACAGGGTTTTTCTGTTGTAACTCTGGCTGTCCTGGAACTCACTCTGTAGACCAGGCTGGCTTTGAACTCACAGAGATCTGCCTCCTCTGCCTCCTGGATGGTGGGATTAAAGAACTAACTGTTTCACCACTGCCCACCACTAAGTACATTTCAGTCTGACCAATTTCTTTAAATTCTAGTCCTATACTTCTGTTTCCTTCCTGATCTTTCCTCTAGGAGGCTTTATCCTCCCCTCAAGTCTAATGTATCTAAAACAACCCACCAGTTACTTTTCTCCAAATAGATTTCATTTCTTAACTTACCTCATTTTGTCAATGATGCCTCTATTCTTGTTCTTAGTCAGCACTTGAACTCATGTCAATGTCCATTCCTGCTCATTGTCTGCAAGTCCAACACCTGTCTTTGTTTATCCCTTTCATCCCAGCATCTACTTTGCAGTTCAGGCCCTGCCAGTTCACATCTATGTTATAGCAATAGCCTCTCACCAGTCTCTGAATTGTCCCTAACCCTGCTGTGCACCAATACCTGCCTCTCTGCTGTGCTAATTCTCCCCAGGAGGCTTCATTCTTAGCTTAGATGTAGACAATCTCTGTTTCCCTCCCTGATAAAAATTCATGTACCTTTTCATAGTATCAAAGGCCTTTCATAATTGGTGTAGACATCCTACCTATTTCTTCCTTAAATAAAATTCTTTGCTGCTTCCTAATAAGCCCTTGCAGTAAGATTATTTCTCCATCTTATCCTATCTAAATTTGCTCTATACCACATAGTTGAGCTAAAGACTGTTCTGTATAGAAGCCTCCAGAGTCATTCCAATTGGGAACAAAGCCATTTTCCTGGGACTGTCAATGGCTCTCTATAGGGTTTAGAGTATAACTGTGTGCCTTAATGGAATTTCTCCTACATCTTTCGATTTCCAAAGAACCAAATTCATTAGAGTCTGTTATTTATTTGCTGAATAAGCAAGTTTTTCATGGAAGACAAAGATGTCATGTCATCAGAGAACAATTTTCTGACTAATTAAAATTTGTTTTCAGAGTATGTCCATTAATTATTCTGATAACTTTTCTCTCTTAGAAATGAATGATTTATGTCTCAGTGCTCAGATGGGACATTTTGCTACCAAACTATTTGACCTCTGAGTTACTATATGTAGAACACTAATATTTTACGGAAACAAAGGCAAGTGTCCTCTACAGTACTGTATTTGCCTGTAGGAGAAATAGATCAGAGTTAGGGGTATGGCTTAGACCAGTGATGGTTCAAAGTAACACAATTAGTAAATTTAGTCATCAGGCTTCTATTTCTGTTTTCTAGTCACCTATAATAGTTTATTATTGTTTGAGTTGAGCTATATTTAAGTTTTGTTTCAAAATCTGATGTTCTTATTGATAAGAGTTGGTGTGCTTGATGTAGTTGATAGCTATGACATACGCAGTCTTGGACAAGGTTAGTGGGTTGGCTTGATTTCATCCACAGAAGTCATGCTTTGTCACAGTAGCCTCTGCTACACTTCTGTTTTCTTCTGGATCTGGTAACCCCTCTCTTCAGAGAGGTCGAAGCTTAGCTGCTACATACCACTGTGTTCCCTGCTCCTGTTGGGTCCTGCTCTCTCACAATGTGAATGGTGCATCTTTTATAAACATATCCACTGACTGGTACCCGGGTCTGAGTAAGCCATCTATTTTCTGTTGGAATCCTGAAGGAGACAATGTACATGCCTGTATAGTATACTGTTGAAAGCACCCATCCCCCTATTAAAAAAAAAAAAAGATATACTCCAACCATGCTTTTTTCCCCCTTTCCTTTCCTTTCCTTTTCTTTCTTTTTTTGTTTTTGTTTTTGTTTTTTGTTTTTTGAGACAGGGTTTCTCTGTTGTAACTCTGGCTGTCCTGGAACTCACTCTGTAGAGCAGGCTGGCCTTGAACTCATAGAGATCCGCAGCCTCTGCTGCCTCCCAACTGCTGGGATTCAAGGTGTACACCACCTCTTCCCATCTCTACCATGATTTCTTATAAAAAGGGGAGAATTTCAAGAAAACAGTCAATGTGAAAATGAGAGAAAACGACCATAGTTATTTTGACTTTGCATTTAAATTTCGACTTGCATTTACTTTAAAAAAATATGTATTTCAGAGTCTGGGATCATCCAAAGCCCTGTAGGTAATTAACTGCTTTGTTTTATTATTTTAGTAGCTCCAAGAGTATGATGAAAGGTATCATAGTCCGGTGGGCACATATGCTTCCTTTCCTGATACTTGAATAAAGCTAAGCTGTAAGCTAGAGTTATCTGAGCCACAGGCTGTTGAGAACCCAGTTTGACTTTCAAGTTCCAGAGCAAGCACTGGATTGGCTTATCAGAGAGTCTGTCCCTTACAGAGTCTGAAAGGAAGCAAGTGGTCAGGGGGCTAGAAGTTGAAGGATATCCTAGTCTCAAACAGGAAATAAGCTCAGAGGAAAGTTACAATTACGTAGTCAGTTCTGTGATCAGGACAGAGGTGTTCTCTGCCAGGGCAAATGATGATACCTTCACAGTTGGCTCACAAACACCAGAGTGCAATATGGGCGAATGTAGAAAGCTTTTTTTTTTTTTGTCTTTACCTAACATGGCACTAACACATCAAATTCTGTTCAATTAGAATTTTTAAAAGAAAACATTAGTATTAGGAGGCTAAAACTTTATTTTTTCAAATGTAATAAAAATGTTGTGATAGGACTAAATGAAAAGAAGAAAAATCAATTTCTAATTAAGTATGCATTATATCTTTCTAAAATCTTCTTTAGCTTCACAGTGCATGCTCCAGTCTTGAGTCCCACCAGCCTTGGTGGGCCATTTTATTTTACTATAATGCTTATGATATAAAAAGGAAAGCTAGAATATTATGAATTTAAACATGATTAAGAATGTAATTTTTTAGTTAAGGAATCACTCATTGAAAGTTGGACTTAAAAGTGACTTAATGAGCTGACATCCCTTTTGTCCACTGGGCCAAACTGAAATAGAAGAGCTGTAATAGATGATCACTACTTGTGAAACGAAAATTATTTATGGGAGGCATTTTGTATTAATATTATCTGTAGGTCTCATCTGAGATTTATCTATGGCCCTTAGAATGTTTCTCAAATTGTGAGAAAACTGTGTATAATCATCCCTCATTATCCATGGAGAACATGTTCCAAGACCTTCACTAGACGCCTGAAGCCTCAGATAGTATGAAATCTGCAAATGAATGTCTTTCCCATTTCTCCAAGCCCATTATGTACTGTGGCTGCAACTTCTGAAGTTGAAGGTGCAGCAGCAAACTAGCATGACTTCTCCTCCTTAGCATGTATGCTCAGTACCTCAGCATTTGTTTTTTTCTTTATTAAGTAGAAAAGTTTTGCCAGAAACACTATTCTTAAACTGGAGGCCATTATTAAGTAAAATAAAGGTTGCTGGAAGAAAGCAGTGAGATACCTCAATGGTTGATCTGACAGCATAGGGAGCAATTACATGACTGCTGCTGTTGGTGGTGGTGGTAGCATATACACTGTAGAACCACTGGATTAAGGGATAAGTCATGTCTTAGGCAAATGATATTAGACTTTGTTGTCATCCTACTCAGAATGATGAAAATTCAAAATTTATGAATTGTTTGTATCTGACATTTCCCATTTAATATTTTGGATTTGTAGTTGACTATGGGTAACTGAAACTACAGAAAGTAAAGTCACAGACAAAGAAGAACTAGTTGGAAATGGAATCAGCTCACTCTTGTTGAATGAACAAAGCTGTTTTTTTTCCCTGTTCATTCATGATTTCATGAATCGTGAAGTATCAGTCTTTATACTTACACAAACACATTACATATTAGCTCTCCAGTTATTTGTGTGACCTTATTCAGAAAATTACCTATTACTTTTATTTTCAGTAGGCTCTTCTATACAATAAGGGATTTGCTTTAGATAATCTTCAAGTTCCTTCCAACCGAGTATTTTTTTGTATATAGTATTCCACTAAAATGGCAGAGAAAATGAAGTTTGATTTGGTCTAGTCCTCTTCTCATTCATTTTACCTCCTACTCAATGGTAGTCTCTTTGACTCTCACTTATACGCCTAGTACCAGCCTCTTCATCAAGTCCAGCCTCCAGAGGATCTAGAGCCAGCCACTGAAATTATGTTAGAATTTTGATGCAGTAGGGCAGAGGCGAAAGAACAACAGATTAAGATCTGTTGGAAGGAATGTGTTCAAATCTCAAAGGCCACTTACTTCCTGAAACTTGGGCAATTCATGACCCCTTTGAAATTCTTTTATAGCCTCAGGAATTCTAAACCAATAAGGTTCCCAACATTATAATTTATACTTCATATTCTTTGTAAATACAAGTTTTCGCTTAACTGGGAGGGATATGTGTATGCATCCTTTTAAGGCCAAGGGTCTTTGATGTTAGGAGCTTCACTTTAGAGATGGTTCTCCACTGCACCTGTACAGAGGTTGGCCTGGTTCCTAAATATAGTAATTGACCCAGTTACAATTGTTGAGAAGGAAAAACATTGTTTTTGTGACCACTCTACTCTTTTTGAAACACAATTCGTTTTCAACCTTCCAGAAGCTGGTTCCACCACAAGTTTCACAGACTATCTGTGGGAAATCTTCGGCCCTCACAGCCCTGCTTGTGAGCTGCAGATAAGTGCTTTCTTGCCTCTGATCTTACTCTTCATGTTGCCTGTTGTCGAGCAGGAGTTGTGAGGGAAAGAGTTTTGAGGTTACTACTTCCTGTCTCCACACCTTTAGCTCATTTAGTTGCTAGGAAAGGCTTTGAAAAGCAAAGCATTAAATTCATCATCAAAACAACCTGTCGATTAGTAGAGACATGCTAGCCAAGGCAGTCATTTACTGTGCTAAGCAAACGCAGTTGGGAGACTAACAGTGTTTCTAGGTGGTGTAACCTAGGTAACCACTCCCAAGAAAGGAAATAAAATCAAAATATTTGCAGAGGGAAAAGAAAGCCCATTTCTAGCATGGTTTGGAAAACAGCAAGGCACTCAACAGAAGCTAGTATAGGAAAGCTAAATGTATCTTAGTTTCTTCTAAGCCTAGGTATGTCCTGGAATTTTATAGTATTCTCTTAAATTCTTTGGATTTAAGAGATTCCCAGAAACTCAAAAAAAAAAAAAAAAAAAAAAAAAAAAAAAAAAAAAAAAAAAGAAAGTTAAACTGACCACTGTTACTTGCTTGGTTTATCTGAATCTTTAAACTCTACAATATAGAGTGAGGGGTGTCTCCTCACACACACTCTATTTTAAGGGACAATAAAAGAAGCTAGAAGCACCATAGAAACCACATGATCACACATGGTCAATATCGTTTAGAATAACTGTAATCTTTCTCTAATATCAGAAACAAACATTTCATTTAAGTATGTCTCTAGAGCACATGTAGATTTTAAAGTCCTGTCAGATAGCTTCTCACAAGAACTTCTTTGAATCACTGGAATCAACTAAAGTGGAACTAAATTTCAGAAAGTTTATTAACACTTAAAAAAAGAGGTTTTATCAGCTAGAATTCTAAGCTAGGAAGCTGTCTAGCCACATGGTAGCACAAAACAAGAAGTGACCTCAGATACAGCAGTCTCTAAGCGCCAATTAACTTAAAAAATCATCTGTTGACACAGAAGAGAGAAATGTAAACACTGCCAGACAAATTGCCCATCTCCTTCTCAAAGTTTTCAAACTCTTTCCCAACAAAATTTTGGCACAGTCACAGAATGAAGTATTTTCCTTTTCCTCGCCCAGTGGCTGGTTGTTTCACCTGAATCGTGCAACAGTCTTGACACAGGGCCATGGAGCCCTCCTTGAGAAAGCACTTGATTTTTATGCTGAGGTTAAATGGCTCAGAAGAGTCAAATCAGACAACCTCAACCACTCTGAGGCTTGAACTTAACCACTCTGAGGCCCCATGATGGGAAGAAGAAAAAGCTATCTTCTAGTTATTTAATTACTCCTTATGAAGCAAAACCGTTTCGGAGAATGACTGCTACCTCTTCCTTCTCAAAGTTTCCATCCTGTGTCATGACCCTGAGGCTGAGAAGATAATCTCCTTTATAGTCCAGATGTCCAAACTTGACTTTGGTTTTTGGATCTGTCTATTCTGGTGATGCAATGAAGTAGAAATGAGTGAAGAAGAGGTGTGGGCAAAAGAAAAATAACTACGTGTTCCTTGGTTTGTGTGGCTGAGGAAGTAATTTTAAATGCATCCTTTTCTCTTTAACCACACCTAAATCATTGTCAAGGTGTGTTAGCATTAGCCTGTAAACATTTCTGACTTTATACACTACTTTTAAACCAGTTTAGTCTCTCTCACCTCTGACCCAAAAGACAGCTGAATCCTGCCTACTTTCCATGCCTTCACTCTTGTACCCTCAAAACACACCTCTTCCATTTTTGTTAAAATGATATACATAAACAAAGAGAGTTCTGCACATCCACTATTCTTAAAAACCTTCAGTAGATCTCCATCACCTGCAGGAGAGAGGTCTCTGATGTGGTGAGCAGTGCTTACTTTTCCAATTTTGTCTTCCATGACCCTGAGTCAGGCAGAATGAAGGTAGCTCTAATTCCCTCCAGAGTGTCACATTCATTCTCACCTCCTGTTTTCTTTGCTGTTTTTCCTCTCTCTTCTTCTCCCCACTTCACCAACTTACTTTTAGTCTCCACATGCACACACTCACCCCATCCTCCCAAACTTGAAGACACAGCTCAGTGAGGCTGACTTTTTACTTGATAAGCATTTGTCAGTCATTGTGGGCATCAACCTTTACCCCTCAGACCAGCAGTCATCACGTCTAGGGAGTCTGCAGTTGGTTCCTCAGTTGCTCCCAGAACCTCCAGATCACTGTCGACTGTGTGAAAGCTAGCTGTCTATTTGTATTATTTTTCCTTACTAGACTGTGAACTGCCCAAGTGTATTCATGTTCAGGAAATCAGTTTTATCTCTCATGTGTGAGTCTTGGGAAGATCTCATCTGCTGAATCAGACTGGAGTCACTAAATGAACACTGGAGTCTGGAGGCTGGGGCTTCTCCCTTCCCCTCTAGCTTCTCCCTCTCAACTCCTTTACAGACGTTCACAGTAGCATAGTTCATAATAGTCAAACAATGTTGAGTGGAAAAACAAAATGAACTGTATCTACACAATAGAGTATTGCTTAGTCATAAAATAAAGTTGTGACACTTTATCACAACATGGATGAAACTTGAAAACTGAAAAAGAGCCAGATACAAAAAGACACAAATATTAAAATTTCATGCATATGAAATGTCCCAAATGGGCAAAGAGAGACAAGAAGTCGGTGAATGGTTGCCAGAGGCTGAAGGGATAAAAGGATGGGAAATGAGGGCTAATGAGCATGAAGTTTTCTTTTTATGTAATGAAGATATTTTACAGGCAGCTGTGGTCCACTCACAAAGTCCTGAGTATTAAAAAAAAATTCCTTAACTGTACTCTTTAAAAGGAGAACTTTATGATATGTGAAACATTTTTCTGTAAAGTTATCCAAACCCCAATATCAACACTAACCCCACCTTAAGCTTATACCAAATAAATCAGAATTTCTGGGAGTCGGAGACCCTGGATGTGGGTTTTCTTTTTAGGTTCCTGATGTGTGGAAATACTGATCAGCTATTATAGATTTAATTTTATGTAGTTACTTTCTACCCAAATCAACAACAATGATGTCAACAACAGCAACAGCAACTATCACCACCTGTGTACGTGAATTCAACCCCAGGTTAAATGACAAATTTCATTTCTAACAACTTCTGATTTTAGCTGGCCCTTGGGTGTGGGTACAAACAACCTTTTAAAAATTATAAACAGGGGTCTGAAGAGATTGCTCAGCCATTAAAGCCTAGGCTACAACCAAAAATTATAAATAGGTAATTATTAGCATGCCCCCCCTCCATGATTTTATTTACATTAAATTTCTTCACAGACAAACAGCTCCTATAAAAACTGAGGTCATTTTTCAGGAAAAGGTTGTAGGGTCTGTGAGGCTGATTCTCCATGCCCAAGCCGTCAGCTTTTTAGGTGGTGTGGCATTTGGTTTCAGTTCTGCTTTTGTTCACCATTAGCTCAATGACTGTAGATGAACAGCTTGTGTTTCTAGACCTCATTCAGTCATTTCACCCTTCACCCAAAATATACAGGTATGGTGGACCACATTTCTAATTCCAGCACTCAGGGGGCAGAGGTAGGTGAATCTGTGAGTTCTAGGCTAGCCTGGTCTATGTGAGTTCTAGGTCAGCCAGCGCTACATGGCGAGACCCCAGTTTTAGTTGTTGTTGTTTGTTTTGTTTTGTTTGTTTTTGTTTGTTTTTAGGAAAAGAATATAGAGCTAAAGACATGGTAGGCACCTGTTGCCAAGCCTGATCCCTGGGTGGAAGGAGAGAACCCTGAAAGTTGCCCTCTGACCTCTGCTTGCATGCTGTGATGTATACGCACACATACACATACTTAAATGTAATCATTTCTTTTTAAAGGGTATATATTTTGTGTTCTGGAAGTAGGGATACACTGGAAAACAATATCAACATGGTCTCCTCCCTAATAGAGTTGATAATGTAGTTTTACTTCAGTTGCTTTTAAAGTGAGAAATTGAATTAGATGGTATCCAGATCTTTGATTGTTTACTGCATAAAGATAGAATTCTTCTTGGTTTAGAGAATAAGCATGCAATTTTCTTGATAGGCTATTCTCTGAATTTGTTGTGGAGGAGAAATTAAGGTCAGCACTTGGAGCTATAGATCTCCTTACCTTTTATTCCCACTCTTGGTTCGGTCAATAAGCAAAGCTGAAATGTTTTAAAACTTTTAAATCCCTTCACAAAAACCTGACACACAATTGAAAACATATTCATTTAGGCATCTGTGTCAGGCTTTCAAGCTGCTTCCAAGTGTATCACTTAATCAGGAAGTCAACCCAAGGCTCAATCAGCGTCTTTGGAATCTCAACTCGATTGAAAAATTCCTAGCACATAGTTGTGGTGCTCAACGCTGACAGAAGGTCATATTTTGCCTTCCAGGTGGAAACATGCTCCATTTTCCCACTCAAAAAAGGATGGCTATATTATTGAAATATTAACTTTAAAACTTGTGGTTTAATTATCACTCCAAGAAGAACGATTATTATATTTTAATATCTGCCAAAAGACTTCATTAGAGAGCTGTTCAGTTGGCTAATTAATTCATTTTGATTTCAGGACAACAGGATTATTATAATTACACTTCTAACTAGACGTTTCCCCCCCTCAGAAAACAAGATTTTGGTGAAGCAGTCTCCCATGCTTGTGGTAGAGAACAATGAGGTCAGCCTCAACTGCAGGTACTCCTACAACCTTCTCTCAAAGGAGTTCCGGGCAACCCTTCTCAAGGGAGTGAACAGCGAAGTGAAAGCATGTATTGCGAATGGGAATTTTTCCAATCCGCTTCAGTTGGAGCCAAGTCCGGGGTTCCACTGTGATGCGAACTTGGACAATGAAACAGTGACATTCTACCTCCGGAATCTGCATGTTAATCAAACAGATATTTACTTCTGCAAAATTGAGGTGATGTATCCTCCTCCTTACCTAGACAACGAGAAGAGCAATGGAACTGTTATTCACGTGAAAGGTAACGTGTTCTTGTGCACCTTCCTCCCTAAAGTAATGTGTTGCAGTGCGGAGAGCCGGGTAAAGCTGAGCATTCACATTGGTCTGGCACTCAAAGACAATTCTGTTTAAACCTGTTTTCCTTTTGCTTTAGGAATGGTTCCAGCTTGTATTTCGAAAGCCTTTACTTTTCCTCACTGAAATGTAGAAGAGAGGGAAGAAGTTACAGTTCATGGGAATAGAACCTTTAAGATTATTCTTGATATAAGTAGGTCATGTCAGGAAGACGTTTGCTATTAAAATGTGAGTCTAATGTCTTTTTGGCCTTCTGGCTAAGACCGAGTATAAAACTGACCATAGCGTCTTCTAATGGATCTGATGGATCATGATTCAGGGAGAATGGGTTGTAGATCAAATTAACTCTGTTTTTCGGTGATCCATGTTCTTCCTCCATTAACTTGCTTTCCATTTTCCAAAACATAGAATGGATGCTGGACTAGAAATTTAGGGGACATGGAATTTGTGATCTTGGATAAGTTACCCAACTTCTTAATAGCCCCAAATTCAACATGATTAAGTAGTATTCATGAATCACTAGACTAAGTGTACTATCTTTATGTTGAGATTATGTTCTGTCTAAACATTGGGAAGAAAAAGAATAGGATTCTGAAACTTGAAATATAGCTATTGGCATTAACATATAAAACCAAGAGAAGCCAGGTAGATTTTTGTGTATATGCCTACACTGTAGCTTTTCTTTTCTACAGAGTGATAAATAAGAAAATATATGCTCCACTTTATATTCAGTTCTAGCACAATCACAGTAAATGCATGTTCAAGCTATGCTTGAGAAAAACCAAATACTGAACAAGGGAAGAATTATCATCTTAATATGGCAGAATAGCTTTTGTGTTCTGCCAAAATAGAGACAATTAATATGAGAATTCAGGTTTCTAATATCAATAGTGCTCAGGCAAAATATTTTGATCGGATTAAGTCAGAGAATAAAAAGATATTCTATTTTGGAAGCCAAGAATGAAACATTTCTTCCATATAATGGCGTAGCACTTTAGGTTAGTGTTATGTTGTATGCTGTCACACTTGAACATTTAGGAGAATTAGAGAAGACACCAGTGAGTCTGTACTCAGCACCTTTCAACCCTGATTGTCTATTACAAACTTAAATAGGTAAGTCAAAAAATGCCTGCAGGCAACTTTGAGCTTCTGATTTTATATCGCTTGAGAAAGGGGAACTAGATAATGCTTTCAAATTTTGTCAGATAATTCTAATGAGTATCCAGGATTAACATCTCATAGACTAGAGAGTTGTTGGTCCTCTTTTATGTATTTTTTTCTTAAAACTCTATTATAAAGAACTTGTAAATAAAAAATTTCATGCATTGAAATTAATCAGAATAGAAGTCTATACATCTCAATGAACTATGAAGTCGTTTTCCTAGTTATAATTTTCTACATGTTTTAGTAAAACTGCATTTTTTTCGTACCCCTTCTGATACCAAAGATATAATGTGACTCATTCAGCAACAGATAATCTGTTGGAGTTGGGGCCAGGTATTTGTCTTTTTAATTTTTTGCAGGTTAGTTTTCTGACTGCCATGTTAGACTGGTGGTTTTTCTTAGGGTTTGAAAACATTTATGTAATTTTACTTATTTCAAAGACTGAATTTAGGGTAAAGATAAATTAGATGGGGGCAAGGGAATGGGGTCAGGTAAAAGTCATTGAAAGTCTCCATTTTGAATTATGCAGTGTTCAACAAGGCACAGCGACAGCAATGCCACTAGTGTGCCACTCTAAAGCAATGGTTTTCAACCCCAGTCTTGTATGCTGATGAGGGTATGATCAGTGATGGGGTTGGAGAAATCCTAAGGAGCAAGACTAGATCATCTGAGCTAGTAATATTTTGCATATTTTATTACTTTCAACTTTTTCTCTGATGTTCAAGACAAAAATGTATTCAATTGCTATTGCTATGTCCTTTAATCAACTCTATTGTGTTTTTCAGAGAAACATGTTTGTCACCCTCAGGAATCTTCTAAGCCGATATGGGCCCTGGTGGCTGTTGGAGTCCTGACTCTTTATGGTTTGCTAGTGACAGTGGCTCTTTATATTATCTGGGTAAGAGGAGCATCATTGCTTTTATGTAACTTCTCTGCACACATGCTCTGACTATATTAAGAATCTGGCTTTTATCTTTTCTACTTCAGTGTTGAAGTAAGTGATGTGTTTTAGTCTGTTCAATCCTATGTGAGCTAATGATTTGATGTGAGTTCTGTTTTCTAGAAGGCACTAAGTTATCATGCAGCATTAGAGGCCAAATGGGAAGATTGGGGTGGAAGATTAGAGGCAGTTAACTTTTTTTATTCTAATTTTTGCAACACCGTAATTGTATACAAAGCTTCTTAAATGCATATATAAAGTATAAACACCTAAGCCCCATCAGAAAGCTAGGCAACTGAAGCCAGTGAACAGTTAGCTCAGGGTTAAACCATAAGAAGGAGGTCTGTTTCTGTCAGTCCTATTTGCCATCTCTTCTGGAGCAGTTGCGTTGTGTGAGGCTAAGTATGCTGCTGTCATTATAAAAAATGCAAAGGGAAGGATAGTGTTCAGAGCCCTTTCTGCTGAATAGAGTTTTCCAGTCTCTGCAGGTGTTCTATATGCTTTTCCCCAGCTTTCTCAATGTCGAATTTTTAAATTAAGCTTGAACATTTTTTGTTTGTTTGCTTTTCTGAGACAATGTCTCACTACTCAGCTCAGATTGGTCTGGAACTTATTATGCAATTCAAACTGGCCTTGACTTACTTGTGGTGATTCTCCTGCTTTGGCCTCTCTAGTGCTAAGTGTGTGCCACTAGGCCTGGATTTTAAACATATTTAGAATTTTTTAAAAAATTTTATTTTATGTGTATGAGTGTTTTGCCTGCATGTTTGTCTATGCACCATTTGTGTGTCTAGTGCCCATGGAAGCCAGAAGAGATTATCAGATTTTCTGATGTGAGGCACCATGTGGGTGCTGGATATTGAACCTGGGTCCTCTGGAAGAGGGACCAATGCTCTTAACCTCTGAGCCATCTCTCCCTCCTGCATTTGAACACATTTTGACGATCACATTCACTGTTAAGAAGGGACCACCTTAGTGAGGGTCCTTTTTTTAGAAACTGCTTGTGCATGAGGAATAGAATGCCTCTTGTATTGATTGCATATGCCTCTGAATTCTTTCCAGAAGTTGGGTGAATATGCAAGTCATTTCTTCAATGAGAAATGTATGCTTCACAAGGAGAAAAGGCAATTTTTCTTGTTACTCTCTATCCATCTGCTGTTAAGTACACTTAGGACTTCATGGATGCTTAATGGGTTGGTAAATTAGATAACCCTCATAGAAACCAAATAATGATCTAACTAAGCCTGCTTGAAACATGATACCCATTTCAAGGCATAATCCACGTTTTTAACTAAGCAATGTATGGTCTGGAAGTCATGCCATGTGATGTCATCTTACTTACTAGAGTGTAGGTATGGGGACAGGGCAGCCCTACCTCTAAGTCATGAAGTTCTGTCATCTAGCCTTAGATTTAAATTGCTTATTTTCTTAATCAAAGTTGCCTCTTTATTATCCCCCATATATTCCTGTAGCTCATAGGGAGCCAGTGGACATTTGTTAGGCTACTTTTTGACTAATCTATAACTTCTACACAGTAGAGAACATAGTGTTTGCTTACTCCTGGGAATTCTCTCTACCTTCTTGAGAATTTGCCTAGCTTGACTTCTGCAAGTGCAGTCATGACATGACAGGAGGCTTTAGTATAGAAAAGTATTGGCCAAGTTCTGCTTCTGGTATTAGTTGGGAACCTTCATTCTTCTGGACTTTGGAGTCTTGCTATCTTCTAGTGCTACAGTGGTTTTAGAATGATTAGGTTTGGCTTGGTTTTTCTAACCCTCGGCCACTGGCTTTCTTGCTTGCTGGATGGCTTTCCAGGTCACTAACTGAGAACTTCAGTTTCCTGATCTAAAGGCCAGTGCAGTGGCCTTATGGGCATTCTTCCAAGAAAAGGCTCCTGGGTCAAAGGAATTTACTAGCTTCATGGGAAGTACTTTTGGGAAGAGCTCACACTTTCAGTGCTCCCACAGGTCCTGCTTATCCTAAAACTTATGGTAAACACACATTAGGAAGTCAGCTTCTAAAATGAGATACTTATTTGCTGATTGACTGGAATCACCCAAACAACAAAAGCAGCTTATTACTTTCAGTGAGTTAAAACAATTCATCTTTCAAATCAAGCATCGGAGATGTTTTGAGCTTTTCTTTGGCAGCCCCTTAAGTCCTAGTAAGATTCATCTTCTTTGCCTTGAGAAGACTGTTTTTGGCTTACTTATCGCACAAGCTCACTGTGGCTTGCACAACCTTAGTGCTTGATGTGTCTTGTCATCTGTGGCCTTTTAGAGTCAAATCAGGTTATCTAATAGGAACATCACTTATTTGGACCTCAAACCCAGGTCTTTGTACTCTCTGACCAAATGGGGTACATGACAATAATTTACATTTCATAGAACAATATAATGCTCTTACCTTGGAGTCATCTATTCCTCTTCCTGCTATTTGATCAATACGCGTCTTGGTGAGCCTTTAGGGATTCCTAGGGCTTAATCACTTTCTGGGATCCTATTTTTGGCTACTTAGCAGTGTGGCTTAGTGAAAATTAACAGTTTTCCAGAGCTTCCTGAGAACCTGTGATGTGCTACTGTAGGTAGTTCTACGCTGTGTGGGTTTCTAGGAGCAGCTTCAGATTCTTTCTTTGTGCTTGACCTGATGCTGGCATTTGAGTAAGGCAAAGGCTTCTGGGGGTCAGGCTGCCACATACTACCACCTGTTACTCTCAATTGTCGATTCACTCAGTGGAGCTGCTAAATAGGTTCCCTTTTCTTGCTTAGAGGAGATATTTATTCATTTTTAACATGCTCTTTGCCAATGTCTGCCACAAGGTGTGGATAATGTGTGTTTAGGTAGTAGTTGGACATTTAAGTCCATTGTTTATGCATGCCTTGTGTATTGCTGCTTTGGCTAGGAGATACATGGGTAAGGCAGAGGTGTAAGGAAGGGCAAAAGTAGAGTGGACTTGAAGTCATACATCTCTAAGAGGCATTGATTGGTGAATGGCACAGATGCACAGGCACAAAAGGCATACATACATACATACATATTGTACATATGAGCACTGTGGAGTCTGGATTGGATTCCCATCCATTTCCATCCCATTGGTTTAGAATCAGGGTGATGCTAGCTAAACCCAGTATCTGATCATGGTGTTGGGATAAGCATGGGGACCGATTGTAATAGATTTTCTTTATTTTTGTGTGTCACTTAGAGAACCTCAGAGTCATGACTCCTTTCTTATTGAGGCCTTTCTTTAAGCTTTAATTTCACTGGAGTATCACAAGCAAGGGTTAGCATTTGGGGGTTGGCAAAGGAAACCCTAAAGGTTAGCATTAGTACTGCAAATGCTTACCTGGGAAGCATCAGCAGCCTTCTTTGATGATGTTGAGGCCTCGGGCAGGTGGGTGTAGAGATGAAGCCAAAACTGTAGTCATTCACTCAATTATCTACTTGGGAATACTTGTCCCTCATGCCTCATGTCCCCAGTGTGTCAGGCCTATATGATTAGAAAAAGCGATAGTTTTTTCACAGTAGAGAATCCTGACTTTATAGTCCAGATGGCTTTCTGCTTTTGACAATTTCATGAGTCTTTTGTCAAAATGCAGACTTTACCATCACATTGATCTGGCTATGATGTTCCTAGTCCCCAGTCAAAAACCTGGTTAAGATTCAAGGTGAGTGTAACAGTAAATAGCTCCAGGTTCAGTATCATTCCTCTTTCTCTGCTTCTGGTAGAATTTCATCCAGAGGTTGCTAAGCCTGGGGAACAGTGATGGGTGATATTATTGTCTTTGCAGAAATATATACATATAGGGAATAGGAATGTAGGTATTCAGAACTGTAAACCCTTATCCATTGGAATCTACTGACATAAATTTACAATTATTATTTCAGATCCTGAAGGAACTGAAGGGTTCTTTTTGGCCAATTATGGAAAAATAGCTTATCTAATGAATGATTAAAGTGGGAATGTTTAACTTATCCAAAGATGAAGGGCTTTGAATATGTTTAAATATCAATAGTGAATATGTTCTTAAATATGCTCTTGGGCTTCTGGTTAGATGACAGCGTTGAGAGTAATGGGCACATTTTTATAAAATTGTTTCCTTTTGTAGAACTTTGAGTACAGCTAGTGGCCAGGCTTTGACTAGTCACTGTCCTGGTCCAAGGCACATAAGAAATACTGCTTCTCGGGGTCATTTGGCAGTTGATGCTCTGAATAATTATCCCCAAAGTCTTAGAAGCAGTCTCTTAATATCTCATGTAAGTCCTTCCACATTGACTTTTATTTTTATTACCTGCAGAGAAACAGCAGAAGGAACAGGCCCCTTCAGAGCGACTACATGAATATGACGCCCCGGAGACTCGGGCCCACGCGCAAGCATTACCAGCCCTATGCCCCAGCGAGAGATTTTGCAGCCTACCGCCCCTGACAGGGACCCCTATCCAGAAGCCAGCCGGCTGGTACCACTCTACCTGCTCAACACCACTGCTCTGGATAGGAAAAGACGGTCTCATCTTCAGCCGGCCACTTTGGACCGCTACTGGGCCACCTGCGACAGTTGTCTTGGAGAGTCTAGATCTAATATCACGATCATTTTGAAACTCTGCAGTGAATTGAAGAAACATCTATGGCAGGGTAAATTCTGCCTGCCTTGATCTAGACTCAAGCTTAGTATATTTATTGACTTGATAGAGAAATTAGAGTAAACAAAGAGGGAGAGGATTCATTCAGCCTCAGTCAGTTTCCAGGTTGCTGTATGAGTCCCATTCCTTTCTCTGGCACATTTTGGTCACATGAACTGTAGCAACTAAAGATGTTTTGGATAGAGAAGAAAGACTAGAACAACCTTCTCTTAGGCTAAGTTGGTGTTTAGGATGGGGATAGGTTAGAGAGTATAGTGCTTAAGTATTTGAAAATAATTAAAACACTGTTTCCCACTCATGAAATGAGCCACTTAGTTCCTGTTTAGTGTTTTCCTGTTAGTTTAGAAAGACATGAACATTTTTTTAAATGAATTCTGACCATTTCTAATCATTTTGACCCATGGGATGCCCTCAAAGCACCCCCCAGGGCTTGCTTCCCTCATTCTCTGTCATGGGAATTCAGTATTATTAACAGTCACAACATGATTTCAGAACTAAATAGTCCTCCCGCACCAGGAAGAATGTGAGAGGAGGTAAGGTCACTTTATGCTATGAATGCTATGAAAGATTAACTGTTTAGAAGTCCATTGCAGGCAAACCATTTATGTTTCAACTTTCTACTGTTGGTTTCCTTATTGTCTCTGTGGATATCTTTAGTGGAATGCTCAACTTGTATGTATATAGTGCTAGTCCTGATACTGTGAAAAAGGGTGTTAGCATGTGTTAGGTGACAAGGAAGAGTTTCCTCCAAGGAAGGGAATGAGGCGATTCTTGCCATGTGCTAAAGAGGTGGATGTTTTTCAGAAGGTATCAGAGGAAGCCATAGTATAGTCCCTTTAGAGGGACTCTGTATGCTCTAGGGCTCAGAACTCCAGAACGTCGTGGGCTCAGCTGCTTTGTACTTTGGGGATTCATTGCCCTGAAAAATTATTTTGGAGTGTGTCTTTAGGGACATCAAAGTTCTCAAGAGAACATGCAAGTCTGCTGCATCCACTGGAATGAACACAGACATCTTTTCCCTTCTGGTTTGGGTCAACTGGAATATCTCTGGGGACCTTGAAGACTCTACATCCATCCTCACCATTTGCTTAGTGTTTTAAATTATTCAGAGGTTTCAGAGGCAGGTAGACCTGGCAAAACCTGCCTTAGGCGAGTCACTGTTCATCGAAGACTATGATCTCTCAACCGTAAGATGGACATAGAAACTTACTGTGATCCTTCTGCCTCTGCCTCCCAAGGGTTGGAATCACAGGAGTAACACAATCATGCCCAGCTTGTAACATAAATTTAAACCCAAACTCATGAGACTCTCTCAACTTCTATAATTTTACAGCTTTGGAACAGTTTATCTTGTAATCAAACACAAGGCATTTCCCCCTACTATTTTTGTGTATGAAGCAGTTATAAAGAGGTCTTTAAACTTTTTTCTTTAATATGAGGAGGAGGAAGAGATAGGAATCTTTTAATTCTGGACAGAAGATATTCTGCTCTGGTAGATTTTTTTTCTGAAATTGGCCTCTATTCTGTGCCTTTAATTATACCAGTGAAGGCCAAGATCAGCCCGACTCGTGTGATAGAAGATCGCTGACTTGAGACTAGCACGTGTGGCCTCTCACACAGAGTTCTTGAATCTAGTTATAAAATTATATTTGAAAATGACAGAGCTGGAGAGTTTTTAGGAAGGACAATAACACGTTTTTAATGGAAAGATTTGATCTTCGGTAATCAATAACTTTATTTTCTAACTGGAAAAGGAGGGTTACTGACGATGAATCACCCCTGAGGTTTTTCTTACTTACCCTGAACAGAACCAAAAGTATAGGTGTTATAAGTGTTTCACTATTGGTATGAACAAAAAAAATGGTTAAAAAACACTGGTTTAGAGTAATGCTTTTGCAGTTTCAGATGTAGTGTGTATGAAGAAAACTATGTCGTTTGCTGCTATTATTGCAAGAGTCTTAGAATTAAAGGTGTGCCTCTAATTTGTGTTTGTAAGCTCACCTATTTGGTACTAAGTATGCCAATTTAACCAATTTAAAAAGACCCAGTGTATGTTATATCTGCATCCAATGATAAAATTATCACACTAGCACGTGCCTGTTTTAAACTTGTGCTTTAATATTGTTCTCAGTACAGGTATGCTTCATTTTTTCAATGAATATGCATATATTTTCCTAGTTGAAAGAGTATATGATAAATCTTTTTACATCTCTAGGTATATGCTCCCATTTGTCTCTCTGTCTCTCTTCTCCCCCACCCTGTCTCTGTCTCTCTTTTTCTTTCTCTAGATTTTTCAAACATTGATTTCTCTGGGAAGAGATGCAACTTGTGGTTTGTTTGCTAGGCTTCAGTAATAGTTTATCAGCAGGCAAATGTTTTACCTCTTTGAGATGTCTGAGTTTACCCAGGTGCTCTGTGTGATGTGACTACTTTGGGATGGATAGAACTTGATTGAGCCTTCAATCATTTAGTTCTTTGGGTTAACTAACTGGGCCACTGGTCTGCATGACTATTTTTATAATACTTTTTATTAATTATTTGAGTTTCATACAATGCATCTGGATAATACCCTCTTCCCATTCCTCCCTGTTCCACACTCCCACCCCTGTGCCCTCAAAAAAAAAAAAAAGAAAAAAAGAAAAGAAAACTAAGTCAAGCTTATCTGTCCAGAGCATGGATAGCAGGCTTCACCATGCTTTTTGGAGGCAGAAGGCTACTCTGATTGTAGACTTTGTCCTGGCTCATACTAGCCTGAGACAAAGCATGACAGAGTTCAACTTGAAGTTAGGTTTCACTGCTCAAACCCAGGCACTGAACAGGATTCCTGGTATCCTGCAAGCACCTGCATGGGGCATCCCTCAGGCCCCTGACATCCCATAGAGACCACAGGCAACTGGTTATCTGACAGTCACCAGGACTTCCCACAGGCTTCAGTGCCTCCTGCAGGCACATGGACATCACACAGGCAACTGGTCATTCTTCAGTCACCAGGACATCATACTGGCACCCAGACATCCAGCTGGCACCAGGACCTCCTATAGAGACCAGGGCCTCCCACAGGCACCTAGACATTTTGCAGGTATCTGGACATCCTTTGGGCACCCAGACATCCCACAGGCACCAGGGCCTCCTGAATGGCTATTTTAAGGGGCACACTGATGGTCAAATAGATGTCTGATCCCTCACCCCAGCCTTCTGTACTGCCATATGGGAACTGCAGCAGACTTGTATACTCACCTGAAAACATGAAATTTGCTATATGAGATAGACCTGAAACCCCAATATTCACTTCCATATAGCCACCATTAACCCAGCTCAAACACAGTGGCATGAATTCTTTCAGAATTTAGGTGAGTGCGTTTGTGCTATCCTCAAAGCCAACTGAAGCTTAAGTCTCTCTTGTATTGATATGTTTATGCAAATATCAAAGCTTGCTCCCATATCAGAAACTTTACATATACTATTTTCTCTGTCTAGAATGTTCCTCCCTAGATATATATTTGGTTTGCTCTTACTTCCTTGACATCTTGGCTCAAATGTCACCTTCAGCTGTAGTTAATTACTCCTGTGCCCTGTTTTTTTGCCTTGTTTATTTTTCTTTTTAACTTGTTACCATCTCTTACATTAGATGTTGTCCTTATTTATTGGATTATTGTTTTTGTCTTATCTAGACTGGATCTCCATAGGGAAAGAACTCCATTTGCTTTGGCTCTTTTGCTGTATTCCCAGCACCTAGAATAATGCTTAGCATGCAATAAATATTTATTGGTTGAATAAATGGATTTCACATGGACTTACGAATTAATGTTGAGTCTAAATGACCTAATTATACTCTGAGAAGGAAAGAATCACTTTGGTTTCCTACTTTTTATTAGACACAAGAGGTAAATCACAGACAGAGAAATCTGGTGGAAGAATATCTAATTTATGTAAGTTCATTTACAGCTTAAACCTTTTTGTGCAGTCTGAAAAACAGATAAATTAGAATCATTCTTAAAAAGTTATCCTAACTAAAATAATTAGGAGTAAGTTGATTTATGATTTAAAGTTCTCAAATTCTCTCTTAATAGGTTCTTGACAAGGTTTTGTTTTACTTTATTTTTTGATAGCTTTTATTTATTTGTTAATGGGGCTGGAGAGATAGCTCAGTGGTTAAGAGCATGGGTCCCTCTTTCTGAGGACCAGGGTTTGATTCCCAGCACCTATATCTGATGCTCCCTTCTGGCCTCTAGCAGAAACTAGCACCTCACATGGTACAATGGCCATACATTTAGCCAAAACATCCATACATATAAAATAAATAAGTAAAGTAATTATTTGTTGACACTTTTATGTATGTATACAATGTAACTTGATAATACCCATATCCAACTCTCCACTGCCCTGTCCCCTTGGATAGTCCCCAACACATATCCCCTCTAATTTTTCATGTCTTCTCCTTTCTCTGTCTTTTCTTTTTGGTAACCCACTGAGTCCAATTAGTGTCACTTACTGGCATGCTTGCCAGTCTTGTTGGCTTGATCTTATACAGATCTTGTGCAGAAACCCATAGTGCCTAAGTTCATGAGTGCAATGGCTATGCCATGTCTAGAAGACAGCATTTCACAGCACCCCAGCCACTCCCTGGCTCTTACACTTTCAGTTCCGTCTTCCATGATGTTTCCTGGGCTTTGGGGGGAAAGATTGACATAGATATCCCCCATTTGAGGAACACTCAACCGTTCCTTATTCTTACCAATTTCACCAGCTATGAATCTCCGCATGGCACACCAGTGCAGGAAAGAGGTTTGTTTGGCTAAGGCTGAGACCAAAAATAATCTATGAGTGTAAATAGAAATATTCAGAAGGCAGTTTGATATGCCAGTTAGCAAAACAATAGTAGAAGGTTCCCTATTATGACCTATAAGTCATAAGCCATGGGCTCTTGACCAGGTTTACAGTACCAGGCATCAATTCCCTCCTATGGAGTAGGGCTCCAATCTAATCAGAAAGTGGCTGATTGGTCCCATAACCTTCATGGCACTATAGCATCTGTGGGCACATCTTGTCTGGCAGGTTAACATTATAGCCTTCAGAGTCTAGTTCTAGGTGAGACCATTTATATTACCTCATCCCCCAACCCACAGTGGCCTGAAAAGCCCCTCTCAGCACCATGAAACTTAGCCATCAGGAAGAAAGTTCACAGGTCAGTTTAGTTTGAACCAAAGTGTGTTTTGTCTTCAACAATACGGCATTACCATATAGTTAAGGTGGGCAACCAAGAGCAATGATACAATTTGCTTTGTGGGCCTCTGCAGTCTCTCTGACTAATAATTTGTAGGGACATATCATGCCTCACACTGAGAGTTTTCATTTAAAACTCATGTTTTTTTGGGAAGCATTTTGTCAATGTTTTAAATCTATCTTTAGCTTATGATTTCTGAAAATATGGCTTTTGTAGTTAAAAATTTACCCAATAGCTGAATTAATACTCTTTTCTATGGAGAGTTTTTATCCAAATGAAGATCTCAAACAATGTTGAGGGCAGAAAATGTCAATATATTTATCTGTCATACTCATGGCATAACTGGGTGCTCAAAAGCTTGCAACAGCTTCAACATAAGAGAACAAAACTTGTGGCATTTGGAGCAAGCTGAAAATTTACACCAGACTGGTATTTAACACACACGCCCCATGAGAGGGTGGGGAGATGAAGAGGATCATTTATGTGGAGTAGCTTGAACAACAGACACAAAAGCTTGTCTGTTAATAATTCATGTAGCTTGATAATCCATGTAGCTGTTTCTCTTTGGCTTCAAGTTTTACTTTGAAGATGACCTGGAGTCAAGCTGATGTAGAGTCCTTCTTTTGATGAAATGAGATTTATTAAATTTGGTAAATGTAAGGAAAGCATGAAAAAGATGAGCTCACATGTCTGCTACCACTCAAGAAAGACTGAACTCAGCTAATCTCAAGGATGTTTCAACAGGGAAAATTAAATAAACTGAAAAGGTACCAGATTGATATATGTGAGAAATTCAGCCATTACACAAATCTCAATGAGGATGTCCTTATTGTACTAACGAAAATTGTGTTAGCCATTTCTGTTAAAGATTTCAAGTACCTTCAGACTCCTCTTCAATGAAAACACAATGCAGATTTCATGACTTCATGAAATGAAGTTTCTGCCATGCCTCACAACTGTGAGGATTTACAATCCCAACACTCCTTAAGGGCGCTTCCCCCTTTGCTGGGGATTAAGCCCAGGGCTGCATGTAGGCAAGTGCACAATCAACTGAGTTGCATTCCCCAGCCCAGGTCAATTTCTTTTTTAGTAGGGAAGGTAATGTGTGTATACATTTTTTTTTCTATGTGCATGTGTGTATAAGTGCACAAGCACATGTGTGTGCATGTACATGTGGATGTTGGATATTTTCCTCTATTATTCTGCATTTCGCTTTTTGAGACAGACTCTTACTGAATCTGGAACTCATGCCAGTGAGCTCCAGTAAGCTCCTGCCTCCACCTTCCTGAGCCCTAGAATGACAGGCAAGCACCACAATGCCTGACTCTTTATGTCAATGCTTGAGATCCAAATTTAGGTCCTTGTGCTTGTGTAGCAAGTCCTTTACTGGCCAAGCCACCTCCCTAGACCCACATTCATATTTAGGCAGTATCTTTTGTCTTCTCTCATTGTATCTGGAACAGAGCTAATGGATAGGTGAGACACACCAAAGAAACTCCTGGATTCATTGCAATAAAGGTCTGACCACCATAGTAAAAAGCAGCAAATAGTCTGGGAACCGTCTCAGAAACTTGCTGGAGTGTGCTTCTCCTAGGCTCTGTGTGTTCTCCTCAACTGAGGCTCCACTGATGTCCTGGCAGTGGTATCCAGGAGCTTGGTACTTCAGGAACACATCTGAGGGACTGGACCTCTTCACTTTCCCCATCTGCATCCTGAAAGGAAGGTGGCTTCTTTGAAGATTCATAGGCTTCTGTCTCTTAAAACTCCAGACTTCCATCCAGAGCAAGATGTGGAACACCAGCTCACGTACCTTTTATTCATTTCAGGGTTGACATTGGACCTAATGCTTGGAAATCACTTGTGTCAAAAGTTGGGAGATCCAAGAATATGCCAGATTTCCTGCTCTGACCTTGGGGTACCATCAAGAATCAGAACATGTGCTTCCCAAAGGCCATGCCCTATTTCATTTGCTGATTTAAACTCCATGAAAGAATTTGAAGGGCTACAAACTCAAGAGGATAAAATGTGGTAGAAAGGGTAGCTTGGGTTTCATTTATACTTCATTAGGCAAAGATATCTCAAAAACAGATAATCTCCTGTGTCTCCAAAGGGCAAACTGTAAGCTGGGTGAAAATGTCAGTTGAGACAAAAGAGCAGCAAACAGCTTTGTTTTCCTATAGTTGTGGTTTTACATGGTGATGATGACACATGAAGATGAAAATGTGCAGCATGAACTCCAGTCATTATCTGAGTGAGCATCTCTGCCAACGCTGAAGGATATGTGTGGGTGTCACCTGCAAGCTGGGGAGGGGGAGGAGAAGGGAAGGAGGGAGGGAGAGAGAGAGAGAGTAACAAAGATTGAAATGAACAAGTGAGGTTGGTTTCATGAGCTTCACATTTGATTCCCTTTCCTTTGCTGCATCTGAGTTTAGTATCTGGACTGAATTTATATAAGTTTGGTGACTGAGGAAGAGGATAGAAAAGGTGGGTTTGAATTAGCATCAGCAAAGTTAACCAGAGCTATACAGACATTTTTTTTCAATCTTTTGTGCACACACTGAGCATTTGATATGCTGGCTTCCAAAGTGGGGATTTTTGCTAACTTCTGGGAACCAGCGATGTATGTTATATAAAGCAAGACTGACTGGAAGTTGTCACAGGGGAGCTCTTTCATTTCCAACAGTGTGCAGCTCATGTTCCATTTGCTTTATGCTTCTCTCTTCCGTCTTCCTCTTCATTCATTCAACAACTTTTTAATGACCGTCTTCCCAGCTCTGAAAAGTGGTCTGGGCACAGGAGACATGCTAGAGAGCAACAGTGCTTTTCTTATCTCTGCATGGACCAAACAGAGTGCATATTTCTAATCCTTCACCTCCTACCCCCCCATTTGTTATACTCTGCTCCTTGGGGCGAAGCACTCATTTTGACTGTAGGACTTAGATCTTGTGTATCTACTTGTTAGACTTTGGTTTCCTAGTTTGCCTAAAATGTATTTTTCTGAAATGTTCTTGCTTACTGTCTCAACATCTTTAAGTTTTTAGACCAGGAATCGGATTTTTTGTTGTTAAGGGGCAGGCGGTACAAACATTAGGTTGGTGACTGTGTGGTTTCTTGTAGCTCCTGGAGTTCTGTCATTCTAGCATGGAAATGGACATTCATAAGTAGGATTAGCTGCACTCCAGCGAGCCTTTATTATGGATATTGGCATTTGGTTTTCATATAGTTCTCTCGTCATATATTATTATTCCTTTGCTTCCCCCAGCCTCACCCTAGCCATTTGCACATGGGATAGCTGTTCTTCAGCTCATGGGCTGTACAAAGTCAGGGGATAGCTAGACTTGGTCTGTAGTTTGGTGACCTCTGAGATTGAACCAAGCCACCATTTTTAAGCTTCAAGCTTGTCTTTGAATGCCAGTTACCATCTAGAAAGGAATTCATCTGGATGTCTGTAAAGACCTTTTAGGAGTAGTAAGTGTTTAAGTAACAGTTTAGAAAGAAGGACGTGGACCAGTGGCAAATGAAGGAGAAATTTCACCAAAGACAGAGCCATCCTGGGGAGAAAAATGGGAAGTTAAAAGTAAAGGGAATGGGAATTTCTTTCAAGATGACAGAGTCTTCTGGAAATTACTACTAAAAGTATAAAAATGTTGGGAATTATTGTTACACTCCTCTTGAATCCCCTTTGCTCTTTTCCCTCTTGTCTAACTATCAAATTCTTGTAATCTCCAGGGAAACAAAGTAAATTTTTACTCACAGTAGGTAGGGGGAAGAATATAGCCTGCATCCAAGGTAATGAGAAAGATTGATTACCCTGCAAATCCTTCCCCATGTTGCACACTCAACTCCATTGTAGAATGGGTAGAACAGGGAATAGAATCAGGATTGGCCTCCTACTACTTCCCATGATTTTTTAAAATCTAAATTTAGCTGCTATTTATAGGTGATCAAGGGTAGCCCTGCCTCCCCCGATTCTGCAAGTCCAAGCTTAACATTTCACAGGTAACTGTCAAAATCCATTTTACACAGATCAAAAAGGCACTGATCTGACCTTTGCCATCCGTCATCACTACCTCACCCTGTCTGTCTACAGTTACGGGTTACACCCAAGGTACAGATAGATCTTTCTGGAAACAGCATAGCCTATGGGGCACTCTGAACCACACACCCTTTCATACTATCTGGGCATTTAAAAAAAATAGGGTTAAATGTAAGATTCAGTTTCATTTGTGCAGCCAAGAATAAGAAATTACCACCAAAAGGTCAGATGCCTAAGATTTATTATGCCAACAGTCTAGAATGTCAGGAGCAGACACGCCTCTGTCAGAATGGTATATCCAAGTTAAAGTCTGGGTGGACAGCCTCAGGAACTCCAAGACTTTTTAAAAATATAGAGTATAGGGCTACTGTGTATGTTATTCACTCAGTTCCTGGAACAAGGGCCCTAGAAAAGGGGTAAGAAAGATGGAAATCCATTCAGTCTCCTCGTAGGAAGTTATGGATTACCTTATCTTCAGTGCTTTCTGTGAGGTCTAGTGAGATCTTTCTGCCGTTTGGTTATCGAGCTTTCTAGAGTGAGACGTACTCTCATCCTCAAATGGAAATGACTTCGCCTGAAAACATAACAGCAAAGGAGTGGTCCCAGCGCTGTAAGTGCTCCTCTCCTGTTTTTGTTTTGTTTCCTTTCTTTTTTCTTGTCTTTCCTCCTCCCCTCAACTCTGCCCTCTTTCAGTGGGTTGTTTTCAGCACTCATCATCTGGTGAAGTTAGTAATGAAAGAATAAACTTCCTAGTTCAGATCTTAGAGGGAAAGTAAGAGCTATTGTGTCCTGTAGAATGTCAAGTTTGGGGTTGACCCTTGAACTCTCTGGTGGGACAATGGCAGCGCTTCTTTATTTTTTACTTAGTCGTTATGAAAGGATTAGACAAAGTGACTTCTGTGCAGATGCTTAATACTTTTTATATTCTACATTACAATTGTTTTATTTTATTTTTCCACATTATGACTCATATATTTTTTGAGATTTGTCAGTTGGGATTATTTAGATAAGCTTACAATTTCTTGTACACATTATTAATTCACTAATTAAAAATTAGGAGTCACTTCTTCTTAAAGAAATAGTGAACTATTTGTGGATTGAGGCAACAGACATTTGTGACATTTGTGGGTTTTCTGGTGTGGACTTAATTTGAAAAACTATTTCATTGTTTTTAAAAGTCCAACATTTTCCTAACAATAATCTACTTGAATAGTACAAACCTACTGAATTATGTAGATTATGTCTTATGGTGTTCAAAACCTCTTAATTGAGTGAACAAACAGGTAGATAAATGAATGGAGTACCTTTCATTTGAAAATACAAAAAAGCTGCTTTGTCTTTTGATAAATTAGATGAACTAGGCATTATGAAAGGGCTTGGGAAATCTGAAAACTACCGGTAAAATTTACAGTTTTTAAAAATGTCAGTGTATTTTATTACTATGCATCTTGGTATATTGCTCAGGCACTCAAAATAACAACAACAACATTGTGTCCTCTAACTTGGAAACAAACAGAACTCTGATTGTGTTATTTTCCCTCTGTATTGCTTTTCAGGGATTCCAAGGAGTTGAAAATGGTAAGTCTAAGCTAGAGCAATAGTAAACCTCTCATCCATGATTGCTTGGCACATGATAATTCTAACCATTAAGGCTTAGGGTATGCCCAAGGACCTCTGGGAAAGTTTCTCCTTGATCTTAAAAGAGATATTTGGAAATAAAAAATGTCTTTTTTTTTCTTTTTTCACTTTAGACTGTTAGACTGTGTCTTCAAGGGGCATCTGACTATGAGAGGAATTAACCTAATAAGAGCAGGTTGAGGCTGACTGAGGAGAGCAGGGAAGGCAGCTGAGCCTTGAAGATGTTGAGCTGAAGACTGGACCAACCCCAAAAGGCAACAAATATCTTTATTATTTAAGCCGCTTGGGTTGGTACATGAAGAGCCATAAATCCTCCTAATAAATAACTTCTTCATGTTGACTGATTATTCACACACACACACACACACACACACACACACACACACACACACACCATTTACACATATATTGTACATTATTTGGAGAAATAAAGAACTCAATAGTACATTACCCTCTTGACATTCTCAGTATTCGTCTCTGGAAACCTGAAGAACTAGATGTTCTCAGTATAAAACAAAATAGATAAACAGATAAAATTTGGGCTACTGGCTTCTTTAAAACATTGTCTGCTGAGGTTACTATAAGTTGGAGAACAGAAGAAGATTCAAGCAATCATTCAGACTTTCTCTTAAATCCTACCACCCCTGCTAAACCAACATAATCCCTAATTATTTTCTAACATATTTAGAATACATACCTCTCATTTAGGAAATGACTCTTTGCAACAGAAACTCACAAACAATCAAATGGCAGATTGTAGAGCTCAGTATCAACTGATGTATCTACAATATAACTCCTGTACTTAAGGCACAGGTTGCAGAAGAGGGTCTGGAAAGATTTAAGAGCCAGAAGAACAGAGAGTTTGCTGGAAGATTGTGTCTCCTAAGAATGTCAGAAGTTATACCAATAATGTCTCACCAACATGACTGCCTAGATATGAGCTGAACAAGGACAACACCAAAAGACATGCTAATATGGATGGGGGTACAGAGGAAGCTCATGAGGCCTCAGTCCTACAGAAAGAACTACAGGCAGCTAAGGAATGTTGAGGGCAGGAGAAAGTCATCACCAGGCAAGAACATATCAATTGGCAAGAACATATCCAATACCAAATGGTCAGTTCTGAAAACATATTCATATAAGTAACAGTCTACAGAATGAGCAGGTTGTATTTATGCAACATTTGTATTATGTATTTATGTGTGTGTGGAACAACACACACACACACACACACACACACACTTAACAATAATTAATGAAGAAGGAGGCCATGAATTTGAAAGAGAATAAAGTGAATATGTGAGGATTTGGATGAAGGAAAGAGAAGGTAGAATGCTATAAATATTTTATAAACTCAAAAAATTAAAGAAATAAAAATACTTTCTTCTCTTTCTCTTTTCATATGAGCTGATGATGAGAATGTTCTAGAAGGAGCCTAGAAGAAGTAAGGGTTTTATTTTTTTACATAAACAGGGGATTTGAAAAACAGGAATATTACCATACTTCCCAGAGACATCACAGATCACAGCATCAGGCTAAGATTCTGCTATGCCAGTGGTTTCTTTCTCCTATTATGCTCCTTAATTCAAAATGTTATTAATATATTAAATTAAAAAAACATTTACACTTAAATATGTTTATATATTTTTATATATTTATAATATAGTTACACTTAAATATATTTACAAATATATTTATACTTTATATTTACACTTAAAATATACATTTACACTTAATATATTTACACTTAAATATATTTGCACTTAAAATAGTCTAAAATTCTATTACAAGTTTAGATCAGTGGCCTATTATTTTATGAGTAGTTCCACATCTCGTTTTATTTTTAAAATTTTAATTTAATGTTATTGTATGAGGGGTACCCATGTGTCTTAGATGTCAGAGGACAACTTTGTGGGGTTGGTCCTCTTTTCCACCTTTACATGGGTTTCAGGTTTTTAACCCAGGTCATCAGGCTTCATGGCAAATGCTTTCACCCACTGAGCCATCTCTTTGGTACCTTGTTTTTCTTCTAAAGCAATCTTCTCAGAAGACTGGAGCAGGTACACTGTGCTGGCTCATTCTTTCAGCCCTTTGTTTCTTTGTTTCTGTTGCTGACACCTTTGGGGACACTGATCTTCTCTGGGAAGTTTGGGGGTTTTTAGCTTTCTAGAACTGGGATTTCCTGATTATGTCTTATGAACCATAGATGTGTTCACAACAGTGATGAGCACTAAGAAAGAAAGAGATCTTATAGAATCTTGACCACAGAAATGTACTGTCTGGCTAGAGAAATAACTGGTCTTAAGAGCAGTATAAATTCCATTTAAGGGATACTTTGCTAAGGTCGGAGGTAAAAGACTATTGTGGATTGGCATTCCAAATCTGGGGCTGAAGTGGAATGAAAATTGTACATCTTTTCAAACCTGTGGAAAGCAGAGTATAGCGGAGGAAGCACTCAGACTTCTCATGTCTAGAATTATCACAGTGTTTTCTGTAGAAGCTCTAATCATCCACGCAGGCACGCATTGGTGTGTCTTCTACCCCACCTCTCTGGTTGACACGGTGAGCAACACTTTTGAAATTTGCAGATTTGGTTATCTCATAGACAAGGTAATTTGCAGTTCACATTTTAAGAATTAGATATGCAGCTTTTCATCTGATTAAGCCGTTTGTATTTCTTTTTATGTGAACTGTCCACACATATTCATGGTCCCCTTCTCCATTCTTACTGTTGTTGTATTTGTGTATGACATCTTTAAGGATGTTATTCCTTTGCATGTAAAGTATCTAGTCTATATCTGTACTAAATTTGACCTAGGGTTAGGTATAGTTCCTGGCCTCAGGTAAGGTCCCAGGCAACCAGGATGTATTCCTTACTTAGTTTTCTTGTCTGTGATTGACCTATCCATAGAGAGGGATCCCTAGCTAAGTGATGAATGAGGGGAAACTGTAGTTAGATATAGGGGTCAATATGCAAAACTAGAAACTTGGTACCTCTGAGGAGTTCCACATGTGAAGTCAAGGTGCTGGGGAAGTGTGAGAGATTGTAGGAAATGAGGCTAGATGTAAAACCAATATGTTACTAAAAATTCCTTGTCGGGAAGAATTGGGAGCTTATCCCACGAGTAGTGGAAAGGTATCAGAGCCACTGTCATGGGGCCTGGATGCTACAGCTGTGTGCCAGACGAGTCCATTGTGCACTTGTGTTCTTTTAGTTTCTGAGTTCAGGACGATGAGGGGTTGGTACTGCTGGCATGGCTAGTGCCATCAGCATCTTACTGAAGGACTTGGCAGATGAACTTGTTCTTGTTGATATAGTGGAAGACAAACTGAAGGGAGAGATGATGGATCTCTAACAGAACAGCCTTTCCTTTAGAACACCAAAGATTGTCCCTAGCAAAGACTGTAGTGTGATTAAGAACTCTCCGTTGTTTATTATCACAGCTGTGGACTATTAGCAAGAGAGAGGAAGCCGGCTCTATTTGGTCCAGCTTAACACGAACCTCTTTCAGATCATCATTCCAAATGTTGTGAAATACAGTCTGATCTGTAAGTTGCTTGTTGTTTCAACTCATTGGATATCTTGACCCACACAGCTTGAAAGACAGTGGCTTTCTCCAAAACCAAGTGATCAGAAGTAGTAGCAATCTGGATTCAGCTCAGTTCAGTCATTTGATGGGAGAAAGGCTGAGAGTTCCCTCCCTAAACTGCCATGTCCGTAGAGAGCATGTGTTCATGTGGAGTGGTGTGAATGTCAGTGGCGTCTGCCTGAAGAATCTAACCCAGAACTAGGCACTGACACAAATAAAGACCAGTGAAAAGAGGTTCACAAACAGGTGTTTGACAATGCCTGTGAGGTGATCAAACTGAAAGGTTATATGTCCTGGATCGTTGGGCTCTCTGTGGCAGATCTGTCCAAGAACATGATGAAAAATCCTAGGTGGGCGCGTGATTTCCAGCGTGATGAAGGGTCTCTAGGGAGTGAAGATGACGTCTTCCTCAGTGGGCCTGGCATCCTTGGACAGGATGGAATCTTGGACGTTCTGGGGGTGACTCTTACACTGAAAGAGGAGGCTGGCTTGCAGGAGAGTGCAGTTATGCTCTGAGGGATGAGAAAGAGCTGTGCTTCTGAAGTCTTCCGACGTCCTAGCACTCCACTGTCCAGGCTGTAACAGGGTTTCTATGGAGACCATGCACTGTCTCCTCATCTGAGCTGTGACGAATGCAGTTGTGTTAAGGTGGCTTGGGGAAAACCTCAGTTCCGAAGACTCTACCCTGATGCTAAGTGATACTTGTGTACTGGTAACCTGGTTAGTATGGCAGTCAGTCCCCTGTCTCTGAGACACACTGACAATTGTGTGCAGGCCCCAGACAAACTGTGCTTCAAACTGTCACCAAACATGCCTTAGAAAACAAGTTCCCAATTAGTCACACCCAGTTCCAGAGTATAAATTCATTATGCATGTCTTGTTCATAACTGTTCTAAAGGATATTATTTTGTGTAGTATATGTGTAGTATACATTGAAATATAAGGTACATAATAAAATTTGCGTATGGATAATGCAATCAACTATCCAAGGTCATGTCAATGAAAACATCAAGTAAAAAGGGGAGGGAGTTCCACTGGAAAGCTAATAAAAGATACATTTTTTAAATCTGCATTTAAAATTATTTATTAAGCATAGTCAATAATCTTACATTACCTAAAGCTATAAAATAAAACTAATTATCTTCCTTTTTCATGTCCCCTTCTCTACAATTTTATTCTTTATAAGTTACCGCTTTAAAAATAATGTTTATCTTTGTAATTCGTATTAACTCTGTATCCCTATTTCTTGATTTGTTAAGCTTAACAAAATGGATCAGTTCTCCACTTTGGAAGGCTTCTGCTAACTCTCACACTTCTAGTTTCTGGAAGTGTTTTTAAGCACGAGAGGGACTTGGTCTGGTCTGTGTTTTGGAAGGGTTGTTTTGCTAGCTTGTGAAAAGAGGCTTGGCAGGAGCTGCAGAATGTAGGCAAGCATACGGGTTGGAGGCAGGAGCTGCAGAATGTAGGCAAGCATACGGGTTGGAGGACTGGGTGAGTGGGAAGGCACAGAGTCAAGGGAAAGCTGAGGGGAAGGAGGTCACTCCTGAGTTCTGACTGCTGTGATGGCAGGTGGTGCTTCACACTGGGAGGTCGGATGCACAAGGAGAAAGCTGGTGTTAGATGGAGGAAAGATGATGAATTTCACTTGGATATTGATATGCTTATAGGAATCCAGCTACGGATGCCTTACAAGACAGAGGGACACAGAGTTGGGGTACACAGAATGAGCAGAGACCAGGGGGACATAGACCTGTGAGTTGGTCATCAGTGTATAGTTTATTCACTTATTCTCCTTTCCTTCCCTTCACACCAGGTAGAAAATGGTAAGAGAACAGGTAAGTTTCTTCACCTCACGGAGCTTTGAAGCTGATGAAGATGATCAGTATGCACACACCAACTCATGTAAACATATGTAATTATAGACTGTGGTAGGTGTTACCAAAAAAAAATTAGGCTTATGTGTGAGAGAGTAACAGTATGAAGCAAATTTAGACAGAGGGTGGGTGGGAAACATATGGACAGCACAGCTTCTCTATGCCGAGGCCTGCTGGGTGCAGGGAGCTAAGGAGACTGGGAGCAGAGGGCACAGCGAAGGAAGATGATGGGCAGGCTCAGCCCTGGTCTTTGTGAAACTTAGGCTAAAGAACAGTCAGTGGAGACCCACTAAACAGATAAATATCAGACAGCAAACAGTCAGTATGCCTATTCTCCTACATAGACAATATATGTTTAGAGAGACAAAATATGTGCAAAATAAAAGACTACTGGCAAAATATCAATGACAACTGAATATAAATATTGCACACGTCCAGGTCGTGAGGTCTGAGGGAATTAGAAGAGCGATATGATTAAGAAAAGTATATTGTTCTTCTTGAAGTGAGCTTTGGTTACTACAAATTTTCTGAGCTAAATACATTTGCTTTGTGTACTTTTATGCATGGTTAGCAAATGTTTAAAACGTTTAAGATCTAATAATGTTATAAATTTTATTTTTATTGCTTTTGTTATAGTATAAATAATATGTTACACTCCTCAGAAATGTCATCATGAAACTTCTTTGTGCAATTGATGTATACTAGAAAAAATAATGTCCATAGTAGACAGAAGAATTTTCAAAAAAAAAGATTTTAACATAATTTGTGTATCAACATTAACTGTGTTTTGTTCATCTCAATGGGGATTTTAGTCTTCCTCTCAGATGGCGAGGAAATAGTCTCTACAGAAATGAGCCTTAGATTATCCACAGATGAATCCTCTCCTCCATGTCCATGCAAGCATTCTTGTTCTAATTCCCTATGTTTGTTGAAAGGCCATCTTATTAACATATTTTTTCCACATGTAATTTCTTTTTGTGGAAAACTTACTACTAACTAAACTAACTCTAACTAAAAAGGTATTTAAGTTTTTAAATACAGAACATCCAGATCTGCTTCTTTTTGTAAGAACTAGCAAGTTCATATTAAACAGCTAGAGCTGGAACTAATATAGAAGTTATTTCATTTTCTGACAAATTTGCAATTTGCTCCTGGAGACTCTTATTTCATTCACTCCTTTTAATGCATCCTACATCTGTCTAAGTTATGTCTAATTGCCTTAATAGTATTTAGTTGGATTTCTGTTTGCTTCCAGTTCACCCTGCCAAGACAAATTACCACCAATAAGCATCTATTTCTCATTCTCCTGCAAACTGGAAAGTCCAAGGTATAGTGTCTGGTAAGGGCTCACTTTCCGGATTACAGATGGACACCTTCTTGCTGTGTCCACATGTGGCCAAAGACCAAGAGAAAGATGCATGCTGAAATGAGCCTCTTGTTAAGAAGTTCAAATCCTATCATGAATGCCCTAATTTTACAACCAAGTGACTCCCTAAAGCCCCATTTTCTGGTATTAATGTGGAAAGTTTCAATATAGGAATTCTTGATAAAACATAAAGACATAGTACATAGCACCAATCACATACTCAAAGAAGTTGTAAGGTCATACCTGATGTGTGCTTCATCTGTATTTCTATCTTTTGGTAGATCTGCAAAATATTGCTTATATTCACTTAATATTTTGGTACAATAGCATTACTACCAGCAAATGTGATGTCATCCTAGTACCAAATAGAATTAAAGTCACATACAAATCCTTCTCTCTTTTGATCCCAAATCCTCTCTTGCTTTCCAACTATGGAGGTGCCATTCTTACAGGCTTCCTTTTGACAATTAAAAAATATTAACATAAAACTAATGCTATTTTAATATTTTGATTGAAGTAAATTGTACTAATTGTCTTATAAAAGTAGAAATACTTGCAATTCTACCATTTTTCCTGTTACGTGAGGATGTAAATGAGGTTACACTGAGATGTGCCATCTAGATTCCCTGTGGACCAAGTTCCTGAAGCTGCCAACATGCTTGCTTCTGATGGTGGACAAATGAGTCCCTCTGTGGGAACCATCCTCCGCTGAAGGCATCCACCTCATTTAAGGTCATGCCTTCTCCCTGGAATAGCATCTGTCCAGTGGCTGGTTAATTTGGAGGTGCCCCCAGGAAGGCAGTTGAGGAGAGCCATCCATCCCTGCTGCAGAACTTCCAGTAAGTATTGACTAAGGCTTCTGTTTGAACTAAAATTACATCAGAGTTTGAGTTCTTCTGCTCACTTCTGCTTCCCCTCCCTCCCCTTTCTACTGAGTATGCTCTTTTTTAAAAAACTCTAACAAATTTCAGAATCTCAGAGTATGTTCTCTAGGTAATAGCATTCACTATGGCTATTGTGTACAATGGCATAGACAGTACCAGCCCTTTGTGTCTGGTCATACACACACACAAACACTCACACACACATGCACAAATGTGCACACACAGATGCACATATGCAGGCACGTATACACACACACACACACACACACACACACACACTTGCATGTGCACACACAATTTTGTAGTTATTTAAAATATTTAATATTTTATTATTACTATTAAAATGACTATTTGCTATCTGAATTCCAGAAAATACTGTACTAACTTTTGAAACTACAAACTAGAGCTTTAAAGGTGAGAAGTCAAGTGCGAAAAACTGGATGGAAAGGAACAGACTATGGAACAAATGCTTCTTTCTTTTTTTTGCTTGTTTGTTTTTTGCAAAGCAGTATCCTCTATACTTCTGCTGGTGTAAAATGCATAAAGGTACAAAAAGCAATAGTTAGAGCTTGTAAATATTCTTTGCACATGCTCAAAAGAGGGGTCAGTGGCTTTTGTAGGGGTGGCTGTCTAAACCTATAAATATGCTAAAATTAAAATAAAAAAATCTTTATTTTTAAAGATTTATTTTTAAGCATGCATATGTATACATATGGGGTTGAGTATGTGTATGTGACTTCAGGGATTGGAGGAAGCCAGAGAGAATGCTGAATCCTCTGGAGTTGAAGTGATAGGCTTGTGAGCCACCTGAGGTGGTTGCTGGGAGCTGAACTCAGCTGTCAACCACTGAGCCATCTCTTCAGTCACATGAGATGTTTTTTCTCTCTATTGACATGTGACAAAATAGCCTGAACTTTATGGCAGGAGACAATGGCTGCAATTCAGATGGCTGTCATCATTACTTCCTGCAGGTGGAGGCTGACCTGCTCAGCTTGCTTGTCTTCACAGAGGCCCTGGACCCACTTTAACCCGCTTCCCTGTATAGCCTAGCAACTAACGGTGGTTGCTAACCAGAATTTCCAGGAGAGCTGTTCGCTGGAGGCTGTCGGCGCCCTCAGAACATCTCCACACCTCTTGGGTTTCCTAGTACTGTGCTATCAGAGGTGAGGATTCCATAGAAGAACAAAGCAAAGGCTACCTTAGAATTTACGGACGAGTCACTAAGACCAGCCCACATTCAAGGGGAAGATAATTAGATTCTTCCTTGAGGTGAGAGGAGGGACAAAGAATTTTAAAACAGCTAGTTTTCTAGTTCATCAATGGCAAAACGGAAGGACACAGGCTTGGGACTCAGGAAGGGAACAGGGCAACCAATTAGCTTTATAAGATGCTTTTTAACACTCTCTATGTCCTTTTAAAACTTGAGGGAGAGATGTCAAAGGAATACCAAAGTCATTGCTTGTTAGCTCTCCATTCACTTAAATTTAGCATCCCTGTGGTCTGTATCACCTCTAGATTCCTTTTGAGTGCCATGTGCATTTGTAGTTTTCGATGTGTGTTGGCATTGAAGGAGCTAGGATTTGAAGCTTCACTTGTTAAGAATTATGGATGTTTAGAGAGTGCTCTGTGTAGAGTCATATAGCATGTATGTTTCACACAGGCTTGGGAATCAGGAAGAGAACAGGGCAATCAATTAGCTATATAAGATGCCTTTTATCACTCTCTCTGTCCATGGCTATGAGGGATTCTTTTTTTAATATTGTATTTTTATTTATGAGTATATGTGTGTGTGTGTGTGTATGTAGTGTGTGTGTACATGTTGTATGTATAGTATGTATAGTGTGTGTGTATGTGTAGCATGTTGTGTATAGTGTGTGTGTGTGTGTGTGTGTGTGTGTGTGTGTGTGTGTGTTATGTGCTTGTGTGTTTGTGGAGGCCAGAAGAAGGTGTTGGATTCCCTTGAGCCAGACAGTTGTGAATTACCTGACACAAGTGCTGGGAACTGAATTCCAATTTTTTGCAAGAGCAGCAAGTTCTCTCTAAGCACTGAGCCATCTTTCCAGCCCTATGTGAAGGATTATTTTAATTGGCTTAATTGAGGTGAAACATCCAACCTTAAAGTGCATAGCACCACTCTCTGGGCTTGGAGTCCTGGGCTGGACTCTCAGGGAAATGCAGATGAAAACTTTAAGATTCTATCTCACCCTAGCCAGAGTGGCTGTCGTCAGGAATACAAATGACAGCAAATGCTGGCCTGGATGTGGAAAAAGAGAAATACTTGCATACTGTTGGTGGAAGTGTAAACTAGTGTAATCTGGAGATTCATCTTCTTCTGGCTTCCACACTCAAAAAACTAGAAAGCTATCTATCATATGACCCATCTACACTGCTTCTGCACATGTATATAAACTCCATATCCTACTACAGAGATACTCGCATGTCCCTGCTCATTGCTGCTTTATTCATAACAGCTAGGAAATGGAATCAATGTAGGTGGTCACAGATGATCAGATAATGAATGGGTTATTCAATGGGATATTTGCAGGTAAATAGGTGGACCTGGAAAAATTCTACTGAATGCGGTCACTCAGGCACTCAGAGACAAGCCTCACATGTTCTCTTTCATTTGTGGGTTCAATCTTCATTCTTTTGTTTTGTGCATTTAGCCTAGAAACATAGTGAAGCTAGAAATGGACCACTGGTGGGGAGCAATGCATTTAGGGAGGAGAGGTAGTAGAATATAGGTGAAATAAAAGTAAAGAGGGAGAATAAGGGAGCAGAAGTGAACAAACAGGAGTGAAGGGATGGGTCTGGGGAGATGAGGGCCAGAGCAAGGCTTGATCAAAATTAAGTGTGTCCGGAGAAACAGTTGGGAACGTATGACCTTGCAATCCAAGCAGGGAAGTTATATGCCCTAGGGGAGATTCTGCTGATGTTATTTTCTAAATGGTTGTACTGCCAAACGGCCTTCCTAAATATCTTTGTTCATATCCATAAATTTATTCTGTTTCCAACCTTGGTCAGACTGGACTGGAATATGTTTTTAAGAAATGGTTATGAATTTGGGAGGAGGTTGAGTGTGGGAGGTAAATCTAGCAGGAGTTAGAGATTGAAACTGAGGATGAATATGATCAAATTACATTGTATGTGTATATGAAACTTATAAAGAATTAATGAAATATTATATTTTTAAAGATAAGAGGAGAAACCGAGCTGAGTACATTCACCACTCTGCTCTCTGATGCAGATGTGATGTGATCAGCTCTGCTTCAAGCTCCTGCTGCCACGACATCCCATCGTGATGAACTGTACCTTGAACTGTGTGCCAAGATAAAGTCTTTCTGTCTTAAATTGTTTTTGTCAGAGTATTTATCACAGCAAAGAAACTAACTCTGACTACAGAGGGGAGTAACTTAGCTGCATGGCTAGCATTCCAGGGCCACTGTCCCTTCCTTGTGGGGAGGTGATTTCTGTAGTAACTCCTTGTGTATATATGTGTGTGTGTATATGCATGTGTGCACATGTGTGTGTACATGCATGTGTGCACATTTATGCTCACATGCACATGGAGGGCAAGGATTGATGAGAGGTTTCTTTTTCTATTACCTTCTGCCTTATTTTTTGAGACAGGGTCTCTCACTGAGTGTACAGTTTATAAATTCAGCTAGACTGGCTGCCCAGGAAGCTTAAGAGATCTACCTGTCTCTACCTCTTCATTGCTGGCTGGGATCGCAGGTATACTTGCATCTCAGGTATACTGGGATATCAGGTATACTGGAATCTCAGGTACACTGGAATTACAGGAGTCAAGCTCAGGTTTCCATACTTGAACAGCAAGCACTTTATATACTAAGCCATCCTCATAGCTCCTCTGCAGTAATGCTTATGATAAGACTAGAAAATAAATCTTTAGTTGAGTGTAGAAGAACATGTCTTTAAATCCAGCAGAGGTAGAGACAGAAGTAGACAGGTTTCTGTGAGTTCAAGGCCACTCTGGTCTACATAGTGATTTCTAGGACAGCCAGAGCTACATAGTGAGACCCTGTCTTGAAAACAAACAAACAAAAAAGTAAATATTTGTTCCTTATTGAGAAGTAAACTAAAAATGAAAGTCCTGCTAGAGAGGATACTGAAAATAAGGGAAGGGGGTTGAGTAGGAAGAGGCGGTGTAACTGGGGCTTTCATGCTTTTAGGACCGTTTCCACATCTTGCTTCTGCTTCTTTCTAGAAATACATTCTTTTCTCATCTCCTTTCTCAATAAGATTCACCATGTTTGGTGGTTTCACAACCTATAGGGCTCATACCCTTTCAGGAGAATGATCAAAGAGGAACACACATGTAATTCTCCCACATTCAGCCTGAAGAATCTCAGGAATTATTCTGAGCTGCTCAGCTTCGATGAATGCCAGTGGGAAGAAAGCTTGCTCGAAGGAGAGCAGAACACAAGCTCTGGAGGTGTCAGGTTGACTGAGCTGCCATCTTTTGCATGTTCAACAAAGGTGTAGGAAATGCCCAGTATAAGAAAACAGAAGATTTGGATTGTAGCATTGTCTCTCTTGCTAGCAAAGTTTTATGAGTGACACTTTATGTTTTTCATATAATCTATACTGTGAGTTTGTTGATACATTATATCTGAGTTACCACTATATTAAAGTGTTCATATTGTTTTGAGTATGGACCCTTTGGGCATCTAAGAAATTGTAAATTTTTTCCTAGGAAAAAAATCACATACACATACAATCTTTTCTATTTTTTCATATGATTTATTATAGCTCATAGACCTGTGGAGGAGTCCCCTTGAGTAAATCAATACAGAGGATTCATTTTAAGAAAGAAAATAAGATGTCAATGTTGTGTGAATTTGGACATACTACATGTCAAGGGATCTTCTGTTATTTGCTGTAGGAATGTGTATTTTTTTTAAAGCCATCTTCATATTGAATCAGTCTATGGGAAGATAGACAAGTCTGAAGTCACTTTTGTTCAAATGATTTTCTTTCAGTTGATTGCTTTGTGTTTCCATTTATCATATATTTGACATGCTGTGGACAAGGTACACACATTTGGCTGTGAATTTGGTTTTAGTCTTGAAATCCCCTGGGTAGAAGATAGATGGGTTCCATTTTAGACTGAAATAAAAGAATGCCAAATATGGGGCAATGACTTGAGTCCCGGAACTGACTGAAGATTGTTGAATGTCTGCTTCCTTTCATTCTAGAAGGGCAAGAGCTGTATATTTAAAATAGGGATGAAAAGCTTTAGTTCAGTCCAGGAAGGATGATTTGTTTAAACATGGAACCAGGTGTCCTGCTCTTCAGTTCTTCTCCGTAGGTCAATATGAGGAAGAGCGGCTTGTTCTCTTCCAGTGCACATAGCTGAGGGTATCTGACTATCTGGCACCACCACCTTGGCTAACAACTTATTTCTTCTAAGAGGGACTCAGGACTCCTCATCTCCACTCACAAGCTTCTTAAGAGAACAGTAGAGTGCTGATGAGGTGGCTCTGTGGGTAAAAGTGCTTGCTATGGAAGCCTGATGACCCAAGTTCTCCCCCAGAACCCACAGGAGGGACAGAACCGACACTTGAAATTTGCTCTCTGACCTCCATATGCATGCTGTGGAACACACACACACATATACACGCGCACACACAGGCACACACACACACATGTACACACGCACATATAGGCACACACACACACACACATACATTCACACACACACATACACACACATACACGCACACATACATGCACACATACATGCACACACACACATACACACCCATACACATGCACACGCACATACACACATGCACAGACTGCTACTACTACTAAATACCTTTAAAAAATTTTTAAAGATAGCTGTGTAGAAGAGTTGCCTCAGTTCGCATGCTCTTTTATCTACATAGGGAGAGCACACTACACTCAAACTTCCTTCTTAAAATACTATGATGAAGTAATTATTCTCGCCATGCTGTAAAACTTTGATTGGAATCATAGTTAACCCTATGTTCCACACATCTCTTACACGTCTCTTCAAATCTTCTCAGGCCCGTCTATCACCTTTTCTCTTTTGTTGAGGCAGACATGTAGTTTCAATCTGACAGGAGCTCCTCTCAAGGCCCCTGAGTGTCTCTCATCTGTTATGGGGCTTCTGTTAGACTCCTCGCAAACACATTTGGTGCTTACACTTGCTTGTTAGATTAGGTTACAGCTCTCAGCCTTCCCTCCCTTCCTATGGTACTCATTGTCAAGTAGTTTTTACTGTTGCCCAGTAGATTACATGGTGATTTTATCTCTGTCTCCTTGTCTTTGGCTTTTTAACTTGCTGTGGCCCATGGAATATGAGTGCATGCAATGCGGGGAGGAGCTCTAAATGTGTTTCTTTGTTTGAATTGACTTAGCATTTGCCTAGTCATGACGAGAAGCATGCGCTAGGTACATTTTATTCCAAAGATGACACGTAGACATGTAGACTAGAAATGAACCTAATCTCAAGGAGCCTGGAGCAGAGCATGGCCAGCTGACCCTTACACAAGACCTTAAAGTGAAAGAATGAGTCTTTTGTAAGTCAGTGAAACTTTATAGTTAGTTATAACACATCATTTCCAGCAATAGTTGGCTAACATACACATGTAACCTATAAGTGGGAAACATTTGTGTCCTATGGGAATGGGAGATGGTTAAGGGTTTCCCTCTTTTAATTCCTGGATTTCACACCATGTCCCATGTGGCTCCGAGGAATTGAGCAATGCAGCATCTACGTCAGTGACTGACTGAATAAGCCATCATGAATCGACTCTCCCCTTCTTAGTTTTGCATTTCCAGGCTACTTTTCTTCCTTCTTGAACTCTAGTTCTCATTAAAATATTCACAGTGAAGCCCGTGCTTCACACTCTGCTCTCTGAGGAACCCAAGTGAAGACATTCTACATTTACTTCTAATTTTCATTGACTACAGATTTACACGCATTGTTCAGAGACTGGAGGTTTCAATGTGCTCATTGTCCCGGACCCATCACACTTTTGCTAGCAACTGGAAAGTCGTCAAACTCGTTCACTCTTGTTGAGTGCTCCTAGAAGAATGAAAGGAATGGTGTACATGTGTGAGAGGGTGAGCAGCAAATGGTGGCCTGACTGAGCATGCGATTTTGTTTGCCCTTACTGTCCATCCTACTCTATGGCCTCCTTAGTCGGCATAAATACAGCTCTTGCTATTATCTACCTCTGTCCAGCCTCTTCCCCCTTGTACAGTTGGCAAGCATAACATTGAATATGGACGATGTAACTTGGAGGCTTTTCCCAAGGACTAATTCAGAAAGCAGTGGAGGGTTAAAGTTGTTACATGATCGTTATTAAATATGTATGAATTAGTTTTGCTAATGAACAGCATCATACTTACCATTACCCGGTGTTAGGCACAGCCCCTTAACTAGGTTACTTTCATCATCAAGATAGGCCCACACTCTCTTTGCTTTTCCAATGAAGAAAATGGGGTTCAGGCAAACAAAGTAACTTGTTTAAGGCCATGTGTATAGGAAATGGCAAAGCCAACTTAGTTTGTTCTGGTTCAAAGTGCATTCTCTTCAGGGAGACGCATGTCAACTTTATGAGTTAGATGCTAAGCCAATCTGAAGGTAGATCTCATATACGTCAGACAGTCCTCAAGTCTTTAAACTTTTGTTAACAAGGCTTGGTAGCGAAGGGAATGAACTAATACTGTATGAGATTTCCTTCCTACCTGTTTTTTTTCTTTCTTTTTTTTCTTTTTATCTTTTTTTTAGGGCAGAGGGGTCTGGAAACTGAAAAGAGTAATACATGGTAACCGTTTTAACAAACAAAGGAGTATAGTGGTTTTCACATTCAAATCAAGCCCGAGGTTGTTTTTCTGACTCCAGATAGGCCTTTGTAGAAGGTAGTCATTTACAAATTGGGTGAAACTTGTGCTTGGCAGCTGTGGCTGGAGTGGAGAAACTGAGCCATGAAGGTTTGTGGGAGGATGGGGGTCACACTGGGGAAGGTGTAGGTGATATTTAGAGAGACAACCATTGTAGTCAGAGGTGTCCTGTAACGGGGTAGCCTCTGAGTGTTTGAGAAAGATTATGAGTGCTAAATATGATACAAAAAGGAAAAAGAAGGGCAAGGAAGTTAGACTTGGCCCAAGAACTTGTGATCTGAGTCATAGAGACGAGAAAACACTTGACAGAAGGGAAGAGGGTGTGTGTTTTAGGAAGATATGAGTGCACAAACAGAAGACAGCAAATTTGTGACTTTGAGAGAGTACTGGGAACTTTTTCTCACCCTGAGTAAGGACACGGGTGACAGGTGAGCTGTTCTGAGGCCTGAAATGTGCAGGTGACAAGGCTGTGCTCTGCTTTTACCTACGATGCACAGCAGTGATTGCTGAGTGCTTGGTCACAGACTGTCTACACTTAAAACCACTGTATAACTCGAAAATATGTTACGGACAAACTATGTTTTTAAAGAGCCTGCTGTAGCAGGATTGATAACGCGTGCCTGTGAGGATTGTGCTGGCACTTAGGAAGTCGAGGCAAGGAGATGGTAAGTTCAAGCCTCCTCACCAACAAACAAACAGAACCAACCAATCAATCAACAAGCAAAAAACAGATAAAAGGAGAAAAATAAACTATAGTAAAGAGGACTGTGATTAAGATACTTCAGGACCCAGATGGAGTTGACAGTTGAATTATTTTATACAAATCCGGCCTATAGTTTGGGGAGGGGAGGTACTGATGCAGTATTGTTCATATTTCCATTGTCTTGCATTCTTATAAACAGCTTCTTTCCCCATTTCCACACACTGTACTCTATTGCATGTGGTGGGGCTTGCTGTGTACCTTTGCTTCAGGGAAACAGTTTTAAAACACTTTTTATTCTCTGTTAACAGAAATCCAATGTAACCAAAATTACAGAGTATGTTTTAAGCACTAAGTATCATGAAGTAGGAATATAGAAACCAAAAGGGAAGGGCCAAAAGAGAAGGTGTATTTGTTAAGGTAGCATTTTGGAAAAAGAAAGAAAGAAAGAAAGAAAGAAAGAAAGAAAGAAAGAAAGAAAGAAAGAAAAAGAAAGAAAGAAAGGAAGGAAGAAAGAAAGGGAAAGAAAGAAAGCAGATGGGTTAAAAAAATCTGAATAGACATTATAGATGAGAATCTTGTCAGTTTGTCACACTAACATATTAAAATTTCTGAGAATTCTGGTAATAAAAAGCTGATTTAATTCTATGAGACCAATGTTCTCCAATTTACTCTGATCCTTTCTATCCTTAGTCATAAATGTCAACTTAATGTAGCCTTTGGGTCTTTGGAGAGGAGTAAATGCCTGGCTCAATTGGTTTTTGGGCGTGTCTCTTGGGGATTTGTCTTGATTAGTAATTGGTGCAGGAAGGCCCAGGCCACCGTGGGTGGCACTATCCCTAGGCACGTAGTCTGGGGAAGTCTAAGAAAGCTAGCCACATATGAACCTGCGGACGGTGAGCCAGAGACTTCATCAGCAAGCAGCATTCGTGGGTTTTGCTCGGTGTCACTTCTTATGTTGTTCCCTAACTTGTCTCAATGATAGATTATGCCCTGAAATGTAAGCCAAATAACCCCAAGTTGCATTTGGTTGGATATTTTATTATAGCAACAGAAGAGTTACTAAAATATCCACCCCGCCCCCAACTTTTAATGTTTACATAACATCTATGGAACTCATGGAACTGATGTTCTGTGACACATTTTGGAGAGTTGGTCCTCACTCTCTCAGCTCTACCACTAGCCTTCTAAAGTTGATAACACTTATATCCAAACTGAAGCTGTGAATCAAATAGTGATAACTTTAAATTATATGGAGCTTTTCAGTTTTTGAAACACCATTATGTGGACTTTCTCTGTCCATCTTCATAGGAGGGGTCAGAAGTAGATGTTGTTTGTTCCAATTCATGGATGTGGACACTGAGGCATGCAGAGTTTAACTAGTTGTTATGACAAGACAGAGGAAAGAAAAGGGATGAGTTCAGCTCTCTGTTTCCAATGGCAAGCCTGTATTGAACATGCCATGGAAGGTGGTTTTGTGTGGTTCTGTATACTTGAGTGGATGTGTGTACCTGACTTGGAGTGGTGGGAGAGAAGGAAAGACTTGGGGTGTGATGAATAATCTGTCTGTTCTTTTCAGACCAGGAACAAAGTCCAGAGAACTCCCCTTTCTTTAGACTAAAATGGGAAGTGGGGACACTCTAGAAGATTAGACCTCAGGTGTCAGAACCTAATTTCAGTATCTGCAGTTGATAGTGGAAGAAATGGTTTATTTTGCTTATTAACAGTGATTTCATAATGATTCCACCTTTATCTTAAATTATTCAGTGGGAGAAAAGCTCACTTTTGTCATTGGGATGAAAGGCAGGCGCTTCAGGCCTGTAGCTGCCAACTAGATCATGGGCAGAAAGGGGACAAGGATTTCCAAATAGCTCAGACCCAGAGTTTTAAGGAGATGTGGTCTTGCATATGAACTAAACATCTCATCAGAGTAAAAGGCTTGATTTTTAACATAGGTGTGTGTAGTGGCATTGATATACATCATAAGGTCTTGATAACTCCAGAAATATAATTTTAGTCTAGGCAGACATTTTCACCTTGTGAATAAAGTAACAACTATAAAAAGAAAAGACTTATGCATACTATAAAGGAAAGATTCAGGTCTTATTGTATCAAGAAGTAATGCTTCCTTCCTGTTTCAAGTAAAAAGATCTTAGAACTATTTTTCATAGATATACAACATTTTTTTTTAATAGCAGTATTTTGTAGGAGACATTTGCAGGCACCATTCTAGCCCATATTTCCCCATAGGACCTTTGCACTTTCTGCATTTTCAAAAATACTAAAAATGCAGGAAGCACAAATCTAGGGGCTGTGTCCAGATGTAGGTGGTAATGTGTAAGACTCAAAGCATAATGAGTTGGGTGATAGATGACAGGCCAGCAAAGCATGTGGTTGAATTTGAAAGCATGTTTAAATCAGAGCTCTAGCGTTCGACGCACTCTAGTGTGCTTTGGCTGGTCTCTTATCGTGGGATCCCACACAGAAAGGGGCTATGGACAGACAGCACAGCGACACGCACAGATGTTCTGACAGAAGACTATTCAGGGCTAGAATTCTCAGAGCCTCACTTATGCTCAAGTCTCTTAAAATTCTTACTTAACTGAGAGTAAATTAGTTATTTTATTTATTTTAGTAAAAAATTACAGCAGAAACCTAGAGCTGGTTACCCAGTCTTCTTTTTGTCTTCCCACGGCACCATCCTTAACCAATCATCCCCCACATTCTAAACAGTATGCTTCATTCCTAGGAATAGTATCTGCATAGACAGTATTCCAGAAGGAAGCAGAAGGGTCAAAAGGCTTTATTCTCTTTACTCTCAAAATATTTTTCCTTATAAATGTATAACGTACAATGAAATAGCGCACATAATACATGTATAGTTTGTATATTTATACATGATTCAAAGTACAATAGTGTCATACATACCAATATACACCTGTCCTATCCTAAGAAATAGAATTTAACTAGTAGTCTCGACCCTTTCTCTGTTTCATTCCCGCTTCCTCCTTACTAGAGAAAAATATTGGTTCATATTTTAATTATTCTCTTACTTTTCTTGATGTTATTGTATATATGACTCGTTAGGCAGTGTTTTAGTTTTACACGTTTTAACTTTTATTTAAAGGGTCATCGTGCTTTCTTTGACAACTTGGTTTCTGACTGAGTACAAATGGTCTTGATATAAAAATGAACGGTTCTGCATTCAGCAGCAAGGTGAGATTTGCTCTAGCTTTACTCTAGGCTTTTTATTCAGCATTCATCTTCTAGTGAAGAGTGTTCGCTTGAAGTCCCATTGGCTGAAGAGCCTTTTAAAAATCACAAGTGAACATTTAACTAAAGCAAATAATATTTTCTCCCTTCATCTTTTAGAGCCAATCTGAAGGCTTTTCTAAACTCCAAATGCTGTTCTGATAGGCATGACAATGTGTCACTCAGTTCTCCGTAGGGAGCATCTTTGACTGATGGCTCCTACTGCTACTTTCCTGGAGCTTCTGGATTAGTGTGCTGGGTTCACACCAAGGTCAACCTTTCCATGGGCTATTCCTAGTCCATGACTAAACAGGGTGAGATTACAGTTGCAGGGCTATTTCCACCGTGATGGGCAGGCTGAGAACTCAATGCTGACATGTTTCCTGGGCCGTGATTTCCTGTCAGGTATGGATTACAGATTGCTTGCCAATGGCATCAATAAGCTTTCTCTGGAAATCTCAGTCTCTTAACAATTGGATGTTTCCTTTCCAAAAAATGATTTACTGATGACATAGGCCTTTCAAATGTGGAGAATAAATGAGAAGGACCCTAGCTCTGGAATAATTAATCATCAATGAAGAAAGATTCTCATTAATAGTGAAGCTAACATTGGGAGGTGGTGTCTTTATGAAACTCATGTCATCAAGCATTGGCAGTAAGCACTTTAGTCTGCTTAGCATCTCATCAGTTGGGTTTTCCTTAAAATGAAATACAGAGACTTTAGTAAATTATTGCTGTAGGGAGAAATGGAAAGAACAGAGCCAGTGGGGAGAGGGGTTGGTGATGAGCTGAGAGTTTAAAAAGCCACATCCAATGATGGAAGATGAAAATCTGTTTTAAATAACCAGATTACATTTTGAGATATCAATTCTTAGACATTTTCTGTCTCTCTCTCTGTGTCTTCTTTTTCCTAGTAGGTTCACCTCACAAGAGACATTAGCAGCTTTTAGAGGGTGATGATGAGAGAGTGAGGTTGGGGTACTTGTTCCTTTGCTCCACATCTCTCTGGCTGTCTCATGTGACAGTTTCTGGATTCTAGTCGTAGCTTCTTCTGCTTCATTTAGGCTCAGGGGATATTTCTTTCCTTGACTCTTATTCACACTGAGGTAGCACACTATCAGTTCTTATTTACCCTAAACATTGTCTACAGCTTTGTTATAGGTCCCTTCCTTCAATCACCCAGTTAGTATCATCCATTTCCAGCTTATACCTTGCCTGATTGAGAAATATTTTGTTTTTTTATTCTCTTTGAGTGCTTCACCATCTCCGTGTACTTCCTTAACTCTGCCCACACCATCGTGGTAGTCCTATTAAAGTCCCTTCATGACTTTCTTCTGGGGCAAGGAGTGGATTCTGGGTCCTTCAGAGACCCTGGGTGACATACTAAGTTTGGATGAAGTGAGTGAGATATGCACTTTCCTTGCTTAGTTGTAGATAGGTTAGAATGTACAGAAGTGAAGTCAATGTACCACTGTGAAGAAGAGATACAACAGAAAACTAGAGATGAATGAGTAGTTGGCATTGAAGTTCTAAAAAATAGTTTCCAGAAACCTCATCTTCATAACAAATAGACTTCTATCTCAATTCTATAAAGAACTTTCAAATGATGTATTATGATAGCTTAGAAGACTCAATCCTCTCTAAAAAACCAGCATAGATTTCATGCAGAGAAAGCAGTGTTTTTTTCACATTTTTAAAAGAGACAGATATTTATTGGACCTTGACCTTTAAGGAGTGCGAGAACACTTTGACAAAAATGTTGTTGTATAATAGTAGAGGAAATGAATGCTGGCTGAAATTTATTTAGGTTGTTCAAATGATGATTTGATTTCTTGTGTGATGGGGGCGATGAAAATTAATATTGAGTTTCAACTTGTAAGCAAATCTCCTGGGCATTCTTTATGGTTTTGTTTTTAGTTTTGTTTTAAGAATGTCTCTTGGATACTGATTTGAAGTACATGGGATGAATATTTACCATCTTCAAATTTGATAAATTTTTGAAGAAAAGATAATATTCTGAGATATAAAATCATAATTTCAAATTACCTCAGCCAGTTGGAATTTTTGACTTAAAAAGGAAAGATAAAATGCATTAGAGAAAGGCGTAATGGTTGGAAGGGAAGAAACAGAGTGACATTATTCATAGATAACACAATTGCATATGTAGAAAGTCCAGAAGAATCTACACAGTATATTGGTATGTGAATTTGGCCAGCTCTCTAGCTAATTGGCATATGTACAAAATTAGTCATATTCATACACTAGCAACAAATAGAGGATAAAATAAAAGATGTCATTTGTAATGGCATAGAAACCATTACATATCTAGGAATAAATATAATGAAATGCATGTATGGCTTTTGTCCTAAAAGTATAAAACACTTTTGGGAGAATTAAATAACACCTAAGCAAGTAGAAGAAGGGACCAGATGATCGATTGGAAAACGCAGAATTATAAAGGTGACAGTTACACGGAAATTTATTTATGGATTCAACAGAATTCTAGTCACGACACCTGGGATTATTTTGTGGAAAGTGCCAATATTCTACCATACTTGTGGAAACACAACCAAGAGTTATAAAAGAGAGGCAAACTGACCAAAGGAACATCATGGAATAACTAGAAACAGAACCCACAGGTGTACTTAAAGAAACCATTCCGTCCAATAGAGAAAGGAAAGACTTCTCAATAAATAGTGTAGTCTACTGGGTATCCAAACAGAAAAACAAACAAACAACAAAACAAAAATGTATCTTGGTCCTTGTCTCATGTTCCCAAATCTAGCCCTAGATGAGTCACCAATCTCAATTTGAGAAGTAAAACAGGAAGATTATGGGAACAACAAACCATTTTCTGGTTGAATCTAAGGGCTGCTGTACCAGAGACTTTGCATCTGGTACAGTAAGCTGGTCAACTCTTGGCAGGCTCAGTGTGGTGGTACACACCTTTATTCCTAGCAATTGGGAGGCAAAGGCAGGAGGATCTCTACGAATTGAAGGTTAGCTTGGTCTACATAGTGATTTCCAGGACAGACAGGGCTGCACAGAGAGACCCTGTCTCAAAACAAAAAAACAAAAACAAACAAAGCTCATGGCTTTAGAGATGATAGAGAGCCTGCTACCATTGTTTTGCTTAATGGTCATATTGTCAAACTGCCTTTAAAATTTTTATGTTTATGTTCATGGGTTAGTATTGTTCTCAACCTTGGCCAGAGAAGCTTTCCAGTGTAGAAGTTAACACAGAGAGACACATAACTGGTCAAAGTGCTGAGAATAAGTGACTACTGAGCTCTCAGCCTTAGGTAGGACATCTGTATCACCCCATGCTCCAAGGCTGAGGAAATATCACAGAAGAGGGGACAGAAAGAGTGTAAGAGTCAGATGAGGGGAGTGGTGCTCTGAAATGCTCTCTTCTGCACAGGAATGGCTGTTGCTTTCATGAACTCAACGCATAATATCACCCAATGAGCCAATATTTCATCAGGTCACTAATTAGACTCAGTGGCTTATAAAGAAAACAAGAGTGGACGAGGAGGTGGGAGCGGGCTGTGTTGCCAAGTGTGTGGGAGAGTGGGAGGATCCTGGGGAGTGGATATGACCAATGCACATGCACGTGAAACCATCAGAGATTAAATAAAGATAAAAAGTAAAACAAAGCCTTTAAGAGAAAGTATAGTAGGAGAATCTCATAATTTAGAGTAGGCAAAGATTTGCTGAAATGTTATAACATGCTATCATAAAGGGAAAAAATGGTTAGTTGGACTATGTTACAATTTTTTTAAAGACAGGGTTTCTCTGTTGTAACTATGACTGTCCTGGAATTCACTCTGTAGACCAGGCTGGCCTTGAACTCACAAAGATCTGCCTGCCTCTGTCTCCCAAGTGCTGGGATTAAAGGTGAGCACCACCACCCAGCTGACTATGTTAAAATTAATAAATTCTTTTATATCTTTAAGAGAATGAAGAAGCAGTCTGAGTACATAATGAAGAATCGCTTAGCGATGAGAATGACCTGACAATAGCCACTACAGCAATATGGATGAATCCCAGAGCTATAACTGGCAAAAAGTGTGCATTCTATGATTTCACTTATATAAAACACAAAACTGTAGAAGTTGGTTTGTGCTGCTAGAACCCAGATGTACTAGTTACTTTTCTCACAGCTGTGACCAAAGTGATTTAAAGAAGGAAGGTTTAGTTTGGCTCACAGTTTGAGGGTACAGCTTATTATGGTGGGGTGGGGACATGACAGCTGGAGTGAGAGGAGGCTAGTAACGCTGAGTCCACACTCAGGAAGTGGAGGGAAAGATGAGTTCTGGGCCCAGCATGCTTTCACCTTTTCATTCTATCCAGGCTCTGGGGAGATGGGATGTTGTACCCAGGTCCAGAGTGGGTCTTTCTTCCTCAGTTAAACCTTTTTAGAAATACCCTCATAGACACATCCAGAGGAGTATTTCTATAGTCATTCTAAATCCTGTTAAGTTGACAATCAAGATTAACTACAACACTGTGTTTTGTGGCTGTGAAGAGACACCGTGACCATGATAATTCCTATTAAGAAAAGCATTTAACTGGGGCCTGCTTACACTTTCAGAGGTTTGGTTCATTGTCATTGTGGTGGAAAATGTGGTAACACATGGGCAGACATAGTGTTGGAGAAGTAGCCGAGAGGTCTACACCTGGATTGGCAGGCAGCAGTAAGAGAGGGAGACACTGGACCTGGCTTGAGCATTGAAATCCCAGAGCCCACCCCCCAGTGACACACTTCCTCCAAGGCCACACCTCCTGTCAAGTAGCTCCACTCCCTAATGACCAAGCATTTAAATATATGAGCCAATGGGAGCCATTCTTATTCAGACCACCACAAACACCAAGGTATGTTTATTCTTGGGCAGACTATGACTAACTGGGGATGGGGGTGGGGATAAACAGGTTTCTGAGGTACTGGTCAAATTTTTTTTGGTTAATTATAAACCTGAATTTGATGTGTGATAATCCGTGGAGTTATAACTGATATATGGCAGTTATATAGGTGTATAGCTCATCAATAAAAACTTTGACAATTAATAAGAACAAATATGAAGCTTTGAACTGAAGTGCAAATTAGTGAATTGCACAGATGCCAGTTGGGTCATCTGTGTTACATGGTTGTGAAGCATGAGACATTGTTGGAAAGTACTTCCAAAATAATGATATTCAGAGAAAAGAAACAACAAAAGAAGAAAGCATTTGCAGTGTATTGATCTATTTTCCACTGTAATAACAAAACATTTGAAATGGAATACTTTATGGGGGAAAAAAGGTTTATTTAGCTCTTAGTTTTTGAGGGTAAAATACCAAGACTTGGTGGCCCTATCTATTTGACTTGTGGTGAGTCACACCGTGGTAGAGCATGTGGAATATTGAGATTCTATAGGTCAACAGGAAACCAGATGTGATTTAGGGGGCAAGCTGCTCTTTTATAACAATCCCCATTCACAGGAATGACCTGGATCCCTACAAGAATTCTGTAATCTCTTCTGGAGCCAATGCTCCCATGACCTGATTACCTCAGTCCTACCTCCCAAGGGTCCCTTTTCACAATCTTCTAACACAGAGACCTTTGGAAGACACACTCAAACTATATCCAAGTCACATTATTTACTTTTGTTCTGTCAAGATCAGGAGACATTTGGAAATTTGGTTCAGTTCTAGATATCATGTTGTAAGAGTGGCTACTGACAAGTTGGCATATGCCCTGTGGTGGTTTGAATGAAAGCCGCCTCCATAGGCTCACAGAGATTGGCACTATTAGGAAGTGTGACTTTGTTGAAGGAAGTTTGGCCTTGTTGGAGGAAGCGTCACTAGTTTTGAGGTTTCAGATGCTCAAACCAGGTCCAGTGTCTCTCTCTTCCTCCTGCCTACTGACCCAGACATAGAACTCTTAGCTCCTTCTCCAGCGCCATGTCTGCCTGCATGCCACCATGCTTCCTACCATGATGACAATGGACTGAACCTCTGCACTGTAGCCCAGCCTCAATTAGATGTTTTCCTGTATAAGGGTTGCTGTAGTCATGGTGTCTCTTCACAGGAATAGAAACCCTAACTAATACATGCCAGTCACGTCAACCACAAAGATACATGCGTGATCTCACCAATAAGACCTGAGTCTCACTTGTTTAGTGTAAACAGGGATGACTTTTCACTCAGGTCACAGTGCAGTAAGTGTGACAAATAGAGTTCTAAGTGGCTCTTAGTGGATTTGAACTTCTTTCCATAACTAGCTTATGTGTCTGCTGGGTTCTCCTTGGGGCCATCCACTGAATCTTCTGTGTTAGTTGACCAGTGAAAGAGAGCAAAGACGGACATATAGTGTGGGACATATAGAAGCATCGTGTATACCTTTAACCCTCCCTTTATTATGCAGAGATCTCATGTAACCCTAACCTAGAGCCTCTATGTAAAACCTACAGCGTTTCTGTATGTTCAAGAGGTGGGATGGGAAAGCAGCTAGATAGCTCAGCCTCAAATAAAGATGGATTGAAATTCATATGGGAAATCATAGGAAGAACTAGACACGGTCAAACAAGAAAAGTAGTAGCTCATCTCGGATATATGAAAAGGAGCATGTGATTGCTTCTTTAAACATTTAAATGCCACTGTGTGGAAGAAGGCTTATACTTATTCTGGGTAGCTTTAGGGAAGAGCTAAGAGAATAGTTGATGTTCTTTTGAGACAAATTTCAGTCTGCATAGTGTAAGAAAGAATTTGCTGTAGGTAGAGCTGTTCATCTCACAGTAGGTTTATTTGAGAGTACTAGTGAATTTGTAAGCATTCACCGTGTGTTAAATTCTTAAACCCTTTACTCCTAGCAACCATTCCCGAGGTTGTATTATTGTATGTTGTAGGTTATGTATCCATGCTTTGCAACAGAGGAAACTAAGTCTTAAAGAGGTTCTGTATCTTGTCCAGTGATACCCAGATGTTAAAAGGCAGAGGCAGGATGTGAATTCTGGTTCTCTGACAGCACACAAAACTTCTTCCCTTAAACCAGCTGCAATATTATTTTCAGGAGCTTCTGTATCAGGCAGTATGGGAGAAGATTCAGCAAGGATATTGAATTGGACTGAGATACAAGCTGTTTCGCGACAGGAATGTGTAAAGAAACTGGGAATGCTGAGAGGCCCTGCTAAGCAACTAGTGCTTTTGTGTTGGAAGATACAGAAGAAAGCAAAAGAATCATAGATGGAAATGGAGCTCAGTTCTAAATCTGCTGTGAGTGTCTGGCTGCTGTCACATGAACATGGTCAAAGCACATAATACATTTGAATGAGATGCCTTTATGAACTCTCCCCCAAAGTGTTTAAGGGAACACAATGACCTGTGGTGCTATTTCATGTGCATGAGGCGTGGCTTCAGCTAGAGCAAACTCAACCTTAGTTGAGTCACTCCCAGAAATGCTGCTAGGTGTTTGTTGGGTGCTCAACATCTCCCCCTGCAGGCCTTGGAAGTGTAAAGTCTCTCCCTGAGCTGCCTGTAGTAATCTGTTCAGTTAGTTCACACTCAGTTGCAGAGAAGCAGGCTCAGGGAGCCATAGTAATTTTGTCAGGTAACCATGGAGACACTGTGTCGTTCTTGAAATTCATAGCCTACACAAGGAGACTGGATGCTGAAAGCACTGGAAGCTCGTCATAGTTCCCTGTTTGGCTCACGTTTGTAAAACTAGATGTGCAAGGCAGAGACCATGGTGTTTGAGTACCCAGATCAATGAAGAGACTCAACTGGACAGAATGTAGTACTAGTAGCCCTGTGTCCGACAGAAGGTATGCTTTCTCTTGATTCAAGCAGCTGTTCAGGAACTGCTTCATGCCAAGAATTAAACACAGCTTGATTATAGCCTGCCTAAGGTGGTTCAGAGGTCACTAGACCACAGCAGTCACAATGTGTCATTTAAATGTAAAACAAAACACAGTTCACCTAAAAAGAGGAGAAAGAGTAAATATGTTTATACCGCAGACTTGAACAGATTACCACATGTGGGCCAGAGAGTTGCTCTCTCATTTGTAGTTGTTGGAGCCATGAGAGATACATGATAATGCAGTTTTCATTTTCTGACAACACGAAACAAACAGACCCCCCAGCAGAGAGACTTTCCCCTGCAAGTAAACGAATCCAGGAACAAATTGCATGGATTCTTACACAAAACACAAAAATTTGTAGAATAAACAGAATCTTAACAGGTATAAAGGATGCTTGAAATGAGGCCTCAGTTGGCTCTTGGACCAGCCATCCACAAAAGCAGAAGGAATAATTTTAACAAGTAAAAAAATGAAGTTATTTGTGCAACAGACTGCTGAGAGGGTACACAATTCTGCTCCAAAGGCCTAAGTTAATGGTGGGATAGAACTGTGAAGTTGTGTCGCGTCTCAGGCTTTAGCGATTAGCTTTGGCTGTTCTCAAGAAAGGTAGGTACCTAGGTTTCTCTGGATTCAGTGGGTCTTAGAAAGGGCCTAGACACCTAAATGGGCCACGATGCACTTACCTCATGGGACGGCAGCTGGAGGCACCTTATGGCCTATGAGGGGCTGCAGCCCATCTGGAAGGGGAAGTCTGGAGTGGAGTGAGGACCAGAACCGCCATAGATGTCTAGTATATACCACTTATTTATGGAAACCAGGAGCAACAGCTGGGATTTCTCTTCAGCACTGTCAATTAGGTGCCTATTTAAAGAATCTGCCATGAATGGCTTAGAGCAAATAGTCCCAAGTCCACATCCCAGCAGCAGATTACGTGAGCATCCTGGTATGTCCAGAGTCCCAAGAATGCAAGAATGTTAATGTATCCTTAAACGCTTTCTTTTTCTTTTGCTCACAGTTATGAAACACAAAGTTTTAAGCTCATGTCCCTATGAAAAGAGTTCATGCTTTGAAGTTCTTTCTACATCTGTGAAATCTAAACACACCGGTGGTCATCGTAAACTAACCCTGCTGTCCTGGCAAGGGCACATGGGTGACAGACAGGGAAGTTTGGGGTAAGATCAGAGACCTCCTTCTGCTTTTCTCATTGCCATCACCACAGGCTATGTCCAGTTTCCAAAACAGAAATAAAACAAACAGGCGGAAACCCACCTGGGTTTGGGTCAAAGAGCAGCTGACTTTGGGGCTAACCGTTGTACTTCCCTATTGTGCTGAGCGGGAATTAGAAAAACCCATGACTGTACCTGAGTCTAATTCAAGGACCTATCCTCATAAGGGTCATAAGCACCAGGCCTGTGAAGGTCCATGTATGAGATTTCCAAGTTGTGGGTCTTGTTTGTTTATCTTTAAATTTTTTACCATGGTACAGGATATCTATTTTGGGGCAATATTATAGAATGTAAGAAAAATATCTATTCTTCTGGATTCAGACCAACAAAAGACTGGAAAATGGCAAACAATATACAAGACTTCCTCCCACCAATTTGGAAAGTTAAAAATCTTATCAGACATTTGTTTTGTCTTCACAACAAGAAACAATTGGAACATATTTTTCCCTTCATTATGTGGTTGATTAAACAGCTGTTTTAAGACAACACTCTTATTTTAATTATTTGTTGTTTAACATTTGGCCCAGATAATGCTATCAGTTCTAAGTGCTAAGAAGAAGCTTGAATCAACCAAAATATTTTGGTGGTGTTTTACTTGGGAGCTTTTTCTCTACTTGTCTTTTAATCTCCTAAAAGCAAGCAGCCAAATCATTAGCTCATCAATTTTGGCAGAATAAAATGACCAATGGTTTAAACGCTTGGCACAAGTAAAACTTCAGAGACATAATTACAACCTCATCTCAGGACATTGTTTATGTACTTTCTATAGGATGTGTAGCATCATCCTGTGGAAGGATTTCCTTCATTTGGAATACCCCAAGGCCTCTGGCTGATTTCCCTCTTCCTTTAGGACTATTTGTGTTTAAGAAATGATGCCAGAGAGAAAGATAACCATTGCTTTCCGTTGCTCTGTGGACACATGCATTCTCCTGTGATTCTGGTTCGTTCTTCATAGGTGATGAGATGAGTTTAAGCGCATCTTTAGAACTGCACAGTGAGTATTCAGGAGTCTTACAAACGGCATCAAGAGAGTGTGAGACACCCATGAGGAAAGCACAGCTGGAAGCTAGCTATTGCATCATCTGGCCTTCTTCCATTGAACAAAGACTTATTTTGCAAAGTATCTGCAGATGCTCTGATTCCAAGTGACTTAATGCATTTGTGGCAATGGAGGGTTTCAATCTGTCCTGGGATATAGTGGAGAGAAAATAGATGAATCTTAAAGCTAAACTAGCAACTTGGAACCACTCAGAGGATTATTTTTCCTGGGACATTTCCATTTTATATTTCAACACAGGTTCAGCCTTATGTCGAAAGGAAAGATCTAGGGTCACTGGCCATGCTGTGAGATTTAAATTTTCACTGGAGACTATGGCAGGAGTGTTGAAACTGATATTCTTAGGAGTTATGAATTTTCTTTTTTAGGAAAGCAAGCATCAATATGGATTTCTAAAATAGAAGCGATTATTGTCATTTATTAATGACTACCAGGTTAAAACTTCCTTCAAAAATCTGGTTTTGTGCAGGGCAACTAGCACAGATGACAAACATATGGATATTGTGACGTTTAATCTAAAAATAGTGGCAAGAATATATTGCTATGTATTTTATGTCCGTGAGTGAATTGCTCAAGATATAACCCTCAGATTTAACGGTGGAGAAGTGGAGGCTCTCCATGAGCTTGCTGTATTATGGATATATATCTCAGCCTTCTCCTCCACCTAGTAGAAAAACACCTCGAGGAAGACACATGCACGCTATCTAAGCATGCTAAGGATCTGAAAAAAGTGAAGAGGAGAAGGTTATCCAGACTGAAATCTCATTTTGATTCAGAATCTTGGGGGAATTTCTTTGTGTCTCTCTTATCCTTTGCTTAACAGACCAAAATAAATATAAGTATCAGGAAGAGATGGTTCAAATGTTTACTTTTACTTCCAGTTTCTCAGAATTCAAGGCCAACATGATTCCTTCCATATGGCTATTAACTTGTCGCCCCACCCCCCTCAACACACACACATGTCTTTAGCTTCATTTCCTACTAGAGCAACTCCTTAAAAACACACACATTGCATTGGAGTTGGTGACTCAACAAGTCAATCAGAATTCATTTATTAACTGCTCATAAAATGTTCTGTGTTAGACAGTACGAAGATCACCTATGATCCTTTTCAGTATAGAACCTGGACTTTACTCTCTTCGACATAATTCTGCTCAAACCAAGCTAATTCCCTTACTGTACATATTGAGAATGAGAATTCTTACCTGGAATTTCTTCTTCATACGTTTCTGGCAGTCCCCGTCCTTTGAGCACAGCTCTTTTCAAAAATCTTTTGTGTCTTAGGGTCTCTGGTGCTGTGATCAAAAGTAGCTCAGAGAGGAAAGGGCTTTTTTCTTTTATGGCTTGTAGTCCATATCCAGGGAAGTCAGGGCAGAAACTCCAGGCAGGAGCCTGGCGGCAGGAACTGACGCAGAGGCCATGGAAGAGTGCTGCTTACTGGCTTGCTTTTTATGGCTTGCTGAGCCTGCTTTCTTATAGCACCCAGGACCACCAGCCCAGGATGGAACTCCCCACAGTGAGCTGGGCCCTCTCGCCTCAATCATCAATCAAGAAAATGTAACACAGGCCTGACCATGGGCCAATCTGGTCGAGGCATTTTCATAATTTCTTAATTAATTCCCAAGTGACTCTAGCTTTGTATCAAGTTGACAGAAAATTAACCAAAACAATCAACTCCTCTTTAACTTTACACACACTATTAAACTATAACCGTTCCTTTCTTATTGTCCCCAAGATGTCATATTAATATTGATAATAAAATATCCTAACTTTTAAAAGACCCATAGTCATTAAAAATGCAAACATGTTAAAAGTTCAGTCTCTTTTAAATATCCAAAGTTTATATAAAGTTCTCAAATCTTTGGAAAGTCCAAAGTTTGTCTAAAATTCTAAAGTTTCTCTGAAAGCTCAAAAAATCTCTCAACTGCGGGCTTCTGTAAAATAAATAAAAAAAAAAGAGCTAAATACTTTCTTACTCAGAAAGGAAGAACTCAGACACAGTTACATTCAAATGAAAGCAAACCCAAAGCCCAACAGTGTTAGACTTCTGGGATTCACAGCCTTCTAGGCTTCGAAGAGCTGGCCACATCACATGCAGTATGTCTGGTAGGCTCAGGCTGCTTTACTCCAAAGCTGCTGCTTTCGAAAGCAGGAGGATGAGAGTTTAAAGGAAGCCTGTCTTACAAAAAGATCAGAGGGCACGAGGAGTGAGGCAATGGGGGAGGACAATACCAAAGGGGACAAATGAGCACAAAATGTAATGACAAATATCTAAAAAAAAAATCATGATGTGCTGGCTGGTTTTATGTCCATTTGACACAGGCTAGAATCATTTGGGAAAGGGGACTTCAGTTGAAAAATTAGACCACTGGCAAGCTTGTGTTGCATTTTCTTGATTGATTATTGATGTGGGAAGGCCCAGCTCTCTGTGGGCAGTGCCACTGTGGGCTGGTGGGCTGGGGTGTTATAAGAAGGTAGATTGGGTGAGCCCTGAAGAGAAAGCAAGTAAGCAGCACTCTTCCATGGCCTCTGTATCAGTTCCTACCTCCAGCTTCCTGCCTTGAGTTCCTGCCTTGACTTCCCTGGATGATGACTACAAGCTGTAAGTGGAAATAAACCAAGTTGTTTTTGGTCATGCTCTGCCTGAAAATTGACTTTAGACCAAAATGTGAGGAAAGCTGAGGCCGAGCACTCTGGATTCTACCTGTTACTCTTTATGAGGGACCAATATAGATTTTATGAAACACAGGGCAGGAAAGTGAACAATACCCTTGACCATGTTATGTAAGAGATATGTAGAAATATCTCATTTAGGACAGAGTATTCCAAGGTCTGTCACTCTCTGGATAATGTCTGGCTTTGGGTCTCTGTATTTGTTCCTATATGCTACAGGAGGAAACTTCTCTGATGACGGCTGAGCAAGGCACTGGTCTATGACTATGGTAATGTTGGTTTCATTTAAGCTGAGAAAAAGCTTTTAGTGTTTCCAATACAACAAAGAAGTATTATACTAACAGTACATCCTGAATGGTAGCGGGTTCTACCTTATACCTATGGATAATAAATATATATTTTTTGCTGGTCATTGCTTTTGGTGCCATGAGGAGCCGGAGAAGCCCATGTAAGATCTGTGTCTAAGTACACAGGCACCTCTCTTCTGTGACCATGTTCCATAAGAGAATACCAGTCAGTAGAGAGGAAGCTTCTAGATGTCCTAATTAAACATTCGGATTTGATTCTTAAGCTAGAGAACAAGATTTCTATAGAAAGTAAAAAAAAAAAAAAAAAAAGCCACACACCTCAAATTCATTGATTCAGTCTTGATAAAATGAAAATGAGATCAGAAATTAGAAATACTTACTAATTTCAACCCTGAAGTAATAAGAAACTGTTGAGGGGCTGGTCAATTATCTTCGCAGGAAAACATGCTTGCACTACAAGCTGTAAGATCTGAGTTCAACCCCAGATTCCCCCCAACCCCCCTACACACAAAAGCTGCATATGGTGGTGCTATCTCAGCAATCCTACAGTGAGATGGGGAGAAGAGACAGGAGAATGGCCTAGAACCTCAAGGGCCAGCCTGAAGTACAAGCAAGGCAAAAACAAGATGTCCTTTGATCTCTGGAAGTATGGTATGGCACATGTGCATATGTATTCAATATGTATTCACACTTAGACACACACACACACACACACACACACAGAGGGTGGAGGGAAAGAGACAGAGAAAGAGGGAGAAGGAGAGGGAGAGGGAGAGGGATTTTCTTTAAAAGAGAACAAGACTGTTGAAGTGGCCTTGAGGCTTTGGATATCTGTATTAAAAGAGTACATTAGCAGCTGTAATGAGAACTGCTGATAAAATAGCACACCACAGACACTTCCATAGGAAGTTGATTTTAATCAACTGTAATTATCATAGTTATTATTAGCCCATGCCTTCTTCCACAACAGCAGGCTTTTTGCTGGTACAGACAGCAGTTAGAATACAAGCAGTGGAGGATATCCATGTTATTAAATGGTAGCCAGCAGGATTTCAGTAGAGTTCATTGTAAACTTTGGAACGTAATTTCAAAAGGAGAGGATGTGAACTGCTTCCTCCCATCTTCCTTCCTGAGATGGTGGAGATTGCTTTGGGTTAGGGTTGGAGCTTGTTTCCACTTCTTTCAGCTCTAGGACCCCATCTAGTGCAGACCACGCAGGCCCTGTGCATGTTGTCTCGGTCATGTGAGTTCATATGTGCATCAATCCTGTTGATTTGGAGGGCCTTGTTTTCTTGGAGTCCTCCATCCCTTCTGGCTCTTACATTCTTTTTGCCTCTTCTTCCACAGAGTTCTCTGAAGCCTGAGGGGAAAGATTTGATAGAGATAGCTCATTTAGGTCAGAGTGTGCCAAGGTCTGTCACTCTCTGAATAATGTCTGGCTTTGAGTCTCTGTATTTGTTCCCATCTGCTACAGGAGGAAACTTCTCTGATGATGGCTGAGCAAGGCACTGATCTATGACTATGGCAAAATGTTATTAGGGTCATTTTATTCATACTTTTTTTAATTTTTAAAATAGTAGTATTTGGTTTTATCCTAGGTCCTGGGTTATCTAGTTTCAGCTTCTTGGTCACTCTAACAGTGTTGAGTATGAGTTCCATCTCGTGGAGTGGGCCTTAAGTCAAATCGGGTATTAGTTGGTTACTCCCAAAAGCTTTATGTTACCATTGTACTAGCATTTCTTGCAGGCAGGACACCATTGTAGATCCAAGGGTTTGTGGCTGGGTTGGTGTTTACCTTTCTCCCTTGGTAGTGTGCAGAGTACCTTCCAGGACTGTGCACACTAATCTGTACATGGTACTGCCTCATGATGCTTTGTACTGTTTTTGTGGTTGTATCTATTTTATTGATTTTCGTCCCTGAATTTGATTATTTCTTACTCTCTTCTCCTTTTGGATGTGATTTCTTCTTTTTTGTTTTAGATCTTTCAGGTATGCTGTAAAACTACTAGTACGAGATCTCTCCAAATTTTTTTTTACAGACATTTAGTGTTCTGAGCTTGCTGTTTAGAACAGCCTTCATTGTGTCCCATAAGTTTGGGTGTGTTGTGTATTCATTTTCATTCACCTCTAGAAAGTTTTTTATTTATTATTTTCTGTCTTGGCCCATTTTCATTCAGTAGTGAGTTGTTCAGTTTCCATAAGTTTGCAAGCTTTCTGTTATTGTTGATATCCAGCTTTAATCCATGGTGGTCAGATAGGATGAAGGGTGTTACTTCAATTTTCCTGTATTTGTTGAGACTTGCTTTGTGTCCCAGTACGTGGTCAATTTTGGAGAACATTGCATGAGGTGCTGAGAAGGAGGTATATTCTTTTTTATTTGGGTGAAATGTTCTATAAATATCTGTTAGGTTTATTTGGTTCATAATATCAGTTAGTTCCAGCATTTCTCCATTTAGTGTTTTTCTGGACATCTGTCTCTTGGCGAGAGTAGAGTATTGAAGTCTCCCATTATCATTGTGTGGGGATCAATATTTGATTGAAGCTGTAGCAGTGTTTCTTTTACAAACTTGGGTTTCCTTGTTTGCTGCATAGATGTTAAGAATTGCAATGTCTTCTTGGTGGAGTTTTCTTTGATAAGTAATTAGTCTTTTTTTTTTCTATCCCTTCTGATTAGTTTTGGTTTGAAGTTTATTTTGTCACATATTAAGATGGCTATGCCAGCTTCCTTCTTCGGTCCATTTGCTTGGAATATCTTTTTCTATCTTTTTACCTCAAGGAGATGCTTATCTTTGATATTAAGGTATATTTCTTGGATGCAGCATATGGATGAATCCTGTTCTCTCATCCATTCTGTTAGTCTGTGTCTTTTTATTGGGGAAATTGAGATCATTGATATTGAAAGATATCAATGAACACTGGTTATTTCTGTTATTTTATTGTTGTTATTGGTGGTGGTGGTGGGTGGTGGTGGTGGTGGTGGTGGTGGTGATGGTGGTGATGGTGGTGGTGGTGGTGGTGGTGGTGATGGTGGTGGTGGTGGTGACGGTGACGGTGGTGACGGTGGTGGTGTTGGTGACGGTGGTGGGTGTGTGCGTGTGTGTGTTTTTCCTCTTTTGATTTGATGTTACAGAATTATTTATTCTTTGTGTTTTCTTGGGTGTAGTTATTCTTTAGGTTTCCTTTTAGCACCTTCTGTATGGCTGGATTTATGGATAGACATTTTTTGAATTTGTTTTTACCATGGAATGTGTCGTTTTCTCCATCTATTGTGATAGAAAGGTTTGCTGGATATAGTAGTCTAGGCTGGCATCTGTAGAACACTTATCCAAATCCTTCTGGCTTTTAGAGTCTCCACTGAGAATTCAGGTGTTAGTCCAATATGTCCTTTATATGTTATCTAGTCTTTTTTCCTTTCAGGTTTTAATATTTCTTTGTTCTTTATGTCTAGTGTTTTGATTTTCATGTGCTGATGTGAGTTTCTTTTCTTGTCCAGTTTGTTTGGTGTTCTCTATGGTTCATCTACCTTGATAGGCCTCTCCTTCTTTAAGTTAGGAAAAATTTCTATGAGTTTGTTGAAAATATTTTCTGTGCCTTTGACCTGTGTTTGTTTGTTCTATTCTCCATATTCCTATCATTCTTAGATTTATCCTTTTAATAGTCTCCCAGATTTCTTGAATGCTTTGTGCCAGGATTTTTTTTTTTTATATTTAACATGTTATTTGACTATGGTATTCATCCATTTCTTCTACTGTGTCTTCAATGTCTGAGACTCTCTCCCCCATCTCTTGTATTCTATTGGTGAGGCTTGCCTCTGAGGTTCCTGTTAGAGTTCTTAAATTTTCCATTTCTAGATTACTCTCAGTTCAGTTTTTTTTTAAACATTGTATTTTCACATTCAGGTCTTAAATTGTTTTATTCATTTCCTTCCAGTGTTTGTGTTTTTGTAAGTTTCTTTGAGGGATTCAGTCCTTTCCTTTTTAAGGACTTCTAATCATATTCATAAAGGCTATTTTAAGGTTTTTTCCATGTTTCACTAATGTTGTAATTCTCAGAGCCTACTGTGGTGGAGTTGCTGAGCTCTAGTAGAGCTGTATTGTCATGGAGTTTTTATGATGGTGTCTAGTTATCTGGGTTTGGGAAGATTGTAATTCTAAGTGCTGATATCTGGTCTTGTCTTTGCTGGGTGTTTTATTCCTTATTTTCTGTCACCTTCTCTGGTACCTATGAGGATGTTGTGGCTGTATATTGCCCTATAAGTAATTTTCCTGGGGTCCAGATAGATGTAACTGCTGGAGGTTCTGGAAAAATGTGTTTCCAGGTATTGGAAGCTGACATTTAGGAATGGGATGAGCTGATGTGGTCCATAGGAAGGAGGAAAGCAGGGTGTGCCACTAGGATATGCTTAGTATTGTTGGAATGGAAGCAGAGAGTGAGGAGAGACCACGACAGGTTGTCTGCTACAGAGCTGGGGATGAGACTGAGGGATTGGATTTAGAAGAGAAGAAGGAAAGGTGAAGGTCTGCAGTTAGCCTACTTGCTTTTCTGGCTGGAGTGAAAATAAGACATTTTTAAATTAGTATAGTTGATATTTAGCTCTGCTTTGGAATAGTAATTAGAAGTAGGACCAATGATTTATTGAATCCATTCCTAGATTATGACAAGGAAGCTGAGTAATTAAGTAAAGGAGAATGTTTACTTTCTGTTCTCTCTTGTGGGAACAGCATGTGTTTAGCTTAACCAGAAGTGAGACTTTATATACGTAATTGTTCAAAGCACAGATGAAGTCAGACCTGCAGTCTACTTCCAGTGCAGCGATCCTACTGTGTGACCTTGGCTCCTGATTTTCAGTGTCAGTTGTTGGCAAACCAAAGATGACAACAATCCCTAGTGACAGAATTGTGAAGTTCAGACAAAGTAGTTTGCATTAAGCATCTGGCACAGGACCAGGATCAGAGTAGATGCCCAAGTCTCATAGAAAGATTGGTCATAATCTAGCTCTAGCGCCAAAGAATGAAAATGAAAAGAGATAAAGAAAAATACTTCAAAGGTGACAGACTTGGTCACCAATGGGACTGCAGTGCTCTTGCAAATGCTTTGGGGCACTTCTTTGTCAAGATGTAAGTCATAAAACTCAGAGGATTATGAAATGATTACTGTGTGTATACTTAGTGTGACTCAATAGGGCGAGTGTCCAAAGATCATGCCACTTTCCCAGAAACAAAATTGGAACTTGAATATTCTATCATGAGTCATAGAGCTTCAATGCCATCTCATGATGCCGACAAAGGCAAAGGTTGATTATCTTACTCATCGATTTCTTTATTGCCCCCAAAGCCATACAGATTAAAGGAAACAAAAAAGTTTCTTAAGTGAGAAATTAGATGTCCAATGCCTCTCATAAGCATGTAATTAATTATTTTTACTCAAACATGCTCTGTATATACTAATCAAATTAAGCAACTTCAGTAAAACTACCCATTTTGGTTTGTATTGAGGCGGTAATGAAGGGTAAAATACTTCTTAAAAAAAACCTAATTAATTGAATCTTACTTCTCAACACTTTTGGTGCTGAAATGTCTGAAGGATCTATTGTTTTCTTCTCATAAGTGGATGGGGAAGAAAACAGAAGTGATTTAGAAGTAAACTAACTTTGTGTGAACCAAATTAAAAGTCTGCCAATATAATAGCCCCAATAACAGAGTAACCAATTTCAGCCTGATGTGTGTGTGTGTGTGTGTGTGTGTGTGTGTGTGTGTGTAGAGGCCAGAGGACTACCTCAGTTGTTCCTTAGGTGCTATCTACCTGCCCATTTCTCTCATTGGCTGTGGCTGACTGAGTAGTTAGGCTGACTATCCAGTGAGCCCCAGAAATACACCCATCACTGCTTCCCCAGCAGTGGGATAAGTGTGCACCACTATGTCCAGCTTTTTAAAAAAAAAATGTGGGTTCTGTAGAATCACACTAAGGTCTTCATGCTTATAAGGGAAGTACTTCACTGACTTAAGGCATCTCCCCAGTCCCTCAGTCTGATTTTTTTACATTATCTTAATATTTCATATAACCTTGCACTAAAGCCAATGATATCCTAAAGGATTTTACAAAACCATATGCCTTTTATCTCAGAATAAAAATATGAGCAAAAGGCCCCTGAGTCTTTGACATTGGATTTTCTTGCTTTAGTGACCTAATTTGGCTGCTTTTCAGGAGAGGGACATTGGCTATCTTGGGTCAAAGTCACTGGAAGACAGAAGTGAGATGGAGCCAGAAAAAAGCTGGGCTTGAAAAAACTGGAAATGAAAACAGTTGTTACTTAGACCTGGCTAACACCAAGGCCTTGTGTATCACATGCCTTCCTGGGTTTGGCCAAGGGACCTGATTTGGTTTGAGACACTCTAACCCGTTCTTAGACTGGGAGAGCCTTTCAGACATCTTGGATTCATTTGGAGATTCTGGTGGTAAGCATCACAGAGCAAACCCAGAAAAACAAAAGGAACTACCATTCATCTTACAATAGAGCCAGGTAATTAAAAATAAGTTATAAGGCAAGAAAATCCAAGTCAGTGAGGATCTAAAAGTTAACTTTGGAAAACAGACAGGAACCCAGGGAGATCAGGCTGCAGTGCACATGGCCATCATCACTAAGGTCACGATGCTGGCTGTTGCCAAGAACAATTTCTTTATCACCCTTACACATTTACATCATTAGCACAAGTCAAAATTCATGATAAAAGCTTCTGATTGGCTAATCCCACATCCTTTATCTATTGAAGCTGAATTCTTGTTTCTTCTGAACACTAACATGGAGTTAGTGAAAGATTATTTCTCAAAAAAGGGTGTTTCACTAGAAAAAGATAAGTGTTCATGGGGCTTCTTGGGTGAGATCCCCTCGGTTGGATTTATTGTTATGTCCAACTAGACAGCTGTTGGTTACTGACAAGGTAGAGCGTTCTCTTCGGGGAGGTCTTGCCATGCTGGTCGTTGTGGTTCTTTATAGACTGTTGACTGCTTCCTTTCCTTGGCTATTTGTGTATCATCTTCGGTATCATGAAAGCTAGACCTTAGGAAGGAGGGTTTCAGGTCAAAGCCAGCTTGAATCTTTTGAGCTCTGAGTCTAAACTCTGTGGTGTCTTCAGCAATAGGGCCTAACTTGCAACTTCTGGGAGGCAGTCAAGGTCAAAAGAAAGCAATAGCCCATATTGTTTTGGGAGTCTCTTGGACTCCTCTGACTAACAGCTTGAAAGGTTTCTCATGCCTGGTATTGGGGGGTTTGTTAGTCTATGGATCTTGTGGGGTGAATATTATGGTGACCTTCAACCATAAACTCATTTTTGTTGATACTTCATAACTGTAATTTTGCTACTGTTATGAATTGTAATGTAAATATCTGATATGCAGATGGTCTTAGGCAATCCCTATGAAAGGGTCATTTGACCCCCAAAGGGGTCATGACCCACAGGTTGAGAACTGCTGGTATATAATATTTAGGATGAGAAAGAAAACATAACCACAGAAATGTAAGAGATTAAAAGAATTGTAGAAAAGAACTACAGATAAGCTGGTACTAAAAAATTTGCAAACAATTTTCAGCAAAGTTTGGTTATTCAAATTAGCCCCAAATCACTTGGAAATTTTGATTAAACTAATTACTCAGAGTTATGGGAAGAATCACCTGTACTTGTAAAAGCTGTAAATCCCAATAATCAATGCATCTGAGACTCTGGAGTAGAAACTGATGGTTTCTCTGCTTACCAGGAGCCTTAATTGATTCTTATCACCAATGCAGCTAAGAGATGTTGCTGTAGTAGTCAGAGCCTGGGTGATTACGGGTGTCGTTTCAGAAATGGCTTTAGGACCTGATAGATGCTTTATAGCTAAACTCTGTTAGCATTTACTTTCTCTCTATATAAGTATTTCAGACTACAGGAAATGAGAGTCATTTCTATGATGTCACAATGTTAACAGTTAAATTGATAGCGTATAAAGCAAAAACAAAACCTTGCGAACAAAACTTTCTCCTGATTATCAATGGAATGGTTTAAGATAGCACCTAGAACCCAGCAATGGGCCATGATAATATACAATCTCATACGGGCTTTATTCCATTTGCAAGGTTAATTTAAATGTGAGACTCTATCAGCAGCATTTATTTAATTAATTGAAAAAAATATAAACATGTTAGTAGATATTAAAAAGGTCTTCGACAACATCGAGCCATCAAAACTATAAGCACAATAGCTACACAGTAAGATTATTGAAATACAATAAAGTCTGTTTCCTGAAAGTGAATATCAAATACAATTACAAGTTGAAATCTGCTGAAATTTTCAACTAAAATAAGAAAATACACAGGACACCAGTAGGCAACCTTGTTTAATAATACCCGAGTATGAGCAAATGGGATAACACAAGAAAATTAGGCATAAATGCCATGAGAAGAAAATCTTTCCTACATAGCTTCACAGGTACTTAAGAATGGTTGAGAAGAAACAAACAAACAAACAAAACTATAAAATACCTAGGAATAAATAGAACAATAGGGGGCACACAAACTCATAGATAATAACTACAAAATCTTTTTGACCCACGCAAATGAGATCTGAAGACATGAAAATAAATGAATTTTTAGTATAAAGCCAAGTTGCTCCAAATGTATATAAATACAATGCAACTCCATAAAGCTTTGAATTATGTGAAACACTTCCATATGGAAGACTAAATTTTTTGAAAATAGTTCAGAAATGTATGAAAAACAGTATTATTGTTTGAGCAGTATTCTAAGTACTTTGCATACATTAAGTTATTCTACATATGAAATGTGTGTGTGTGTGTGTGTGTAGAGGCTTGTGCATGTAGACTCTTGCATTCCACAGGTACATGTGGAAGTCAGAAGACAACCTTGGATGTTGGCCTTTGTCTTTAACCTTGTTTGAGAAGGGGTCTTTCGATTCTTCTGTCTCCATCACCCACCAAAGGAGTGCTGGGATCAATTAGTGTGCTACTGTATCCAGCTTTGTGTTGGTTCAGGGGATCTGAACTTGAGTCCTAACGTGTGGCAAGCACTTTAGCCACTGAGCCATCTCCCAGGCCCTTTATGTGTTTTTGAGCTGTGCTGTTTCACTTGTTGGAATAAGCATGGGAGAACTGGTGATTGGGTTCTTTGGAAAGAAGATCTTGGAATCAGAAGAGTCTGTAGCGATATGGACTGTCTTTCCTCTCATGTTTGAAGCAGCATGCTTAAACAGTAAACAAATAACTCTTAGTGAGGAAATAAATGCATACTTCTTAACCAAACTCCTTAAGATTAAGATTATATTTAATAATCAGGGGTCTTGGGGGTGAAAGAAGCTCCTGACTCAGAAGGTGACGTTTACTCACATCTCCACATCCTAAAGAAACAACTCTGTGCTTTGAAAATACTTTGTTCTGAATGCTATTAAGTAGATGTACTTAACTGTTTTTTAAGTATTAGTTAAACAATTTATTTCTCAGTTAGTCATGCAGAAAGTATCTTGGGGGGGAGCTGTCAAAAATGATATTTTAAAAAAGGCTAACTGAAATTCCAGCTACTTGGGAGACTGAGGCAGAAGGTGGAGAAGCTGAGGCCATTTTGAGTAACATAGAGAAACCCCATATTTCAAAGGGAAAAAATACTGCAGGAAAACCAAATCCTCTTAAAAACCAAAAGATAAGAGAAACAGAATCATAGATGTAGTAATGCTCCCAGAGAACCAATGTATTGAAAAAGACAGCAAGGAAATACAGTTCCTCAGGACACTTACAATGGTTGTTTTTCAAAAGCGATATCATGTGTATCTATAAAGAATTGTTTATACTACTTTTGGTTCCATCAAACTTTCTAGGGTTATACTATTTTTATAACAAAAAATAGAACCAATAAACTTGAAGTTCAAGTTTATTTTAAGTTTAAAGCACTTGTAAATAGCAGAAGTTAAGGGCAGAAATACACATAATATCTTATTTGGGTCAAAGACCTCTGCATTAAAAAAGTTAAAAACCCCTATATATTGCAGACAGGAAAATTCTGAGTTTTCTAAAATTATGAGTGGTTTTGATCCTCTCTCAGAAGAATGCCAGCCTGGTATGTAATAATAGGAGGAGTAAACTCACTCAATTGTTATTATGGTGAAGTTAAAATCATTAATTATTAGGTCGAGTCTAGAGCAGTCCCACTTACCCCTCACTGAGTTCATGAATTTCATTTGCTCATTATCATTAACCTAGCCATGACAATATTCATATATTCAACACCAGGTCTCTGAAGAGGTGATTCCTTGTGTGCAAAATGGAGACAACAGAGTATTACCGTAAGTACTAGATACACCTGAGGTACAGCGGGTGTGAGGTTCTAGGCACCAGAGAAATAATTAAAAAAAAAAAAGAGCCTGCGTGTAGCAGAGATGTCCAGCTCGGTACTGATCCTGTCAGCAAAGGGTGAAGATGAATTGGTACTACAGCCTGTTTGCTGCCAATTATAATTATCAGCTCCAAAAATGGTGTGTTTTATCTGAGAAAGTAGATCTAGCTTCTTTCAATATTTTTTTAATTTAATTTTTGTGAGATCCTTAGTTGGTCTCTGAGTCAGGATGGCCCGTTGTTACATGTATTAACTCTGCCATGAGATGGACCAGCCTCTTGCCCAGCAGTGGCTAAAAAGGCTTCTTGCTAGTTGATGAGCCACACCTTATCTACTTGTGAGTCTGTAAGATGGACTCCTCAAATGGCTTCTGTTAAGAAACAGAAACTGTGAGGTGAGAGCTTTTCAGAGAGCACCTGGTGGTTGTAATGAGTGTTAACTATGAGTCCCAGTGGCTAATACATCGTTTGATTTCTTGGAATAGCAACAAGAGTCTCAAGACAGAGAAACGCTGCAAATGAGATTCTCTATAGAAAGTACATTTGGAATTTTCCATCTGCACGTGTGCTTCCTGTAAATCTGAATTCAATTTAAACGGACACCGAGGACTTCTGGCATCTGATAAAGGAAGGCGGCTCAGACACATGTTCCCATCAGGTGGCAATTCATTAGCCGGAGACTCTCAGCTTGAAGAGTTGAGGGGAAGGCTCTGTGGGCAAATGCATGCAAAGTACTCAGCTTGGTTTATACTTCTTAATGGTGACTCTGCTGCTGTTCTGGCACCCCAGTAGTCATTCAGTCCTCCCTACATGTACTCAAGGGCTTGACTAAGGAAGAACTCACCTCATTCCAGTTGATTCCAGATTGAACTTAGTGCAAGTGAGTATAATTTTCTAGTTTAAAAAAAATCTGCTTAGGGAGCATAGGGACTGTGATATATGGAGGTGACCTGTTTTGTTTCGCTTCCATCCAGGTTCATCTGCTGGCAGCTGTGTTTCTGTCCTAGAAGTCACAATGTCTTAGCCCATTCTCTTTCTATGCTGGGATGCACAGAAATGCCAATTGCACCTACTGAATATATCAGCATTGATTGAAATTCAACCAATATGGTGAAGCAATGCTCTATGCTGAGTTGCCAGGGTCACAGTTGAATCCAATTCACCAGGACTGGTGATAACCACCTCAGTTTGGGCCTTCTTTGAAGCAGAGACTGGGGCAAGCGTGTAGTTTGTGTGGGAGGCGGTTCTATAGAAGCCATGGGTTTATCTGGGAGACTGAGACAAAGATGGAGGAAAAGCTAACTCAAAGGTGTAGGTTTCCACATTCAGCAGCAGGGACTTCTGCAAAGCTCCCAGAATCTCTTAGAAACATCTTCCTGGAGGTCTGACACCCTCTCTCACTGTTTGGAACAGCCTGAGCACTTTGTGGTTCTGAAATCTGGGCTTCTACTCACCCCACCATGAGGTAGAATTCAGAGAGGCCATGAGGTAGAATAAAACAAGTGAGGGGTGAGGGGAACCTTTAGAAATAAATACCTATAGAGGAAACAAAAAGCATTTCTCCTCCAGTAGGAAGGGTTGTAGGCAGAAAACAATCATGTTTAGGAAGCCATGCTGCCTTCTTGCTGGTTGCCTAAAAGTAGTACAGAAATTCTCAGACAGACACAGACACACACACAGATAACCACAGACACACAGACACACAGACACACAGACACACACAGATACACACAGACACACACACACAGACACATAGACACACACACACAGACACACACACGCACACAGACACACACACACACACAGACACACATACACAGACACACACACACACACACAGACACACACACATACACACTGACACACACACAGACACACACACACACAGATATACACACATACACATAGGCACACTGGTTTTGAGAGGTTGGAAATTTCTTATAATGTTGGCTTATCAGCTCAGAGGTTTTCTGCAAACAGACTTTCTTCTCACACATTTATCTTCTCATGGTATTTTTCTCCATTGAAGCCTAGGACTGCTTTTCCTTTGTCTCGTTATTTCTCTAAAATGCATTATTCATTGCTGAAGTGCTGTGTAGGGTAGACTCCTAAACACTGCCTTGAGCGCCTCTTCTGCCATGTGACATGCAACTCATTCTGTCATGAACTTGTTTGTGGTTCTGCATGCAGCTCTCTTGTTACAGAGGACTCTGTCCCAACAATGCATTTATGAGGGTTAATTTTCTCAACTTTACTTTAAAAGCAGCTGCTCTTCTATATAAGCAATAAGAATTGCCAAAATTGGCTTTTCTCAGAACTCTGAAGTTAACTAAGGGCTTAATCCAATGAGTCTTTACTTGGAAAAATAAGGGAATTATAGCAAGAGAAAGATGTGACATGTTCCAAACTTCAATAATTCCATCCACTCGGACAATTCCAGGAGATTTTGAAATCTTGATATCTGTCAAAACAGTGGCCTAGAAGCCACTGCGGGGTGCAGAAGTTTAGAGATGCCCTAAGTCCTAATCCTCAGAGAACTGTCACTCTGACCCCTTAGACAACTCACTGGAAAGGTTCTGCTGTGTTTCTGCAAGTCTAGAAGGTCATATCCATGCACAGGTTGTGCATATTTTCAGGAAAGGCCTTGACTGTCTTACACCCTCACCTCTGGCTGACTTTAAGGCTCAGTACAAGCAGGAAGTGAAAGCAAAGATGAGGCTGAAAATGGCCTGTCTAAATGTGAGGGTGTATCCAAGTCAACACAGACCCTTCAGCAAAAAGAGAATGGGGGAACCTGGACTGGAGAGAAGACATAGTGGTTAAGCTCAATTACTGCCCTTGGAGAGGACTAAAATTCAATTCCCAGCATATACACAGTGGCTCACAGCCACCTGTGACTCCAGCTTTGGTATTTCAATGCTCTATTTTGGACTCTGTGAGGCTCCTGCAGATGTGCGGTACATACATAGACAAGCAGGTGCGAGTGCATTTGCCCATGCACGCGTGCATGTGTACACACACACACACACACACACACAATTAAGAAACTCATTGGTTCAAGGTGCTTAAGGAAACCTCTGTCCAGTTGTTAGCTGACTACCAAGTTAACCCAGTACTGATTCCTGTGGATGCATAGGGCAGTGAAGATAGATTTTGCAAAGTTAGTTTAAAAAAGTCACCTAAAAACATAGCAGCAATGAAAACAGTGGCAAAGACACACAACTTCTCTGGGGCAGGAGCAGAATCTGATTTCCAGAGTTGACACATTATATTATTTAAAATATTCATCTTTAAAAAAAAGCGTGCTGCCAAGCATAAAGATATGACCAATACAAAGCACAGGGTGGGGAAGATCAATAGACACTGCCTCAGGGAGCCCGGATGCCACAGTTCACAGAGACTGCAAAATAGTTATCATCAATGTATGCCAAAAATCTAAAGGATGCCATGACTGAAATTTAAAATAAAGTATGAGAATAATGACCGAATAATAGAATATTGATACACAGTTAGAAATTATAAGAACCAAATAGAAATCAGGATTTGAGAAGTTGCTGCTGAGTAAATATTTTATTAGTGCATGTCGATTATGTAATATGTAATAATGAGTTTCGTGTATGTATTTTGTCATTTTGGTCATATTTACCCTGTATAATCTTTACTTGTCCCTTACTCCACTGAAACTCTTCACCCTCCCAGCCAGTCTCTCTCCCCTTGTCATATCATCTTTACTTGGTGGGTCTCTGAATTTAATTAAGGTTGCATGTACGAGTGAGAGGCTTTCTATAGGTGCTCAGGGAATCTTATCAGTGGCTATACTATGAAGAAAATATCTCTCTTTACCCCAACAACCGTGAGCTGAATTTATGTCTTCAGGGAAGACAGGCTTCAGGGAAGCCTTGTGATCCCCTCCCTGCTCTGCAGCAAAACGTTGACGGGTCCAGGTCCAGTCTTGCAGAGATGATCATAGCTGCTGACTGAGGCATGAAGAGAAAGCGTTGTACAAATCACCTCACCCTCCAGCTCTGACACTCTTTCTTCTCTCTTCTCCATGATGATCCCCGAGACTTGGATGCTGCTGTGTAAATATCCCATTTAGGATTTAGATTTCAGCACGTTGACTTGTTTTTGAGTCTCTGCAGTAACAACTACCCATTGCAAAGGAAGCCTCTCTGACCAAAGCTAACAGCACTCCTGATAAATGGGCATAAGCAAAAATATTTAGAAGGCAATGTGATAGGCACATCATGTCCAGTTAGCAAAGCAATAGCAGTAGCTTTCCATAGGCTATTGACCAAACTTATACTACCAGAAATGGATTATTTCCTGTGAAGCTGGGCTCAAGTCCAATTAGAAAGTGGTTGGTTACCCCATAACAGACTTGTCACTATTGTACAAGTGGGAAGCAGACTGAATGTTTATGTACTCCAAAATTCAGACCCAATTTTTAACATGGTGATATTAGTAAATTGGCCTTTGAGAGATGATTATGTTGTGGGATAAGAACTCTCAGGAAGAGGATTACTACACTTATGAAAACAACCAGAGAGTTCCCTCAACTCTTCCTCAAGAACACTGTAGCCTGGAAGAGGTTATGCATTGTTCAACTGTGCACACCAACCTTGGATTTCAGCTTCCAGAATTCTGAGAAATAATTATGGCAGCCCAAACACACCAAAAAAGAACATGTAAAAAAAAAAAACCCAAAAAACACTAGATGGAATGCTTGAGAGATAGATCAGCTGTTAAGGACACCAGCTGCTTTTCCAGGGACTTGGGTTCAATTCCCAGCACCCACATGATGGCTTATGACGGTCTGTAATTCCAGACCCAGGGGATCTGACACCCTCTTCTGGCCTCTGCAGGCATCAAACATGCACACAGTGCACAGACAAACAAGCAGACAAAACACCCATAAATATTAAGTAATATTTAATAAACAATTATAAGAGGGAACTAGAGGGAACTGACAGCAGCTTGGTCCTGACAAGAGAATGTGAATTTGAAATGATGCCCATTGAGATGATTGGTTGGTACAAAAGGATAAAGAAAATTGAACAGATGTCTGATAACATCAAGCATTCCAGCAGAGTTTGAGAAAAGGAGAATGCTAAAGGAACAGATATAGTATTTGACAATGAAAAAACAAGACTGCAAAGTTGAGGGAAAATATGAACCTGCACATCCAAGAAGCTTAACAAACTCCAAGCAGGATACACGGAAATACCGACACCGAGGTGCATGCAATGTAGTAAAAACGTAAGAACAAATGGAATCCTGAAAGCAACCGCAGAAACACAGCTCACACACAGGGGAGCTCCTAACAGCGCTCTCTGTAATAGTCAGGCAGTAGAAAGAAGAGTCTACGGATTGGTAAGTGGGTTTAAGAACTAGGGCATACCCATATAAATCAATGTTGTTTACTCATAAGAAGCGACAAAGCTCTGATAGCTGTTGCAACATAGGCAAACCTTGGAAACATCCAGAAAGACCCAGCCACAGAAGACCACGCATTATATGGTTTTGTTGCTATGAAATATGAATAGGTAAATCAATCCACAGAGAAGAGTAGTGAGTGCTCAGGACGGGAAGCTGAAAGAATGAAAACTGATCATTAATAAGACTAAGGTGATGAAAGAAAAGTGAAAACAAATCAACCTTTTGAATGAAATAGTAGCAATGACCAGCATTTAACACTGGAAGTACACTAAGAGCACTAAATTAAGTACTTTAAAGCAGTGAGATCTGGAAATGTGTAGGGTTTTTTCCTAATAAAGCTTTTATTTAAAAATAATGAAGCAATCTGCTTGGCAGGTGCTTCAGGTGGGACACTGTCATCCGAAGAGGAATCTGAGTGGCCGTGAAACTGCCCGTCATGGCTGCAATTAGAGGGGACCGCAGAGAGTGTGATGTTTAGTCCTGAGGAAAATGGCTTACACGGTCCACAGATAGCTAAATTGAGCTATGGATCTTCTTTTTGGGATCTTAGACATTTTTGTCTTGTCCTCCAACCTGAGAAAGTAGAAAGGAAACTCCAATGAATAAAAGAGTTTATAGTTTATGTGGAATTCCCCATCATTATTTTAAAAAACGAACAAACCCTAAATTTCACATTAAAATTCTAAATTCTAATTATCAGAAAAACATCAGCAAGTGTTTTGTTTCTTTGTAACATACCTGGAAACAGACAGCAATCTGGTCTCTGTGCTGGGGGCAGGGTAGAGCCTGTGCTGTACTGAGCGTCCACTTCAGGAAATTCCAAACCTGGGCAGACCCAAGACTGGTGTCAGAAGCTATTAAGATATTAACTCTGGCTCTCTCCACCTCTCTAAATTTTCTCCCTTCGCTCTGATAGAAGATGATTCAGCATGAGCTCAGGCATCTACATTGCCAAACAGCATGCAGGCAGTTGCCCTGCAGTCTGTGGTCCTGGTTGGAGAAACATGGATCTTGGAAAGCTCAGCAGCTCACTGGTTTTGGATGAGATTGTTGAAAACCATGGCAAATGACTTGTCTGAGGTCATGAGACACAGAGGGGAAATTTCAATGAAGACCTCATCACCTGCGTGACTGAGTTCTTCCTACTGTTTTACAGTCTTTCTCAAATATTGGGCTGGAACAGATGTTCTGAGGGAAGCAGTGGTAGCAGACTGTGAATCAGGACCACACCTTGCACTTGTGGCTCAGGCAATCTGAATGTGCCGCTTTAGTGCACAACAAGCATCTTGTTTAGAAAGCAGATTGTGGGCGGTTCCACGGCCACTGAAGGAGCCAGTGGGCAAGGATTTGAGACTACTTGGAAATCTCAGGAAGTGGGAACCTAAGGACTCATGAATTACTCATTTCTTCTTCTACCAGAGCTACACAAAACTCAGCATTCAAATAGTTTTAAACACATGGATCACTTAAGAGTTGAATCATCTGTGGGCATCTGACATCAAGAAACTACTCTGTTGAAATGCACAGTCGGAAGCACTGTAAGTACATACAGCTTGCAAAGATCAGAGACGATTGAAGGTGTGAAGCAGAGTGATATGTGTACTCTTTAAGGATAGAGTATTCTTGAAACTATGTTTTAATTTTATCCCATTGGGCCGTCATGAGGGTTACAGGAGAGAGAGCGCCAGGAACAAGGAGGGGTGTGAACACTGAAAAATCAGGTCAGAGTAGGAGGTGGGATCCAGATGCAGAAACGCCTCAAGTGCTATTTAAAAGAGCTTGGACACCATCTCGTTGATACAACGACACAGTGCAAGATTTCCAGTCCAGGTAGAATGCAGACAGAATTGCTGTTTTATGTGTCCCTCAGGTTGCAGCAAGAAGAGAAGTGGAAAGGATACACAGAGTCAGAGACCAGCTAGGAGCGATCATGGCCTGAGTGTAATCAGGGCCAATAGTGCTTGAGAACCGCGGCTTTCAGTCTCTGTGACTGGGCGTGGCCTTGGAGCTGGAGAGTCAGTGTTTTGCCTGCTGCCTCTTTACTTATTAGAAGACATGCCTACAATCAGATTTGGAAATTTCAGAGAGACAAGTGTGGATGATGGGTACAAATGTTACAAGAAAAACTAGCAAGAGGCAGAGAGAAAAAGAAGAGGGGAGAGAAAAAAAGAACAGAATATATGTTATCTTGAACAGAAGAATCAAGAGATCATTTGCACACTTGTAAGAACTGCTTCAAGAATAATGCCAGAATTTTCAAGCTGTGTAACTTCTTTAGTGATTATATTTATCTTGAAACACATTGTAAAGAGCTTAGATATTAATTAAATGAACTATCTCATAGTGATCTCATGCATATATATCATGCCAAAAAGGTAAAGGGTTATCGAACCTCAAGAAGAAAGCTAGTCAACAATCTGGTTGGACATTGTGTCCTGAGCAGGAGCCAGCACTAACTTTACATCTCAGAGGACTTCAGATTTTCCACAAAAACTGTGCACTCCCTGGGGGTGGTGGAGGAGGTTAGGGCTAGAAGCCAGTTTGCCCAGTCCCTGTCTGAAGTATGTGGGCAGATGTGAAAGTGGGAGTGACGTTCAGACCATACATTGGTTTCCTTGTGAAAATGCCAATGCAAATTTGCAACCATGGTAACAGAACAGCAGTATTAAAAAACACAAAGTCCCTATGGCATTGCATTTCACACACACACACACACACACACACACACACACACACACACACACCAAAAACCAACTAAACAAACCCAAACCCTCCGATTTCTTGTTCAGAAGTAAAGTTAGTATTTATTCTTATTTATCCCTTTCACTGGAATATCTTGTTAAAAGAGTCCAATTCCTCTATAACCCTTTCTAGCACAAAGGAAATCATTTTAGAAATGTGATCTGGATTTGAAGAAGATGACTCCTCATGACTCTAGAAGGGGGAGGATAAAGAGACAACCCAAACAAGAAAGGAAGAGATGATGGCTTTAGAGATGTCTTGTTGTACAGAATGAAATTGGAGAGGTGGGGGCAGAGTGTTAAAATTGCTAGAGAAAATAAAGAGGGAGACCAGAAAGAATTCCTGTAAAGATGTCAGAACTATTTCTAAAGATTAGGCTTGGGACTGAGGAGAGGGAGTTGGTCATAGAGGTAGAAGGTCAGATCCCAACTTTAATCATTCATTTTTATATTTTGTTACTTAATTGATTTTGTTCCATTCATTTTGATTTTTTAAAGCTTTATCTAGCCTCAAATATTTTCTGTGCCCTTTAAATTTGATATCTGATGTTTCAGTTTACCCCAGTTCCTGCCTTGTTAAGGAGGAAGTGTACAAATAAGGAAAAGATATGTAGTATACATTAGAAATTCTGATTGCATTTTGAGCTCTGCTTGAGAGGAGAGGGGATGTTCTCCAGGCTTACAGATCCCAGTTCTCGCCCTGTGGCTAGGGGTTTGTGAAAGGGAACATTCCTCAATGTAAGCAAGGCAGAACAACTTCATACTCTCTTCCTCTGAGAGCTTTGGTTATAAGAGTTCCTGGTTATAAACAATTTGGTTATATACCTTAGTAAAAATTTATTATTTTTTCCTCTGCTTTGGCTAGAGTGAGTATTTTGGATCTATGAGTTTATAACTTTCATCCAATTAAGAAAAAAAAAAAACTAAGCTATTTCTTGTTCCCCTCTCCCCCATTTCCCCTCAAGATCTTCGTGTCTCCAACTACACATGCATTGGACCACTTGGAGATCTTGGGTGCCCTGTGTCTTCCTCCAGTCCTAGCTTCATTAGAGATGGGTTATATTACTGTGTCATCAAGCTCACTAATTCTATCTTATTTAGGTCTAACTCACTGTCTACCCTAAATTAAAAAGGCACATAATCAAAGGGTGCTGTGGTTGGGTCATCTTAAATATATTTCATTCATATGTTTGGTCTTTCTTCCACCTGCTTGAACATGTGGAATGCAGTAATAATGACTGCCCTTGTCTACCGATTCTATCATCTCTGTCATTGTGGTTAACGTTTTGTTGTTATATTTTCTCACTTCTTTAGATATGACGTTTGGATTAGATATCAGATATTGTAAAATTTTCCTTTTTGTTGGTTATTTTCAAATTCCCATAAATATTTTTAGGGTTGGTACTGTCATGCGGTGTTCTGGAAACAGTTTGATTCTTCTGGGCTAATTTTATTTTAGGGCTAATTTTCTCCCCTGACTACAGATTCTCTACCCAATGAGCTTGAAATAGGTTTCATACTCTGGCTGATAAGAACACAAGCCATTTCCCACTGATGTGAGCAAGAAGTATCATTTCCTCTAACCCTACCTTAGCCTCAGGTAGTTTTCCTTCCATTTATATCCTGTTCAAACACTGGCTGAAATTTCGACAAGACTCCTTCATACATCTTAGTTATCTGTGCAGCTGTGTCCTATTTGACAGTCTGTCTTGGTATCCTGAAATTGTAGTTCCATCTCCCCAACTCAAGGAAACCTCTTCCCTGTGTCTTAGAAGAGACATTTCAGGCAGAAGTTAGGACAGTTATAGACTCAGATCATTGTTTCTCCTTCCTCAGGGATCACTATCCTGTGATCTTGTGTCAAATAACCATCGTATAAGTTGTCCACTTATTTTTAATATTTCAAGGAGAGTCAGCTAGGTCTTTGTCACGCCTATTTGCCTGAAGTGAAAATCTGCAGCTTTATGGGTTCTGAATGTGGCTGATGAATAATATTTTTGGCAAACAGTAAATTACATCTGGACAGAGAAGTGAAAGCTTTCTGGATATTTTGAGATGCCCTCATAAAATTCACATCATTTTCAAGTTGAAACATAATTCTCACAATCTTACACTCGCAGTTTTGACAGAAATACTTGGGGAGCAAGTCAAAGTTTTATTTCTCATTAATGAGGTAACTGGAAGGATGCTAAAGTTAGTTATGAGAAGGAGACAACAGAAGGCAAGTGACCTATTAGAAGAAGGGAGAGAGAGAGAAGAAAGGAAGGAAGGGAGAGGAGGAAAGGAATGGGGAGAGGAGGAGAGAGAGAGGAGGAGAGAGAGAATGAATACTGGAATAAGTTTATTAATTTAAGAATAAAACTGGCTAACGTCGCAGAGGACAGTAAGGTCATATGATCCTTGGCCATATCTTTTTCAATGAACATATAATTTTTATCTTTTTATGCAAAATTTATTTGTACCATATCTCTTTCATTTTCTGCAAGTTAACATCTAAACCTTTATGGATTGAAGTATACCTGATGTTTTAAATTAATGGTAGTAAGCAAAATAGTAGTTATTTTCTCCTAGAGTCAGATGACCCAGTGTTTTATTGAGGCATTGAATAGCTGCCACAAGTCATCTTTGCCTTCATTGTCAAGTTTTGGAAAGCTTTCCTTAGCAGGGGAACTTCTTGTAAGTCACCGAGATCTGCAATCACCTCGTTGGCTACTCTGCATCTGCAATTGCTCACCTAATGAAAAGATTACACTAAGTGGTGACTGTTTCTAACTGTGGTTATTTGTATGTTGGAATCACCTGGGGGTGCTTTTTAAAGCTAGGAAGGCCAAGACTTCTTACCAAATCAACTAAACTAGACTCTTTTAGGGTGTAGCCTAGGCAGCATTAGCTGCTTAAAAGGCTCACAGTTATTCTAATGTCAGTCAGGGCTGAAAGCCACTGGTCTAGACAATGTTGCTCAGACCCCTTTCAGTAATAACGCCCTGTAAAGCTCCAGCTTGGAACACAGGCCCATCACTCTTGCACTGGAGAAAGCAGACATAAATACAAGCTCTGCTGACTGCAAAGCATTCCCAGTGACTTGAAAATGATTCAGGGCTGCCAGCATTCATTCCATGGTGTGGAAGCTGCGGGAAAGGCCAGGGGTGGGAGAGCTGAATGACTGGCCTTTGTGTTCCAATTATAGTTAGACTGAGTCGTTAGAAAGAGATAGGAATGTCTGCTGTCAATTTCCTTTAGAAAAAGATAGATCAAAATTCATTTTGTGTCCCTGCGTCTAGCCTGCTGAGCTTGGCCCTGCCCTCAGAGTGAAAGTTTTTTCACCCAGTTAGTTATTGGAGATTGTCTGTCTGATTCCAGACTGTACATTAATAAATTAAAGCCATGACTAGTAATATTCACCAACAGAAGATACTGCGACAAGTACAAGCCTTTTCAGTCTCCTCAGACAATGAAACTCTACTTCAGACTCCATGGTTGTTATTGCTGAAAAACATTTTTGTAGACTTTATTAAAAATGGGGGAAAAAAGCATTTTTTGAAATCATGGGCTTTTGAAGCGTCTCTTGTTATAAGTATGTCTACGAGAAGCAGGCGGAAAATGCAACTAGCTGCGCAAGGCAGAAATTAAGGAAAGTAAGCAGACATGTTTAAAACATCTTTGTAGTCTTTTTAATAGAAGGGGTTTTTAAATTAAAAAAAAATTGTGCTGATTTATTTTCCAGCGGCGTTAGGTTTCTGTCTTAATTGCATGACTCTTTTTTCTTTTTGATGTGTTACCATAGTGAGTAATATTAATAGAAGTCCAGATACTAAACATTTTACCTGATTCTTGTTTATTGTGCCACATTGATCAGATATTCTATCTGAGTTTATCCATTTCTTCCATGATGTTGTTAATGATAATAAACATTTTTCTCCCTTATAATGAGACAATCCCATTAGCTGAATAGGGACGTTACTAACGTGTACAGACTCTTGACAGATGAGAAAACGGTGACACCGAGATAGCCAGTAACCCATTACCCAAGAGCAAAAGGCATCTGAGAAACAACAATAATATGTAAATATTGAGCTCCTGATGTCTGGGGTCCCCCCTACTCTTTTCCTTTAGGGCATGTGTGTTCTCATTAGGAAAATATCAGAATCATCAATTCTTTGAGATCACGTCACACTATTTCACATAATCTAAGAATAATATCTGGAAAATAGGACTTTTCTAGTCATCCATCAGTGCTATTTGCAGTACCAAGTCCACTGCCCCCTTTAAATGTTTTGCACAGTGACCGTTCTTATAACTATTATTAGACAGTTATGGGACTCGGGCGGAAGTGTGGGGTGGACCTGGGAGGAAGTGAGAATGAAGGAGGTGTGGAAGTGGCTGAGTCACTTAGCAGGGCTAGAGCAATGAGTAGCCCCGAGCGGAGCCTGGCTAGAGTGGGCTCATGGAGGCCTGGACCCTTAGCTCTAATTTCCAGGTGTGAGATCTAGAAGAAAGTTGAGAATGCAGTTCTGGAACTCTGGAGAGGACCTGGGCTAAGCATGAACAGTCGGCAGAGACTGGCCTGTAGGTGGTATTAACCACAGTCTTGGGAGTGGATGAAATCACCCAGGGAGAGAGGAGAGCAATAAGAGCAGACAAGGAATAACAACATGCCCGTGGATAGAGAGAAGAGAGACAAGACACAGAGTAGGAAGAAGCTAGGAAGGGAGGAGGAAAGCTAGGGAAAGTGACTCCTTTCATTGCCCTAACCTTGTCTTGCCCCAGGCTTCCCCATTTCAGTGACTCACCACCCACCAGCTGCTCAGTGAGCAAACAGCTCTATCTCTCTCATCACTTCCTACCCCCTCCCATCAGCAAGTCTTCTTATCAGTTCCTAAAGATATTTGAATTTGTTCACTCCTCTTTCCCTTCCTATTGTATCTTCCAACTGCCCTCTAACCCATTAGCCTAACATCTCTGCCCCGGAGAATGGCAATAGGCTTTTTAGTGGTCTCCCTGTTTCTGATCCTGTCCTCACTTACCTGGACTATTGCCACTGGGCAGAGTGCTCATGCAAGCACAAGTAAGATCCAACCATTTCCCTGCTTAACCCTTAAATTGCTTCTGTGGTATAGCATATGGTTCCTGCTAGGCTTTCCAGCCTGGTCCTGGACCATTCCCTCTCACACTCCCTAAACCCAGCCGCAGAGGCCTTCCCACTGTTCTTTTGAATATACCAAATTCTTCCCAAGGCACTTGCCTTTCCTATTCCTCTATGTAAAGTGGTCTGCCCCAGACCTACACAGGGCTGGCACTATTTTTCAATGAGACCTCACCTTAACTGCTGCCTCCACAGAGGGCCCTTCCCTGGTCACCCCATCAAATTGGCAAGCATTTAGCATATTAGTTGCTAAAGCCTTTGTTAACAAAGTAACTCTGACTAGGTGGCTTAAACAGACACCAAGCGTCTCACAGTGAAGAGCAATCTGAGACCAAGGTTTGTTTTCTCCTTAGGGCAGTGGGCAAGAGTCTGTTACAGGCTTCTCTCTTTGGCTTGACTTGGCTGGCTTTTTCTTCCTTTATCCTGTCCCATTAGCTTCCTTCTATGGGTATGGAAAGGACCTTGGATTCAGTGCAGAACACACCCAGACACCAGATTCTTAGCACAAAGGAGATGATTTTGCCCCAGAGGGACAAAAGGAGAGGAAAGACAGGGAACAGAGAATAAGGGATATTTGTCCTGGAGGGACAAAAGACTGAGTCTGGAGAGGGTAGAGGCAGATGTGGTCCTAAAGCAAATGCTGGATTATATGTCCTAGGTGGGAAGGGAAGAAAGGGAGGTACAGTTGGAGAAGGGTTGGAGTGGCTGTTTCTGGTTGGCTGGGAGGAGAACAAAGGAGAGGAAGTATGGCTATTTGGGAGAGAGGAGGGGAGCTGTGGAGGGGTTTCTGTGAGATGTGCCTGTGTGTGTGAGGCTGGGACTTAACTTATGCCTTGCTGTTGTGGAAGTTTATGTTTAGTTATATATAACATAATTGTTTTATGCACTGTTGGGTAAGGGGCTACCTTAGGTCTTGGTATTCTGTATTGTTTTCAGGTGTTAGTTTTATATGAGGGATGTTTGATTGCTTATGATCTACACTGGAATTCTGAACAAAAAACAAAACAACACAGAAAAACAAAAAACAAACAAACAAACAAACAAAAACCTGAGCTCAGATGCTCAGGGTTCCATTGTCCAGTATGTCACTGGCCAGGATGGTGGTTCCCTTTGCTGAGGTCTGGTAGAGTTTGAACCTATGATTATATCTCCTAGTCTTGTCCTTGGTGAGATGCCACAGTTAGTGTACAGATACACCTAGTTGTCTTTCCGTGATCCATCACCATCTCTGAGATATGCAGGAGATGTACTAATAGGTACCTCTGGACAAATTTCACCCTTTTATAAGGCTATGGTTCGTACTGGAGTAAGGCTCACCTTGATGATTTCACTTTAACTTGATTACCTCTATAAGGAGGTCTTGAACACTAGAACTTCTACAAGTGGTGGAGGGGCACAACTCAATCCACAAATACACAGTTAAGTGCCATTATATTGCACAGCTGCATCTTCTTCATAGCATTTGTCCCTGACTGAAATTATATTGCTTGCCTCTCATTATTCACCTCTGAAATTTCCATGGGGGGAGGGGGAGCCTAGTCTGTGGAGCAGAATCTGCCAGTGTCCCTGACATATCCCGTTACCATAGATACCAACGGCACCTCGCTGCAAGCATCTGCAGCTTTCTGTCTGAGGTTTCCTCTGTCCTGCTTGCTCTCCCGTGAGGCAGGCTGGAGACGCCGGGAAAGGTCATGACAGCTGAGACAGGGTGGGGATGACCTGCCGGGAAAGGTCATGACAGCTGAGACAGCGTGGGGATAACCTGCCTCCTCCGTCTTGTTGGAAGCAGCTAAGGTTTCCCGCCATCACTGAGGTGTTGGCAGAGGGCTGAGCCAAGCTACCCATGTTGTTCAGGCGTGTACCTATGCTGGCTTCCGTTTCCCACTGTCTGGTCAGTCCTTTCTTGGCCTTCCCACAGGATGTGCCCTTTCCCACACTTCCCTGTCTGTTCTTGACTTCCATACTAGACACTCCAGAGTTCACTTCTCCAGTAATCTATTTATACTCCATGCCTGTCCTTGGGAAAATCCACTGTAAGAAGATCTTTATCGCTATGTACCTGGACCCTTAAATGTCCATAATACAAAATTTATGCTAAGTGCTCAATACATAATAATGGACGAATGAACAGAGGTCATAACTGACACTGTCAAATGCTGCACAAAGGTATCTGGTAGAAGATTCTTTTAAAAAAGAGCAGTGTGACAATTATGAGGCCACTGATGGAAGGGGTGAAAGTCTTGTTTCAGTGGATGATCAGTGAATAATAGGCAACCAGCGGCAGGAGAACTAGCTTTATTAGACAGCAGAGTAGGAGAATGCTTTGATTTTTTTAAAATGAGAAATATTTGTGTATATTTGATGCTGACTTAATGGTAAAGAAAAGGATGAGGGTAAAGGGGGCAGGTAATAGATCAGTCTTATATGGCAAATAAGTGGCTGGGTTAGAAATACAGATGGAGGAGTTAAGAAGACTTTTTGTCTTCTATTATAAGAAAGGAAGGCAGAAAATAAGACCAAATAGAAGGGAATATGGATATATACATACACAGATACAATACTTATTAACATTTATCACAGAATGTTTTGAACATATATATACATATAATATGTAATATATGGAAGTGTAGAAAATAACTAACACTTATTGAATATATATAATATTTTAGGCTCAAGTCTATGGACTTTCACACATCTATTAATTCACTCCTCAGACTGCCATGTGAAGCATGTGTTGGTGTCGCCTTTTTACAGTAGATGAGAGAGAATAAATCTATCGCTCAAAATCAGAAGACTAATAAATAAGTTGTAGAGTTAGGCTGTGAACCCAGAACATGTGGTGTCTGGATCCAGAGTGATTGATTCATGTTAGCCACAAGGAGAACGCAAGGAAGAATTCTGAATCTAAGAGGGTAGTGAACATTTGTGAAATCCTTAGGTCCACGCAGAGGTTGAAATCATCAGGAGTTCAGAATGCCTCTCTGTTCTTGGGAAGTAGATGGTGACTGCGAGGGAGGAGGGAGGTGGGTAGGACACTGTCCTGGACCTCAATAGTGACAACTTGGAGATGCTGCTCCACGGAAAGGGGAAATGGACTGACTGGGTATTTTGAGCAGCACTGAAAAGCTTGAGGTTGCAAGTACTGAATTTGCAGAGGCTTAACTGGAGGCTAAGTGACTGTGTCTAGGGGCAATGGGCTGTTGGGGAGTAACCATGGGAGATACACAGGCTGCTAAGAAAAGCAACGCATAGAGAGGGGGCATACTTGCAATGACTGCTTCTTCATTTGCATCCTGAAAACATCATTCAGTTCACGGAGTTTTCGAGTGAAGAGTTTAATAGGTGGTGACCTCAGAAAATCACTGATAAGAGAGAGACAACGTGGTGCTAGAGAGTTGGTGCAGTGGTAAATGATGCTTGCTGCTCTTCCAGAGGACCCAAATTGAGTTTCCAGGATGCATGACAAGAACCTGTGATTTCAGCCTCAACAGGATACATCACTTTCTTCTGGATTCTGTACACACACACACACACACTTTAAAAGATTGAGTGAGAGAAGTGAGATGGGAGGCAAAGAAACCAACTGAGAGTGTGTGCCTAAGACATTTGTAGCCAAGTTCTCCTGGGACACTCTGGGAACTAGTGTGGACATTCTCCTCATTCACTGACCACCCCCAACCCCCCGGGCCCCGCTGTCACCACTGTGAACTGGTTCTCACCTGATGTTGGCGTGGAGTCGTTGGTTAATGGCATCAGCTGTCACAGATGATGCAGGTAGAGTAGACTCCGGTGGCCACAGGAGTACATTAGGTGGAGAAGTGCTGGTTGTGGGAAGTCTGATACCAGGGAAGCTTTACTGAATGAGTGTTCACTTGGAAATCTTGATAGGTGGTATTAGCATGGGGTTTAAAATGTGAGAACAAGAACATATCCTGAAAAGCAATTCTCTTTTTCAGACTACTCTTCTCTGTCTTCTACTATCGTGGTTCCTTACATACAGATCCTTTCAAAACTGGTACAATAGGTTCTATGTGTGCATATACATGTGTGTGTGCATATGCTTTATACATATAGGTATTAAAGATATAGCTATTTAGTATATATTAAAGACATGATTGACATATAAAATAAATATGCAGTATTTGCATATCTACATGTATATATATCCATGTTTATGTATTTGTAGACATGCAAATATGTATATATTATTATTTATTTGACTGTTTTATGGGTGTATAATGGGGAACTTTTTGTGTTGTTGTGTATAACTGCCTCAGCCTTAAGTGGCTTCATAAAGTTCAATTTAATGGACATATCACAGTTTAACACATCCTTTAATTTTTTTTTTTTGAGACAAAGTTTCATGTAGCCCAGGCTAGCCTCAGAGTCTTTATGTAGTCAAGGATGAGCTTGATCTCCTGATCCTCTTGCCTCTACTTCCTCCTTGCTGAGAATACAGGTTGATACCACCATAGCCAACAACATGTTTCCTAAATTTTTTTGAGCTTTTAAAATATGTATTTATTTATTTGTATTTTATATATATATAAGTGCCTGCATATATGTTTGTGTAGCATGTGTATGCCTGGCACCTATAGAGGCAGGAAGAGGGCTTTGGATTCCTTGGAACAGAAGTTACAGATATTTGTGAACTGCCATGTGGGTGCTGGGAACTGAACCTGGGCCTTTTGCAAGAGCATCAAGTGCTCTGAGACAGAGAGCCATCTCTCCAGTCCTTTTTTCTTTGGCTTTATCCCTTGAACAGGGAGGGTATTCTTTCATGCACAGTACAGAGCACATTTCATATATCTGTAGGATTCATGTCTAGGAAAAGGATTTCTGGAGTGTTGAATTTCCCCAAAGCAGCGAGCACTTCTGTGGGATTGGCCTCTGGCACAATGAGGCCAAAGAGTAAAAGGGGAGGAGATCAGCAGGGAGGGTGGGGCGGTCAGATGGTGAGATTCTGCTGGAGAAGTTCTTGGCTGACAAGGTTCTGGGTGTGGACACACCAGGAAGTCATTGGCAGGGTGGAGCAGAGATGAGGGTCAAGGAGGAAGTGAGCTGAGCTGTGAGGTAGAGGAGTGGCCATCCCAACCATGAGGAGGCAGGAGTCTGTTCACCCCCTTATCATGTTAACTAGGTTAGAGATATAGACTTCCCTTTGGGTCTAGGAGGGAGAAGGAGAGAGATGCTTCCTTGTCTCTCTCTTCTGGGAGTAATGGACTCTTCATACTTGAACTAGCTGATGAAGCTTATCCATCGACATGTTGTCCCAGGGGACAGGAAAGGATGTTTTCAGTTTTAGGATTGCTTTTGTGGTTGAGAGACAGGCAGGGATGTTTCCTCAGCTCCTTATCTCCAAGTGAAGGTCAATTAGGCCAATGGCTAACTTATTCTACATCTTCAGTTTCTTAAGTCTTCCTGACATTGTCGACCCTAGTCTGGATGTGCTTCCCTCTCAAGATAAAACCAACAGCTACAGTAAAGATGGGGGCTAATGTGGTGGGCTGGATAGGAGCTGTGTACTCAGCAGAAGGCATCTGGGGTAAAATCAGGTATGAGTTTTTTCTCTCAAAGATTCCAAATGCAGGTATAAATGTTCCACAAAAGCTACAGCAGCCCCATGATTCCTTCAGTCCCTCAGCCTCTTTTCCTTCTGCCATCTGTTTTTCTGCACACCAGAGATGAATGGATGTCTCTCATTTCCAGTTTTCAAGAAACTCCCCCAGGAACGCCTCCTCAGTAACCAGGGGAGTTTATATCTCTTTGGTCTGCTTAAAGTCAGGTAGACCCCGTTGCCTTCAGGGACTATGGGAAAAAAACAGTTTCCCCCTGAACACATTGCTACCCCAGTAAATCAAGGTTTTGTTGATAAAGAAAAAGAGGAAAATGGATATGGTTTAGGTAACTGACAATCTCTAACAGATGTCCTAGATACTTTATGTTTTTTTAAACTATGTTTTTATTGTGGTACAATGTGTATAACATAAATTTTACTCTTTTAACCATTTTATGTGCACAGTTCATTGGCATTAAGTCTATTCACAATGCTGTGTAACTGTCACCGCCATCCGTTTCCAGGACCTCTATCCCAAGAGGTATCTCTGTGCCTATTAATCAGCAGTGCTCCATTCTTCTGCCTCTCAAACATTATTCACTCCTGTTTCTGTCTCCACGAATTTAGTACCTTATACCAGGAGATCCACAATAATTTCCATGTTTACCTTATCTTGCCACACCTAGTATTTTCTAGTCTCACTCTTGTTGAAGCACACATTAAAACTTTGTTCCTTTTAATAGTAGAATTACATTCTGTTACATGGACAAAAAACATCAAAAATTATTCATGGTTGCTGGACATTTTGATTGTTTCCAGTTTGGGGCTATTGTGCATAGGCCACTATGAATATTAATGTATAAGTATCTAAGCTTCTGTTTTAATCTATTTGCAGGACAAGCATATACTATGAACTGGAGTTACTGGACTGTGTGATAATTTTATTTTTTACTCTTGAGTAGCTGCCAAATGCACTTTACACTTTATGTTTTATCTCATGTTTACAGGAAAGCTTTAATATAACACTTGTATACGGGGGCTGTCTTCTTGGGATCCCAGTGTCCCTCTCAGTTGAGGAATCTACTTTCCACACCATCTAAGAGATTCCCTTTGATAGATGCTGCAGTTAGTATGATAGAATTACTCCCATTTTAGAAATGCAAAACACAAATAAGAGGCTAAGTCAGCGTCATATCCCAGCCCTCTTCTCTTGGTAATGAGATCTCTTCTAATTAAACTCCTGGCTTGGACTCTTGGAAACCTCTCTGTGTGCTTGTGGGTAACTTACTGAGTCTGTACTGGATTCTTTTGGCCAGTCTGGACTAGTAAAGATCCCCAGGAGGAGGTTTCAGAGAGGAGCTATTTGTATGATCAGGCTTGCTTTCAAGCCAACCTGTCACCATTTTGAGAGGCCGAGAAGATAAAGTTGGTTCATTCCATGTCTTAGTGCCAGTTTAAGGTGAAAGTTAGAACAGTGGCTAAGGATAGTGTATCTTAAGCCAGGTGGCTGGATTACAAATCCTAGCACTAGTATTTGTGATGTGACTTTTATTGAAAGTATTTAACTTCTCTATGCCTTGGTTTCCTCGCCTATAAATTAGGGATTAATACCAATAATTTACTTCCCAAGTTTGTTAGGATCTCCCAAGTTAGAATGTGTCAGTAGTGTTTACAATGACATCTGGGCTCTGCAAATGTTCTGCGTGGGGGACAGAGTTGGTAGTGTTGACAATATGATGATGTAAGCTCTCTACACTGCAGTAGTTAATAGCACATGGATCATAACTGTAACTCTGAACACTAAAACAAAAGGCCAGGGCTGTGGCTCAGTGGCGGAGTGCTTACCTAGCATTTGTGAAGTCCTGGATTTGAACTCCAGCAGAAAGCAAACACCAAACCCAGAAAGCAAACAAAATCAGGTTAAATGAACAAGGAATGGATAGACACAGTCAGGTGGGTTGCATATTCATTGGACTCTCTCTTTGGCCCAGTGTCACAGATTAGAAAATACTAACCCCATGCTGTCTTCTCCCTTACCTACAGATGGCAGACTTCTACCTAGTTCTACCAAGCATCATTTACTGAGGCAAAGGTCAGGCTTGAGAAATTATTATCACCAAGGCAAACATAACCACATAGATTTAAACCTGGAGTAGCCATCAGTCACACTTTGGTGCTTACGTCCAGGTCTGGGCTATAAAACTGAGGAGACTGTGGACAATGTGGAGAAGGCTCCGGGCCAAGGATATACATGAGGAAGAGGTAGGATTCTTTTGAGGAGCACTTAGACTAGGTATTGGTCACTGAAGATGGGAGTGGGATGGACTGCAGCCTTGTCTGAGGACTTGGAAGCATTTTCGTAAGTGACAGAAAAGGCTTCTTAATATGGTAAAATACAAGGTCTCTTCTACTAACATGCAGCTCTTGAGGAGAAACAGAAGCTACAGTGCCAGTCTGGTGGTTGTAGCAAAGATGGGTGATTCTGAAAATCCCACCTTGACACAGCAAATTCACACAGGGCTGATTCAGTGTGGGTGGGAACTAGACGTTTGTGTAGCAGTCACTGTCTGCCACCTATTGGTCGGTGTGCTTCATTGCAGTTGTAAGAATGTAGGCTGTGACAGCTTCGGACACATTGTCAATTTTTTAAACTAGTCCCCTCCCCCCCCCCTCTTGCCTATTAAAGCTATTTCTTATTATATTCTTGTTTTTGGTAGATGCAGCAATTTTTGTGAGTATCAATAATTATTCTTTGGAACTAAATGGGAGGGGTTGTGCATTGAGACAGTGGCGTCACTGCCTGAGGAGAGACACAGATCCTGGATTCCAGTTGTTAATGTATTTTTAATAGCCAAGAAATTCTTCCCTCGACATGAGATGACCCAATCATCATTTATAAACCCTAAGAGGCTTGCATTTTCCCACGGTTCTCTGGAAAGGGGTGTAGAGGCTGGAGTGATTGCTGCTTTCTGTTGTCCCGATGATATTCTCAGCATCCCCAGAGGAAGGAAAGATACTGAACGTAGGGAAATTCAGGAAGGCTTTTGGAGGGGATGAAGTGAGTTTTAAAAGAAAAGAGAGTCTTAAAGGATGGGGAAGAGCATCTACTTTGTATGCTCCATGTCTGCAGTTCAAGAGGGATTTATAGAAGTATAAATGACAGTAAATCCATGAGAAAATGTTCAGCATCCTTAGCCACCAGGGAAATGCAAAGTAAAATGACACTGAGATCCATCTCTCTCCTGAGGCCAGGATAACAATAACACTGAGCTGATGGGAATGTGGTGGAAAGGAGCCCTCCCATGCTGCTGAGGAGAACGGAAGTTGTGCAGCCACTGTGGAAATCAGTGTGGAGGGTCCTAAAATCCACAACTGGAGATGCAAATACCATATGCTCTAGCTACACCACTCCAGGTACACACACAAGGAGCCTAAGTCTGCATACCACAGAGATACTTACACATCCATGTTTACCAAGACACCAGTCTCAGTAGTTAAGAAGCCAGTCTAGATGTTCACCAACAGATAGGTAATAATGGAGTTTTATTCAACCATAGTGAAAAATGAATTATTTCATTTCAGGAAGATGTATGGAGCTGGAGATCATCATGCAAAGTGAAATATGCCACTCAGAAGGACAATTGCTTTATCTTTTCTCTCATGTGCATACATATATGTGTGTTTATGAGACATAAAAGCAGAAGGGAACTATTTGGGAGTGGAGGAAGGAAATTGGAAGCGCTGGGGATAAGGAAGGCAATGGAAGGGGAGAATATGAGCAAAATTCAGCGATTTATCCATGAAAACATCATAATACAACCTATTGTTTTGTACATTTAAAAATTAGTGAAAGAGAGGTTCATTCAGGAAGGTCACAAAGGGTGGAGATATAGCTCAGCTATTAAAGGCTAAGGCTCACAACCAGAACTTTCAAAAGGCCACATGCTTAGGATTCTATCTATGTTCCCAATATCCAGTGAGAGGTACTTGTGGGAGGGCCAAAGAGGCAGCACAGTGGCACAGCTTTATGTATTCTGTTTTTAAATTGTATTTGGAGAGTGGGAGTTAAAGGCACCTGAAGGTGTCTAATCAGCAGTTCAGAGTAGGGTTTACTTTGGAGGTATAGAATGTTATGGGTGCCCAACACAGAAAAAGGGGTGAGCCACTGGGTCCTGCTACTATTCCCAGGCAAGTGAAAGCTAGCATTGTGGATGGAACTCTGTCTTCCTTCCAGACTGGTAAGTGGTAAACAGAATGGAGCCTGCAGAGAGGCCTCCGCTGAAGCATAAAACGGTAATCTCAGGAGGTGGAGGAGGGGACTTTGTCATTTACAGAGAAAATCTACTTCCCAGATTGGAGAGGAGAGTTGGAAAATTTAGTTAGGTCCATACTGCAAACCTTGGGAAATGCTTTTAAAATTAAGAGTGAGAAATGGAAAAAGATATTCTAAGAAGCTAGTTTGGCTACATTTAGGGCAAGTTGGAAAGATGAATTCAGGAAAGTTGGGTGTTGGGGCTGGAACAAAACCTACAAATGGGATGTGAAGGAAAACCAGGGCCTCAGAGCCTGTGCTGTTCTGGAACTCCTTGTACAGTAGCTGAGCTGTGGAGGGGCTTCTGGCTTTGCAGGTAGTGTCAGAATGGTCCTGGTAAATTGTTGACGGAGTTTTTGCAGAATGTTGCCTCATACGTCCCATGCGAGTATCCTGTCAGCATTTTCTGGGATTCATGAGAACGATGCTTCTGCTTGTCAACAAGAAGCATCTGCTTTTGCAAAGCTGGGGACAGAAATAGGACTGGGATTTGTATGCTGTGTGTAAACCTGGCCATTTGACCGCTGAATAACTGAACAGACTCTAGAATGACCAAGACAATAGGTCTTCACAGTTATACCATGCTAATATGAGTTTCCTGAGCAATGAGGTCCAGGGATAAGAACGCTCACAGGTGTCCCCTCATATGTGAGGAAACTCCCCTCAACAAGAGCTGCTGAGGGATAGGGCTAGAGGGATGGCTCAGCCATGAAGAGTGTTCCTTTTTCTCAATATCCACATCAGAGAGTTCACAACCACCTTAGCTTCAGTTATGGGAGATCTGAAACCCTCTTAAGGCCACTGTAGGTACACACACACACACACACACATGCATGAATGCATACATGCACTTATATATGTACCCATGCACTCACAGTTTTCTTTTTTAATTAAAACAAAGGATCCTTTGTTTTTAAGGATGTCTTTGGAGGCATCCTTTTTGTTACAGACGTGAAGTGTGCACTTATGCTCCAATGCGCTGGTATTTAGAGATGGGGCATTTGGGAAGATAGAGTGAAATGAGGCTATTAGCATGGAGCCCTAAACTAGCGGGGCTGCTGTTCTTATGATAAAAGAATCAGCAAGGGTTTTGTCTTTGAACACAGGAAGGGAAGGCCGTTGAGAACACAGTGGCAAGTGGCTGTAACCCGAGGTGAAAACCCACTGGATAAGGCATCTTGGTCTTGATCTTCTGGGAATCAGATCTGTGATAATGCTAATGTTAAGCCCTCTACTGTAAGGGACTAGGTATTAGGAAGGCTGACTATTCCTCTTTATTTCTCAGGGTAACTATGATTTAGAGCTTTCGGGAAAGTGTGTTTAGCTTGTCCATTGACAAAGGAATAGAAAAACAAATTGAATCCTGGAAAACAAGGTACTCTATTGCTTTGGAAATTTTGGAACCATCTATATTAGGGCCTCAGTGCCTGAGTCTTTCCCCAGGTGGAGCAATGAATGTCGTTTTCTCTAATACCAACCAGTTCTCTGAAACCAGTTGGGTGTCCAACAGTGCAATTCAGTTCTGACAGTATGTAAAGAGTCACCATCAGATCTGTCCACTTAAAGAGCTCAGTCTCACATAACTTTCCTCACTCAGGTGCCAGCCAGCGTTCTTACTGGCTGTGTACCACCACCCTTCCCTTAATTTTGGTAGTGTGCTCAAGAGGTTTACAGCACCCAGAAAAACATTTTCTAATGTTGACTTATTAAAAGATGCCAACACAGGGACAGCTAAATGCAGGGCACACATAAGGCAATGTAAGATGTGTTTAAGGCAAGAAGCTACCATGTTGTCTCCAGGAGTGACTTCCTCCAACCCAAAAGTTCTCCAAATCTGCAAATCCTCGAGTTTTAAAATTAAAATTCAGATGGGACTCCCTTAGTCCTATCTAAGGGTCCTGCTCTTAGTCACTTCACAGCAAAGCTCAGGTATGATGAGAAGGGGTCCATTAGGCATAACAAAGAGAATTCCTACCACCCAGAAGACCCTGTATTTATAGAAACCCTGAGCCTGGAACTCAAAGACAAAACAGATTTCTCATATTACTGAGTCCAATATGAAGCATGCCTGGTCTTAGGTGGTCTTCTGTGCTGGTATGAAGAAGCCATTGGACTACTCTTGGAGCAAAAGCATTGGGTTTAGAAAGTTTGAAAAGGTATTAATTACTGGCTAAGAAGTTTTCTGGAGCTTCTGTTAAAATACCTTGATTGAAGGACACTAGGCACCTCTGGCATATGTGGAGCAAATAGATAGTAGGCTACTGACTCTCAGAAGGGAAGATCTTCACTGTCATCCAAGCACCTAGATCACAGGATAAAGAATTTGAATGTGTGGAGCTGAGCTTGTGTGTCCTCCTTGGGGGCTCTGTTGGGGTTCTACACTGTTTGAATGGAGGTTTGTAGGAACTGACATATTTTAAGAACTCACGGAGAAGGAGCCAGCTAGGTGTACAGAAGAGTTGGACACCAAATACAAGGTCCCAGTGAGAAGTCTGAGGCATCTGAAGAGTCAGCCTAACAGCAAACACCAATGTCTTGGACCCTGAGCTATCTATGAAGCAAAGATAGACTCTGTCTTGACTTCTTTGATTGGAAGAAGACATTGTCATTATACAGTCATGTGGAGAAGGCAGGACCAAAGGGCAGCTCTGGCTTGCTGAGAATTCAGTGCACTTTGTCTGACACACAAATGCAGACTGATCTCAGACCCTCCAGTCATGCTGTCTGGTGGAAGCATACTGTGCTGGCTAATTTCAGTTGGCAACTCGACAAGATCCAGAATCACTTGGGAGATGGGCCTTTGAGCTTGCCTGTGGGGCATTATCTTGATTTGATTAATTGAGGTGGGAAGACCTGCCCACTATTGATGGCATCTTTCCTTGGGATGAGATCCTGAACTACATAAAAAGGAGAACACAAATTTAGCACAAGCATTTGTTACTCTCTTCCCGATTGCCACGTGACCAGTTGCCCCATGCTCCAGCTGCCCCGACTTCCCCACCATGGACTGTACCTCAAACTGTGAGTCAGAATACACCCTTCCTTCCTTACGTGACTTTTGTCAGGATTCTTATCACACAGCAGGAAAGTGCGAGGCAGTTACTGATTCTCATTCACTTACTCGGGGTGTGTCTAATTCGGAGAGGCCACACTGAGCTGGAATTTTACATTGCCATCAAAGCTGTTGTATTAAAGTGATTAGAATAAATTATTTCCTTCTTCTGGCAGATCTACATCAGAGTTGCTAAGGTCACTCCAAAACCACCCACAGAGGCATCCTGAAAGTAAAGAATCTCTCTGATTCTCCAAGAAGCACCCTTTAGAGAGTCAGCATACTTTATTGTTTTCTGTTTTTGGAAGTTTACCATCTATAGACCAGATAGAGATTTTTTTTTGTATCCAGAATACTTTATTTTTCAGAATCTCTGAGAATTTATTATATAGACTTAAAATTACATACTTACATAAACTTTTTATGCACACTGAAAGCGTTAAAAAACAAGATTACCTTGCTTATAAAAATTTTTGTGTGTGGTGTATTCATGCATACATGTTCTTGTGAGTGTGTTCATGTGTGTGTGACCATGCCTGTGGAGGTCAGAGGTCATGTCCAACACTCCTCTCTATTATTCTCCACCTTATTTTCTGAGCAAGACCTCTCACTGGACCTGGAGTTCACTAGTGCAGCAAGACCAGCTGGCCAGTGAGTTCTAGGGACCCACCCTTCCCCACCCCCCAGCACTTCTTCTCCAGGTGAGTACTCACACATTCAACTCAGAACTCCGTGTTTATGTGGCAAAAATTTTACCGGATAATGCTGGACACCACGGTACCTTTAATCCCAGCATTCAGGAGGCAGAGGCCTGAGGATCTCTGTGAGTTCAATGCCAGCCTGGTTCACAAAGCAAGTTCTAGGAGAGCTAAGACTACACCAGATGAGCCATCTCTCCAGCTTCATGAAAGCAATTTCATTAATTTTTTTTTTTTTTACTTTAAATGATTCTTTTAGTTTTTGAGATTATAAAATAATTACATTCTTCCCCTTTTACTTTCCTTGTTCCAAACCATTACATGTATGCCCACCCCCCACTTTCTTTCAAATTCATGGCCTCTTTTTCTTTGTTGTTTTTTGTATGTATATTCCTAAATGCATAGATATAATCTGTTTAGTCTGTATAATATTACTTGTATGCATATGTTTTCAGGACTGATCATTTGGTGTATTAATTTATTTTAATTGACAAATCACAATCGTGTGTTTTTATTGGGTACACTGTGATTTTTGTTTTTCCTCTGTCTGGGTTCATGTGTGTGTGTATGTGTGTGTGTGTGTGTGTACAGTTGAGTGTGGAGGTCAGAGTTTCATGTCAAGTCTGGTTCTCTATTGTTCTCCCCCTTATTTTTTGAGATAGTTTCTCACTGAACCTGGAGCTTGCAGATTTGGCTAGGATGGCTGGCCAGCAAGCCTCAGAAATTTCCTGTTTCTGCCTCTCCAGCAACTTGGGTTTTAGACTTGTGCCTAACCCAGCTGTTTTTGCCTGTGTGCTGGGAATCAAACTCAGATCCTTAGCTACTTCATCAACCCATCTATGTATGTTGCCAGTCCTGCAATGTTTTGATGTAGAGACATCGACAAAGATTCAGCCAAGTTAATCACCATGCATATATTATCTCATCAACATATTAAGCACCGAAAGAATGTAACCCTTGAGATCTACTGGGGTACTTTGTGAGCATGTAATATGATTTGTACGTGTGTGTGTGTGTGTGTGTGTAAAACTATAACTATTAAAACCTGTATGCTGTTTGTATCTGAATTTTTATAAAGCCCCAATTGGTACTCTGTATGTGAGACATCCTTTCTAGATTTTTTTGGGGTAACTGATTTCATAAAAATAACTATACACCACTTATTTAAATACAGCTAAAGATATATTAACAGAGATGGAGTTTTATTCAAAGTCAACCGGGTGAAAGACCCAGGGGATGACAAGTTTGTGTTTGTGGTTTCTAATATTCATGGTTCATGGGCACTATTGCTGTCTCTTTACGCTTTCATGTTCTCGAGGCACAGGTAGTTGCTTTGATCTGCTTGCTTTCAGGTTCCATTCAACACACCAGACTGTGCACCCGTCTGTGTCTCCTAATTGCCTGCTTTGCGGTCAGTTGCCTTGGGCTGATATGTTGAAAGTCCCAGAGATTACATAGGAGGCCAGCCCTCTGGCGGTGGGTTTGATCAGGAGACGTCGTCACTATTGATCTTTTATGTGGGAGAGGAGGTTGGGTCTTCTTGGCGGCTCCTTTTCTGAATGTCCCTCTCCACCCTTTAGACTCTCAGACTCTATCAGACTTGAACTGTGAGCAATACAGACACCAGCTGATTTAAACACTGGAGTTCGGACAGGGCTGCTAGGAGAGTTAGAGAGCCAGGCTATGGGCGCCTGCAGGATCACGTGGACCCAAAATTCACTCCACAGGGAAGATGTCCTTCCCGCTGCCACAGCTGTCTGTTCCAGGGGCAGAGGGAGGTCAAGCCACAGCTATGGCTGCCAAGGAAACACGACCCTCTAACTGCAGCCACCTCTAGAGCCCACCACACAGACACTGCCTCTTTGTGTCAGTAAGCACCATATTCAGTCTCCAGAGTGGCCAGTTTCAGCTGGTGAATTCTGTGGCCGGAAGTCCTTGCAAAGGATGTTGGGAAAGGTAGTCTGTCACAGTTCAGTTGTTTGTTTTTTTTTTTTCGTAAGTGGAAAGTGCGTTCTGCCTCCTCCGATTGAGGAGTCATAATACAATAGTTCTCCATTTAAACATAGGACGCGCATATGACAGGCAGAAGTGACAATGGTCCACGATGTGAACTGAATGACACCAACGTTCTGTCTTGAAGCACAGATTATTATAATCTAAGCCAAACCAAAACCAAAACTGGTAGTACTAACCATGGTACTTCATTGCTTTGTTATTTCCTTATCATTTACCATTTCAAAATCCACAGTGCTGTGAGAATCACTTCAAATGGAATTTTTTAAAAGTTTACTAGACAAAGAGTTTCAGCTTCATCCAAATATGTTCAAGGAGGCTCTGCTCTGCTCCCTTCCTCAAGGTGACATTATTATTAGGATATGATATTGAACTTGGATGGTTTGATTTCCACTCAGAAAGATTGATAATTTGTAGACAAAAGTTATATTTTTAGAAACTTCCAAACTGGAGAATTTCAGCCCTTAAATTTTCCACAAAGCAGTCACAGTAGCACTATTTTAAAATTTTTCTTGGATTTTATATTTTAAAAAGTCATAGAGTAAAGAGACGGCTTCTACTTAGCTATTTTTAAAGGGCGTCCTATCTCAGAGTTTTACTGTGGCCCCTTTGTTAGCCGGCTTCCTCTTGCACAGAGGTAGAGTCTCAGAGTATAGGGCATGTGATATACTGGTGAGGAAAGGAGAGAGGGATGAAGCTGGGAGGGTGAGAAGGCAGAGAACTGAACTTCCTGAGCTGTGGTATAAGCTATTTTCTCTCTGGAGAACATGTCTGAGCTACATACTGTCCACCTAGTTATTTTAGACAACAGTTCAACATTGCTGCTGCAGGAAAAAAATGAGTTTGGGATCATCCCAATGAGATTTACATCTTCACATTGACAAAAGCATGTCTTGACTGACCAAGGGAAGTCTTGGGAGTTAGATAAGTGAATAGCAGAAAATTGCTCATATACCTGCAAACTTAACAATTTTTAAGTAGTAAATAAATTAATTCTCTTACCATTCACTAAGACTGTTCTACGTGCAAGGCCTGTACTAAGTGCTTTGCATTTAGTACCTGCTTGACAGTCTCTCTAAGAATCCAGCTCTAGGAGTCAATCTAATCTAGCTTTGTGGACTGAGCAGTACCAACTTCTCAGCATACCCAGTGTTCAGATGGCTGTTGTTTGCCTTTCAGCTCCTATCATGTAAGTCAGTCTAACCCTGTTTATAATATGTAGTTCCTATAGAACTCTGACGCATACACTGATTTGGAAAGTCTACAGTTTTCAGAGTTGAATTTAGCATTTATGCGAAAAGAATGAATGGATCCATATGAGCTTCATGGTTTGTCAATGAACATTCAGAACAGATAGAGAGGAAGTACTTACATGTTTGTGCCCAATCAATGCTCTTTGAACATTTCTGTTCGGGTCTGTGAACCATTTCTTTATAGTCTTTCTTATCAAGTACACTATTCCTGGCTGTTAGTCTTTTCTATCACAGGGAAAAGACAGCAATGCTGCCCTTAGAACAGTCTCATTGCTCTTCAGAACCTGTTTGCATCGAAGCAGTGTAGAACTTCTAACATGGATGGTTCTCTAAGTCCATTTACTGCTCATGAAAGCAGTCCTCATGGTACCTCTTGAGGCTGCCCATTAGGCTGCCTGTGAATGATGGCTTCTGATGACCATCTCAAAAGCTGTTACTGTGCTACACTGGTGGTCACAAATGCAAATCTGACCCAGAGTTTGCAGAAAGCACGAATGATTATTTATTTTCTGGTCATGCTCAAAAATTTATATGTGATCTGAAATTACATGTTTTCTAACCATGTACCTTTTGAACATTCTAGGGAGTAACTACTGCATTCCTGGATGTGACATCATCCCGTTATTTGAAGGCAAGAGAGAGCTTCAACTGGAATGGCTTGGTGCAGGGACCCTGAAGGATGAGTAGGGACTGAACAAAGCAAAGCTTCCCTCAGGGCTATAACTGAGGGGAGAAGGCAGGTGGGTTAGGGTTGTGTGTAGGTGTGCTGCGGTGGATTCTGTTAGATTTCTGTTCCATAGCAGCAGCTTTAAACAATGTGGGTCCTACCATCTCACAGTCATGTAGGTCACAGATCTGGTTGGACAGGGTTCAGGTAGGTGTTTGGTTCAAGTGCCAGATCAAGGTGTGGCACTGTTGACCATGCTCCTTTCTAGTGGCTCTCTGAGTAAATCCACTTTTAATGTCATTCAAATGGTAGGGAAAACTCAATTACATGTAGTTGTGGAGAAAGCTCCTGCTTTGTCAGTCTGTCTGCCAGAGTTTATTTTCGGGTTCCTCAGATCATTCCTTAATCTTTGTCTTTAGAGTCAGCAGCATTGGACTAACTGCTTCTCATGGTTCAGGTCTCTCTGATGATTTTCTCTTTCATTTCTCTTTTGCTTCCAATTGGAGAAATATTTATACTTTGAAGGGTTCCTGAGATTAGATTGGGCCCCATTAAGTTAACGCAGATATATCTCCTGTATTTCGTGTTTCTACTCCAATCTCACCTGTGATGTCTGTCTTTTGCCACAAAGCATAACATTGTCAGAGGTTTCAGATGTTAGGAAACTGTTACTCTGTTTACAACAGGATTTATGGTTGTCTTCAGCTCTGCATTCATCCCAGGTCTGATGTAGTAAGATTCATTCAAATCAGCATGTTAGTTTAGCACTGTGCTGACTACCCGATATTGGTAGCAACCATCCTTTGGAACAAAGCCTGGTCATGGTGACTGGAGCTATCCATGGGCATGTATCCTAAAATACCCTAAGTCTTCTGGTCTCCTACATATGTCTCCTACATATGGTAGGGGTGTGGGAGTGAAGAGCAGCAGGAACTAAGAGTAATGAAGGGTCTTCTCTGGATCTTCTGCCTCAATTGAACTGTAGATTATGGATGTACCAAGGCACTGAAGGAAACAATTCTCAAGTGAAGGGACAACTGACACGTGGTGGTACAAGGGGTGGGAATCAGCTTCCAGCAGCTAAGCTGATGAGAGCTTCACGATTTCATTTTTCATTCAGTATGTTTCATTCAGTATGTTTCATTCAGTATGTTAGGGGAGCCCAGCTGCGCTCTCTCTCTCTCTCTCTCTCTCTCTCTCTCTCGCTCTCTCTCTCCCCCCCCCCTCTCTGTGTGATACCGTGGGAAAGACAACATAGAGATTTCACCTCTGCTGGCTTTGGTTCAAGCCTTAGATCTACCCTTTATAGGTTGGGTGATACTGGATGAATGAATCACACGGAACCTTGTCGTCTCTGCAGTAAATTGATATGCTAGTATTGAACCCTAGCACTCGTAGGCAAGAAGACATTACAGTTACTTCACACTCACACGTGTTTATTATTACTTCTACCTTTCAGTGTTATGATGAGTGAGTGAGAAGGCATGAGTGAAAATAACTGGAGTGTAATAGGAACATCATACACTTCAAAGTATCGACTGAGCCGAGGGGGTGATATGAGAAATGTTAAACAACTTCTCTGAGCAAGAAGCAACAGTTCACAGCACTTGTGGAGTCTGTGGCACACATACTCTAGGTGACTGATTACAAACTACCACTAGTGTGTTGCTGCCTGTGGAATGGAGAAGGCATGCCAATAGCTGGCTTGTCTGAGCAGCACCTGCTCAGGCTAGCTTAGCATTCATCCACTGACTGAGCTCTTACTGTGTGCTGGGCACAGCACAGTGCTGGAGATACAAGTGAGTTTAAAGTTATGTTCCCTAGACTGTTTTTTTTTTCTTCCCCAACAGAAGGTATGGTCCTCCGAAATACTTTGTGACTATAATGAAGTTTCAGGTAAAGAAGTACAAACTCAGTGAGCTCTCAAGGTTGTGTTTCGTCTGAGTCAGTGGCGGAAGTGTGACATCTGGCTTCTTTGCAAGTCAGCACTCTTATTTCGACAGAGCCAAGTAGGATGTGAATAATGCCAGAAACGCTGATCATCTTATTGGTTTGGGGTTTGGGGTTGGTGAAAAGACTTCATTTCCTGGAGGCCTGCTCAGCAATACTACAAGGCAAAGGTGCTGGCTCATCCAGTCATTACCATGCAGACCGAATGACCCTGGTGAGAATGAGAGTCATTTCCCAGCTGTATGAGGTCACATCCTTTAGCCACACCCACACCTTTTTCTCCCAGGGTACTTGATGATACTGGGGATTCCATTATGACTGACGTCTGATATTCTTAATAGGAAAGCCATTCACCTGTCCTCAAAGAAGGGAAGGGATTTTTCGTGAAGATCATATGAAGAAGCACACTGAAAAATTGTATACTACCTGAGAATATGTAGACAGATAAAACTAACCGGCAAGGAGAAAAATGTTGTTTCTTCTCTATCACCTTGAGTCACTGTGCTCACAGACTGTATGCTGCTTTATGTCATTTCTCAGAAGGCAATTTCTTTTTCAGGTTAAGTTTCCATAGAGGGGGATATTAAGGAGGGGGGGTACAGTGCAGACACTGTTGCTGCTGTTCGAAAAGGACCGTTAAATTAAAGCTAATATCTTCACTGTGTAATGCCACACCCAGTAGGAACGTGATACAAAAGTTGGGACTCTGATGGATTTTTTTATGGGATGATGGAGATTATTTCATTCATTCATTTTCAACCAAATCAGAAGGTTATGATATGGGTGCTGGGGAGATGGCTCAGTGATTCAAAACAAGCGCTGGCTGCTCCTGCAGGAGACGCGTGTTCAGTTTCCAGCACCCAAATGGTAGCTCACGACTGTCTGGTAACTGGAGTTCCAGGGGATCCGAGACCCTCTTCTGACCCCTGAGAGCCCTAGGCACACATGTGCTGTACATACAGCAGGCATAAATGCTTTTATACATATAAAATATAATTAAAAAGAGAATCAAGATGAAAGCTATGTATTTAATGTGAATTCAAACTACATTCCCAAGCTTTGGCATAAAGGCAACTCCCAGGATTTCAAAACGGCTCCATAGTATAAATAGAACAAATTAAGACTCAAGGCCAATAGGAAAACAACTGCAGCTTATTTCTGGAACCTGCATGGGTCTGGGTGGGGACACTTTCATTTTGCTGGTGCCTGAGTCCTTGGTGTTTGCTTTAAAGTTTTTCCATTCTAGACAACTATAATTGATTTCTCATGTGCCAAAGAGTCAGCATTATTAGTTTCCACACAACTTTACATTTATTATAGCATAACATAAAACTTTCCAGGTTAAAATTTTTGGGTTCAAGATATCAAGTTGTGGTGAGAATTGGATCAACACTTTTCTCCAATGTCTGCCTCTCTGACTTTTCTTTTCTTTTTCTTCTCGCCCTCCCTCCCTCCTTCCCTCTCTTCTTTCTCCCTCCCTCCCTCCCTCCCTGCCTCCCTTTCTTCATTTTTTGCTTTCTTTTGCTGGAGGTCTCAAGACAATGCTGGCAATTACAAAATTATAAGCAAATGTGTATGGAGTGCCCTCTGTATAGGTATTATTTCTCTTTCTTATGTGGACCTTTAAAGGATGATAGTATGTTCTAGAAGGCTGATTGTGTTAATTAGAATTGAACTCACAGAAGCATGGACTGAGGTGTGGGGTTAGGGAGTAGTATAAAGTCACCCAAAAGCAATTATGCAAAAGGCCAATCTGACATCTTAATAGGACATTGTGGTAGCCTTAAATACTAGGATAAGATGGCCATGTTAAAATCACAAGATTTCCCTTCATTGAAAAATTAAATGCAGGAATAGGGTAGGAGACATGGACAGAATGATGAGAGGGACAGCTTGTAAGTGTATCTGGGAGTATATAAATATATGAAGAGTGGATAGGAGGAGTGAAAGGGTAAAGTAGGAGTGGGAGACAAATAGAAGAAGCTATATCTCAATTCCTTTTCAATCCTAGATATACAACAGGTTACATTTTCCACGTAAATGTGCTCTGTATAATGTTTGGGAAACATCTGGGACATGCCTATGCTAAAAGTAGTTTATTTGAAATTCTTATTTGAGCATTCTTCATTTTGTGTGTGTGTGTGTGTGCTAAATCTTGTGATCCTATTTAGGAGCTTGCTAGAATAGTGTAAGGGAGAGATGACTAAGGGAGTGGAGAGAATAAGATAGAAGGGAGTAGATACGACAGAGCCAAGAAGATAGAGTCCACATAAGAAAATATGTGGCTGCAGATACTACATGTGGGGGTAAGTCAAAACTTGTAATTTGCTGAATTTCTAATCCTGGTATTTCAAGATGGGGGGCCATGAGAGGGGCATAGGAGTTTTTTTCCTCCTCTATGACATTGAATAGAACAGTGAAATAAACACTAAGAAATATTATTGCAATTTTAAATTAAATCTAATTAAAATTCAATGAAAGATACATCCCTAAAATAGTTAGTATTTTTATAGGTTTATTGGACAGATTAAATATTTTATTAATAGCATTGGAGTACAAGTCTGCTTTTTCACAACACAGGCAAATGAAAACTCAGGGCCTTTATTTCCTCTGGGCATTTAGAGTTGTATCAGACGATAGCAGTGTGCTTCATTCCTGCCAAGGTAGTGATCTCTTAAGAATCAGTTATTAAGCTGGTTTGGCCATATCAGCCAGCAGGGGTAAATGGGTGTTTCACAAAATCCCTTATTAAAATATTACACAATACTCCCATGTTATTTTGACATAGTAATTTCTATTTATAAACATATGTGTATATATATCATATTTAAAGATGGAAGAATAAGCTAAAATTGTAAAGATGTCTCTTGAGACCATTTAAACGTTTATAAGCCTATTTTAATTTACTTAAATTTACTTAAATGTTTATTAGATACAGTTATTATGGACCCAGTTTTTATCATTCACAAAACTAGTCCCTTTCATTATAATTTTAAGGATAAATTACTTATGGAGTAATTGAGTTGAACTATAAACTTCAGATAAAAATGCAGTGTTTCTCGACATCCTTATTTGCTGCAGCAGCACCTGTATTTGCCATGGTTTAATCATGAGACAGAAATCAAAGCTATTATTTGAACTGAGAGGATTTAACTCCAGGAATTATTTACTTGGCATGATGTAGTTGACTAGGGTTTTGAGAAGCAATGTTTATCATGGAGGGAGCAAATAAACTTATGATTCCTGGGACTAAAGGAACAAGAGGAAGAAGATAGAATTAATATAACATGCAACTTTTCAGGAGAGTGCCTGTGTGCACTCTGAACCTCCAGTGGCTAGTGCTATTGTACCTTGGCAATAGGTTAGTTCTGCAAATCTTAGAAAAAAAACTAAAGCATGTTAAGAAGCTGATAATGAATGAGATGATGCTCAGGGTAGAGAGGCCAGCCCAGAGTAGCAGCCATCCAAACACAAGGCAGGTAGAAAGGTGACATCCTCTCTTGCTTCAGAATCGCAGCCACCCTGTGGCATATGCTATTGATAGAGCCTAACATAGATCCAGTGGCCAAAAACTGAAATGTAGTTGAAGACTTCCAACCTCAGTATCACAAAGCATAATCTCTATAGGTGCTAGCTTGATCTGAGAGACTGTAACCAGTGGGCTTACCTCCTTAATACTTCTGACCTCTTGCCTTCTATAAGATGTATGGAGTACTATAGGTGCTCAATAAATATTTACAACATGCTAAAATAGCTAACCCAAGCTGTTTTCTGAAGATAAAAAGTTTTACACCACAATCTAGGACACTGTTGTAAATACTGACATTTCTCTAGACATAAAACAGCACGGAGAAATCTGAAAATGTGTCAAGTCTTCAGGGTTCAGGGCCTTATATAGTGAGTCCCAAGCAATGGGAGACTTTGCCTTTGCAACGTATTCTGAGGTGCAGTTTCCCAGTGTTCTTTTTGTTTCTTATATTGACTTCCTTTTTGGAATGCTTGGATAGTATCACCATAGGATCAGTTAGAGATGCCTGCAACAGAAAATAATAGGCCAGTATTAATATAGACAATACACATACCGAGTGCATGTATGTGAATAAAGAGTGTGCCTGCTTTTATACTTTCCTTTCTAAATTCCCAAAGCAAAAGGTAGTTTCACTCATTCATTCTTTCAAACCTTTGTCAAAGTCTGTGTTGTTTTTGCTTTGATCACACCATGAACACAGCCATAATGGTGAAACCCAGGGCAATCTATTTTTGCATGAAGTGAGATCAAATCTGTATCTCTTGCATTTTCAAGGCCTCACTAACGGACTTTCTGCATTCCTCTCTTCAAACAAAACACTGCTCCATGAGAACAGAGCAGGTGTGTAGGCACGGCACCATCCAAGTTCATTCTCAGAACAGAAACATTTCTTCAAAGGAAGCATGGCCTGCCCACCATGTAGACAACCTTTTACATTCTCAGAAGAGCAGTTTGCTTTTCTGATGAGACATCTGTGCCTATGATTAGGGTCTTTGCTCTGTGAACGAAAGGTCTACTCCAGTAATTTTCCCAGAATGGCAGATGGGTCTGTACTGGTTTCCTTTGCGGCTATGCCTTACAAGATAGAAACGTGCTTAGAGCCTGGAAATGGTGGTTCCGGTTTTTACCCTTCCCATCAGTGCTTCAAAAATATGAAGACTAAGTTACGGTCAGGGCCTGCACTTAATGTACCATGACTAACACATGCCTGCAAGGAGTCTCTGTAAGACAAACATTTCTTATAGATGTTTATCTATCCAGATATCTGCCCCTCCAACTCACATTTACTTTATTGTTTGCTATGAATAAAGCATTCTATTGGCATTGGAGCTATTGAGGTTATAGGGAAAGATAGGTCATAAATAAACAAGATAATTTCTGGTAATGGTAAGCACTGTGGTGAAAATTAAAGGGGACTTGTAGGTAGGCCTGCCAGGATGGGTAGTCACTATGTCTCTGAGAAGCTGGTGTACAAACAGGAATTTTAATATCCAGTAGGGACTGGGCTTATTAAGACATGGAGAAAGTGCATTTCAGACAGAGGGGACAAGATATGCTCAAGCTATTGAGTGGGAATGGATTTGGGACTGGAATTTAGTGGCCTGGGAAGAAGAGCCTTGTCCAGAGTAGACCAGGAAGGGTGACCAATTCAATTTTCAGTCTGTACCGCTTTCTCTTTTCTTTGTAGGGGTTAATCACATTTTCTGTTAGATATATGAATGATTTCTGCTTGAGTTGCCCAGTTGCTTTATTATGCTGTAAACCTGCAGGTAAAGTTCAAGTATAGTTTGGGAAAGGATAGTGTAGTTCTGAGCTTGATCTTAGTTTTTTGGTAGATCAACGGGGACCTTGTGAAATAGGTCACTGGGAAATCAGATAAACAAAATGTGTTGATGGGGCCCTCTATTCTGCTGGATAACACCCACCTCAGGTTTGAGTAGTGACATTTACAAGTGCTGTCAAAACTCAAGTAGCAATGATATGCCTCTACACAGGTGACAATGACTGTCAAGATGCCAAACAGTCTGAAAATCAATATGTTTCTGGTAGAGGAAAAAGTGTTACACCCAATTGACAGTTTCTTACGAAATTAAACATGGACTCACCATGCTACCCAGCAATGTCATTTCTGAATGTTTATCTAAGAGAAGCAAAATATGCATTCACACAAAATCTGCACCTAAATGTCCTACTCATCAACACTAGAGATGGGAATAGTCAAATGTCCTTCAGTGGCTGAATAGATAGATTATGTTGCATTCACCCAGTGACAGACTCTTTCTAAATAAAATGAACTATTCTTACGTGTAACAACTTGGGTGAGTTTTGAAAGCATTAATCTAAGTGAAAGAAGCCAGCTCTAAAGATATGCAGCACGTGATGCCATTTATTTTGAATTTTCCAAGACATAAAACTAGGATGCTTAGGAAACAGATGACTGTGGAAGGTATGGGAGTAGGCATTACTGAAAAAAGACAAATAGGAGACTGAGGATGTAGCTCAGTTGGCAGAGTGTTTACCTAGAGTCCAGGAAGCTGTAAGATGGATCCCCAGCATGGCATACACTGGTCATGGTGACCCTGCTGAAATTCCAGCTCCTGGGAAGTTGAAGAAGGACGATCAGAAGTTCAAGATCATTCTCGGACAAACAGTGAGTTTTGAGGCCAGTCTTGGATACATGTGACTGTCTCAAACAAGCAAACAATAGCTAACAAAAGGGAGTTTGGGTGATGATTGGAATTGTTTGGTATTCTCATATTTAGGGTTCTATTAATTTGTATAGTATATATGAGAAAATTCACAGAATTCTATACCCATTTTTAAAAAGATTTTATATGTGTTAATTTAAAAATTAAAATAAGATCTAACAACAACCAAGAAATACTCCAGTGGTCAGTGTGTCTGAAAAATTGTTTTGGTAGGGCTAGCATTCAAACACAGTATCTATCTATCTATCTATCTATCTATCTATCATCTATCTATCATCTATCTATCCACCTTCTCATTCACCTATTCCTTCTATCCATCCATCCATCCATCCATCCATCCATCCATCCATCCATCCATCCATCCATCCACACATCCTTCCCCTTGAAATCTTAATAGTATAATTTCTCCATGTTGTAAGTGTTTATTTTTTCAGACTGAGTGGTCGTCATCTTGCATATGGATTCAGAAAGTATGAATGCTCCATCACCAAGAAATTCTAATCCATTAGTGAAATGTAATCTGATTTGCATGAATTAAAAAGTATAGAAAATCTTGAGTAGTTCCACTGTGCAGTATAGAAGGCACTGCAAGTAATTCAAAACAAGATACACTTTCAGCTTCAATATCATAAAGAGACAAATAATAATGCCAACACAACTGAGGAGCTTGATGAAGGAAGAATGCCAAAAGAAGCCCAAAGTGTCTCTGGACATGGTGTTTGTATCATACTGGGGACTTGAGCCAAGCTGAATTAAACCTTGAAAGAATAAAGCTGTTCATTCACTGAATTCCCAACTCACCCTAAAACTAGAAACTGTATTAGAGATTCAGAGGTTATGTAATAATCTACACTATCTGTCTCTCATGACAGTTTGTTTGGTTTCTGTGTCCTGATGATCTTCCCACCTTTCAAGCACATCTGATGATGCTCTGATTCTTGAGGCAATTCATTTCCTTATTGGGTAATGCAGGCTCTTAATACAAAGAATGCTTTTTCAGTCGAAGTTTTTCTTCTCTGGAACATTTATCTCTCGGGTCTTGTTGTACCCTTTGGGTCCTCACAGATAATCTGTTTGTTGGTATGTGTCCATAGGTGAATTCATTTTGAGCCTATTCTTAGACTAGACAACCAGAGCGACAGTAACAGATATATTTTAAGGTAATCCAATGATGCCTATCCTCACACTGGACTGACTGAGAACCAGTAGCTGCTCAGTTCAGGAGGCTGGGATGCCTCAGTTGTCCCAATCTGGTGCTGAATGATGATAGCATGGGGGATACTTGGAGAGACACTGGCTTTCAGTTAGTGCTGGAAGGTAGAAGACGCTGTGTTCTGATGTCACTGGAGGATGATGGTAGCAGAGTAGACGAACTCTAAACATGGTAGATGAATTCAAAGGACCAAAGACGAACCAAAGACAAAGGCAAAATCTTTTCCCTCTGATCTCCTTAATCAGTACTACTTAATCAGGAAGCTGTTTCTCACATTCAAGGTGGGCCTTTTCATTTCAATTATTGTAACAAAGAAAGTTTCTCATGGGCATGCTTGGGGCTTAATTTAATAGAGATAATTCCTCCAAGATGGGCTCAGAGGCTTGTCTCCTTTGAGGCTCTACATCCTGTGAAGTTGACAATCAACATACATGGGGCTTCATGAGCCCTAGGACCCAAGCACCACTGGCAAGATGAGGGTTACTCAAAGACTGTCAGTGGGTGGGGCAGCCTCTTCCCAGCACAACACCAAAGACAGGCACAAGACAGCCTGAGATCGGCAGGCAAGGAGGGAAGACAAAGCAATGAGACAAACAGCAAAGGAATTTCCATATATGATGATCTCACACCTTTTTGGACTTCTTGTGTGCTCATCAGAGGTAAGGCATAACTGAACACACACATACCCAGGCATCTGGGAAGTCAGAATTAGGTGAAATTGTATCAGAGAATAAAATTGTATCCACCTGGGCCATTGAGACTGTTCAGTGGGTAAAGGTGCTTGCCGTCAAACCTGACAACCTGAGTTTGATCCCCAGGGCCTATGTGGTGGAAGGAGAAAAATGGACTCCATCAGTTGACCTCTGACTACCACATGTATGTCATGGTACACACACACATATTAAAATAAGTGTGGAAAAAGTGTAAAAACAAAATTGTAACAGATCCCCAAGAGGATCTGTTGCTGTAGTGCTTCAGATGTTTGGTCATCTTCATAAATAGTAGAGGAGTAAGACTTGTAGTGTGTGTGTGTGTGTGTGTGTGTGTGTGTGTGTGTGTGTGTATGTCTGTGTGTCTGTGTATGTAAGCTAGAGGAAAACCTTAACTGTCACTCTGAGGCTGCCATCCATCTCCTTTTGAGACTGGGTCTTTCACTAGCTTGGAATTCATCAAGTAGGAAAGCCACTGACCAACCAGCCCCAGGGAATTCTTCTGTCTCTGCCCCTTTAGCACTGAAATCACAAGGGCAAGCTACCATACCTAGTTTTTCCAAATGTGGGTTCTGGGGATCAAAATCAGATCTTAGAGTTTGCAAGGCAAAAGCTTTGTTTACTGAGATATCTCCATAGTCTCTGTACATACATTTCTTTTTGAGTACATACACTGGCCTATCTCATCTATAAACATCATTTCTTTAGATCTCTAGGATCTGAAAGCAGAGTTTTATATAGTCCTCTCAAATTCTCAAAACAGGATCGAAGTTTCCAGAGGGTGAAAAGCTGTAGCAATGCCCAGGCTTCTTCAGGTTTCTAACATGGAGGGAAGAACCTTCAGATTCCTTCACAGATATTAGAAGCACTTTCTGCTTTAGTCAGGGCTCTCTAGAGGAATGGGACCTACAGAATGAGCATATACTGAGAGGATTTATTAGATTGGTTTATACAACATGGTTGGGGGAGTCCAACAATGGCTCTCATGCTGGGAGAGGCCGAATTTGCTGAATCCACAAGACTGATGAGCCAGCAGTCCCATTGGCACGTGAGGCCCGGAGGGTTCCTGGTGCAGTTCCTGATCGAAGTGCACAGAAGCCGGTCTATAGAACGCAGCAGTTTGACAAAACTGGTGATCCTCAGGATAGTCTCTTTGTCCTCTGCAGATAAATCTCTTGGGGATTGTAAGAAAATTTCCCAAGACCCAGTTCTGTCAAAGGAATTCAGATTTCTGGGTTGTGTGGCACTCACTCAGCAGTCTGAATTTTTAACAATTTCCTGAGCAACCCATAATGCTCATGAATATTTGAGATATTTCTATGAACATCTGAGAAAAAAGAAGGGCAAATAAATAGGTAATAGTCCTGATGGAGAATAAAAGAGGAGGAAAGGACTCCAGCCAATGGGCTCAGACAGAAAAATAGTCACATAAATTATGACACACCTATGCAATAAAACATAGCAACCAAGTGCTGTAGAGGGAGAATATATCTATGTACATGTATGCCTATAACATAACTTCAGATGAAAAGTAGTGTATATGAAATGATTCCCATTTTCTATATGTATATCCATTAAAATATCTTAAATTCATACTTCCAAATATTGCACATTGACTTAGTGGTGAATAAGATTGGTAAAATCCTTTGTTAATGGTCCAATATGCATGCATATATCGTATATCATTGTGTTTGCATATTATTTATGAATATAGAAATTCTCTCATACAGATTATCTTAAATGAATTTTTCTACAATCAAGTATAGAAATTTTACAGTAAAATGCTAAAAATAACTATAAATGTTCTTTTTATATACCCTTGATTTTACGAATCACACTCCTCATAGGAATATAACTTTTTAACAGGCTGCATTTCTGTCTTCAGTTTTTGTTTTATTCTGGTTTCTTATCTACAGCCAAATCTTCAGTCTCATGTCAACATCTTTATATGAAGAAAATTAAATTCATTGAATTAATTACCTTTACACTATGTATAGATATTCAAATATCTGCTTTCATAAGCACTGCTTACAAATCTATTCCCTGCTGCCTCTTCTAAGCATTATGGGTAATCTCTCCCATTATGGCGCCTCTTGCCCCCATTCAGACTAAGTAGTACCCAAATGAATAGTAATTTCTGATAAAGAAAGTAAGATTCAATCAGAAGTCAGAATACCTTTCAGTGTATTTCTGTAGGTCTATACTCTGTGACTACTCCTGTACATGGTATTATGTAAAACTCTAGCTAGTGATTCTTCCAAAGGTAGACAGGAACTGAAGAACTAAGGAAATGGAAAACTCTTGGAGTCAGCTTTGTTTGCAGAGGGGCATGGTAGGGTGAGAGGAGAGTATGGAGAACTTGTCCAGTCTTTTTTTTCTCCTCTCTCCCAATAACACTTGTGTGTCAGACTCCCTTCTGTCAGCTAGACATAGTTCTTGTCACTCAAATAACATCATAAGCTGTAGGAAGAACAAACAGGTACAACTTCTCCTAAATTCAACTTTATTAGAGCACAAGCTGAGGAAGCCTATCGGACAAATGTACAGTTGCTCTGGATGATGCAAATCCAGAAATAAGAAACATGTCTTCTTTCCTTTACCTCACTTCTTTCTGGTTTCGTAAAGCGACAGAAACTTCAGCTTATTGCATTTTAACATGTTTTCAATTTATTTTTAGTTCACAAATGTGTTGATTAATTTTTTCCCTGCAAAGTCAATTCCTTATGTATTTCTATTGAGAAGTAATGACCCACCTTCAAGCACATGACTGCTCTTAGGTTTCTTCTGCAGAACAAGAGGTCGAAGGCTTCCCTCTGGAGCCTCTTTCACACAGCCAAACTCTGTAAGCTAACAGTATTCTGGGAATGAGAGAGCGTTGCTGACATTTGCTATGTGTGACCAGGGCTGTGTGAGTATCCGTGGGCGTTACAATCTCATTTCAGGATTGCGTTCACCTAGTAAATGGAGGTCAATGTACAAATCCTCAGAATCCTATTCTATTGTTCTTCGCTCCAGTTCTCAGCCTGAAACAATTAAAAATCTCTTTCTGGGGACACACGGAAGCTCTTTGAGATCTCTGTAATGCAGCTTGGTTGTCACTACTCATAAGAGCAGCTGTGAGTCTCAACATTCTCTCCAGCTTCCTCTTGAACTTAAGGCTGTGTCCAGGTAAAATGGAGAGTTTGAATTTGCATTTTACATTTTTTTACATTTAATATTCCACATCTGGATTCAGAAAACATTTAGGTGCACAATTATTGTAATTTTCATTTTTTCTTAAGACAGGGTTTCACTATGTAGCCTTCTTGGCCATTCTCTAAATGTCATTAATTGTTTTCCAAATAGCAGAACCTCAGGTTTTTGTTGCTCTTTAATAAGTTAATGCACTGTTTTATTATCAAAACCTACCAGATGAAAATTGACTAAAATAATGCGAAAACTTTCACAATTATGAAATTAACAGGCATAGAAAAAGTATGCCAGCAAAGCTGTGGAATTTATATACTCTTGATAGCAGTATAAATTGATGCCTTTTACCTCTGACTATACCTGTATGCTCAAAGCCATAAGAGTCTTTGAGTCATGGTTCTACTCCTGGGAATTAATCTTAAAAAAACAAAATGAATTTAGAGAAAACCTAGGACTAAGTTTCTTATGTAAATTTAAGAACCATGAATGACCTCCTAACTACGTATGAGGCAGAGATTAGAGAACTTATGGGTGCATAGAGTTTGATTTAGAATAGCCTGCAGGAGTAGATAACCCCAATCAAGACATTATAAAGACATGCCAGCACCCAAAGGTCCTGATAGCCTCATAGTGACCCAATCTGGTGACCATAAGCCCATAGCAAAATGATACTCCAGGCTTTGAGACTTCTAAATCTAAGCAAAAGTGTTGACCAAGTCATCAGATATAGCACCCTGAGCCCTTCACCATGTTTGTACTGAAGTTGTAACTTGGATGTGCTATGATTCCCAGTCACTGATTAATATAAGGCAGCTTATAAAGATGCTTCGGAGGCAGCATCTTTCTGGGAGGTTCCTTTGGCATGAGAATTGCCTGAAGGCTTTGAATCTTCTGAAAACTGGTGGCCATTGGGATACTTCCCCACAGTCTTCTTTCCCGGGCTCTTTTACTCTGGTTAGAGTTGCATAAAGATCTGAGGGCTCCTTGAGCGTTCTCCAGCTCTGTCCTTGTTTTAGCTCCCAGACATTTTCTCTAACAAAATCCTTGCATATTTAGCTCCATTTATAGCATTTGTTATTCAGAACAGGCCCCAAAGTAGACATTTCGGACTAGCTTTCCCACCAGTCAGTATTTGAAAAGCACACATTTCCTGGCTCCTAGATGGATACAGTTGTCTCTGGTATAACATGGAGGCTCAGTTGCTAAACAGTGGTGGCCTGGAAAAGCATCAGAGTTAAGAGGAGTGCTAATTATGGTGTGATTACCAAAGTTATTAAAGACTATGAGTTGCATAATTGACATACAGACAGTGGAATTGCCTGAGTATTCCTCAGCTGTAATGCCCTGGAGATGAATGTTGAATAGAAGAGTATTAAAAAATACACTGTCTTAGTCAGGGTTACTATTACTGTGATGCAACACCAGGGCCGAAATCAACCCTGGAAAGGGTTCATTTAGCTTATACTTCCATATCAGTGTTCATCAGTAAGGAAGTCAGGACAAGAACTCAAACAAGGCAGGAACCTGGAGGCAGAATCTGATGCAGAGGTCATGGAGGGGTGCTATTTACTGGATCGCTCCTCATGGCTTGCTCAGCCTGCTTTTTTTATAGAATCTAGGACCACCAGCCCAGACTGGCACCATCTACAATAGGCTGAGGCCTTTCCCATCAGTCACTAATTAAGAAAATGCCCCACAGGCTTGCCTACAGCCCTATCTTATGGACTCATTTTGCCAGTGGAGACGCCCTCGTCTCTGATGACTCTAACTTGTGTCAAGTTGGCATAAAACCAGCCAGCACACACACACAACACTTAGTCCTAAGTGAGTCCCTGAGAACTTCTGTGGTAGTTCTCAAATAGGCAGTTATCTTCTGTCATAGGATATATGTAGCTAAGGGGCAGATTAAAGACCTCATTAGAACTACAGAGCTCCAGAGATTGCTTGATTGGCATAGGACTATCTGGATAATGCCTGCAAAGGCAGGTTATTCCACCTTTCCAAACTTACTGGGTTTGAAGAAGTGGCTCATGGGCCATAGGAAGGACTATCAGTTCTTAGGTGCCAGAAGGTGGTACAGAAATCTTATCCTTGATGGGCATGGTGGTGCAAACATTTAATATTAGCACCTGAGAGCCAAGCAGATCTAGATAGCAAGTTCTAGGCCAGCCTTGTCCACATAGTAAATTCTAGACCATACAGGACTAGGTTAGCCTTGTCTAATAATGAGTTTCAGGCCAGACAGAGCTATATAATGAGACCCTGTTTAAAAAATTCTCATCCTTGTAAGATGTACTACATTCAAGATGCTCTTCCTACCTCCTCTCCTGCCTTCAAAGCCAATAGCTTGGATTAACTCTCGGTGCCATGACTGAGGTCATCCTGGGTCTGGTTAATTAAAAAAGGGGTTCTATGGCTAAAACCACAATCATTAGGTTGACAGGAACTGGGCAAGTACTCCTGAAATTGGAGTTTTAGGTGCTTAATTAAAGAGGATGGTAGAACTGTGAGATCGGATAACCAAGGATTCATTGACATGAGGGCACTTCCTTGAGACATGAAATTTAACCCCTAGGAAATTTGTTCAGAGATTGGACAAACTTATTGCTGGGTGTCATTTAGGAAGCTGAGTAGCATTTAGGAAGCTGGGTAAAACAATGGCAAACACTCCCAAAGTGGAAATGCTTGAGTTAAGGTTAAGAAGAAATAAAGGGACTGAAGAAGTGGGCATGCTGGATGGGTATAATATGCAAGACCAGAAGATTCCCCAGAAGATGATGCTCTGTGGCAGGACCAGAGGACAAATCCTTCACTAAGGTTATAAAGAATATACTTTTAAGAAGGATATCCATATCTCAGGGAGTTAGCAGTTGTGGTAGGAGAGACAGTCACAGATTTGGGTTTGTTAACATCTACAAGGACAATGGAGCTCTTGGAAACTAGAGGATTAAAAGAAAAAGTAATGGCAGGGCAGATAGGCAGGAGGCTTAAGTACAATCCACTGCTCAATTCTTGACCTTGAGTCAATTTTCAGACTTGAAATTGAACATGTGGCCAAGTAGCCGGAAGGGGAGATTCAATACTACTACAACAAGAATGTACTGTACTAATCTTTTTAGCCTTTCCCTAAGGGACTTAACGGTCACTTCAATGTGGGAGAGGGGAATAACTAGTCAAATCTGGTATTGTGGACCTGAAGTCTGAGGTGATACCAATACTTAGAAACCTAAATCCCATAAATGGGATCCTGAGTAAATCACCAGTTTTCCTGCCCCCAAATGCACAACTGTACTATATGTATATCTATATATATTTTATATATGCATATGAAAATTATAGTAACACCCATAAAAGTGTGGAATAAAAACTATCAAAGAAGGGAAGACCAAATGGAAGCCTTTGCTATTCTAAAGTCCTCTTTTTCTTCCATTCAATATAGTAAATTCAAAATTAACTTATCTAATGGTAAGTGGACAGTGGAGATTAATGTTATTATTAAAACCTAAAGGCTGCAAGGGTGGTGACTCATTTTATCTCTCCATTTATCTAAGCTTTCTGTTACAAACAAAACAAAACAAAACAAAACTGAGTAGATTCTGGAAGATTTGTAGACTGGTCAACAAAAATGAACCAGCACAGTTAAAATATTTTATCACAGCAGAAACTGGAACAGGAACAGGCATAGGGACACACACACATACACAGAGAGAGGGGGGGGGGGAGAGAGAGAGAGAGAGAGAGAGAGAGAGAGAGAGAGCTAGAGACAGAGAATATGCATGCATAAAAATAAACTTAAACAGTAGAGATGGCATATTGGTTCTAGAAGTGTGGGCTTTTACATATTAAGGTATATCTATTTATTGCTCAGCCCTTGATCTACAGTGAGTGTCAGATTGTCAGGAATACAGAATTTTTTCATATGGCTCAATTCCTGGAGACCGACTGGCAAGTTGACTACATCAAGATCTTTCCATTCTGAAAGGGCAAGTGGTTCCTTCATCCTCACAGACAAAGGTACCTGTTCTAAGCATACTATTTCTGGCAGCAGAGCATTGTTTCAGCAGTACTATCCAGGGACCAATAAGGTGTGGGATAAACAGATTCAGAATTGTATTCTGAAAAGACTACAATGAGGAAGCCCACTTCACATCAAAGGGGTGTTGGAATGAGCTCATATCCATGGGCTTTACATGTTCCATCATACCACATAAATGAGAAGCCGCCTGTCTCGTAAAACACGGTGGCTTTCAAAAGATGAAGCTGCAGTTCTGCTTTCATAAAACAACCCATTTATCAGAGCAGAAACACCTACATCATGCCATGTCTTCAGCAGGAAGAAGGCATGAGAGTAATAATAAAGGGTAGAAGCAGAGTGAGTCCATTTGCCATCCCCAAAAGCATCCTCAAGAGAGCTTAATTTTTGCTCTCTTCTGCAAAGATCCCATTCAAATACACATTATGGCCAGCACTACGACATTTTGAAGTTCTTTGCCCAAGGACCAATTAGCAACAAGCAGAGTCATGATACAGATGGAGACAATTAGCCCTGACCAAGAAGGAGGAGAGAAAGGTAGCTCTACACAATGTAGACAGAGAGAAATAGTTGTAGCATGGATAATATACTGGGGGATGCTTCTGGTATTCTTGCCTCATGTTAACCATGAACAAACATATACATCCTAGAATGGTGAAGTGTGTGATAACCAGGGCCTCAGACCTGCCCCTTAAGAATGAGTTTGCTTCATATCACCAGATACACCACCAAGATTGCCAACCTTGTGCTTGAGGTTGAGGACAAGGAATTCAGAATAGCTGGCTGAAATTAAGCAGAGAGGAACAATTGGAGTCTTTTAAAAATATTTATTGATTTACTTACTTAATGTGTGTGGGTGTTTTGCCTGCATGCATATCTGTGCACCACATGAATGCCTGATGCCAACAGAGGCCAGAAGAGGGCATCAGATCCCTTGAGACTGGAGTTAAAGATGGTTGTGATGTGCCATGTAGGTTCTGGGAATTGAATCTGGGTCCGCTGGATGAGCAGCCAGTGCTCTCAACCCCTGAGCCAGGCTGGGTTGTAGTTTTGAGATCATTTTAGTGACAGGAACTGTTCATGCCAGTTGCTTCTCCTCAGAGTTTCTCCTCAGAAGGAAAAACCTATAGGAATTGTGAAAGAGGAGCTGCCCAAGTCTGCATGGAGAATTGCATTCACGTCAAGTACATGGTAGACTATGACATTCGTGAAAATGAGCCTCAGAGACCCTCTACTGCAAGAGTATGCTTATTTAAAGGCCCCGGCTTCTCTACAATGACATCTATTGTCCTGTGTTTAGTCTGTTCAGGCTGCTGCAAGAGGAGAGTATAGGCTAGGCGGCTTATACACAGACACAGACACACACACACACACACACACACAGACACACACACACACACACACACACACACACACACACACACAAATACTTTTGCAATTCTAAGGCTGATCATTTCAAGATCAAGGCACTGGCCATTGTGTTCTCCTAGGCTAGAAGATATAGGGAAGCTCTCTGGGGCCTTCTTAATAATTATCTTCCAGAGGCCCAACCTCCAAATACCATCATATTAGGGACTAGTTTTCAGCGTAGGAATTTGGGGAGGAGGGCACAAGTATTCAATTCATGGCACCCAAGGACTTGTTTTCACTGGGCTGCTCCCAGCCATTGGTGACCAAGGCAGGAATTCTGAAGTAATTTGATTCCCAATAGTCTTCCCAACTTTTCAGACTGTCCATGAATCTAAATGTTGCCACCCTCTCTCCCTTCTTCTGCCCCTCACTTGGGGGTTAAGTTCACATTATGATCTGATGATTCTCCTTGACTTTCTCCACGTCCCTCCCTCACTTCTTTCCTAAACATTTCCTTTATCAAAACTATTCCATGTCTAATTCAATCTTAACCCAGAATGTCAATGGTTGTGCCATTGACAAACTCTGACTTGGAGAAAAAATAATGACAAAAGGGTGCTAATATTGACCCCATTGCTTTGTGATTCCCTGAAAATAGCTAGTTCTCTGAGATTGGTCCAGATGGTAGATAATATATTTGTAAAAATGTTTCTTAGAAATATTCAGAATAAGATGAACAATATCCTGTTCCTTTGTCAAAACTAACTTTTTGACTGTATAAATTTAATGAGCTCCTTCCTTCCTTTCTTCCTTCCTCCCTCCTTTCCTCTCTTCTCTGCCCTCTCTCCTCTCCCTTCTCCCATTTTTTCTTCTCCCTCTCCCCTCCCCCTCTTTCTTCCCCATCAGCTTTTTCTTCACGATCATAGTAACTGACAGAGGTTACTCTATAGTTCCATTGTGGAAACACAATTCTCATGCAAGCAGTTTACAGTGACTTTTAGTTTGAAATTTCTCATGGTTTAGTTTCGGATAAAGGGTGAATGTTCTTGGAAAGTTTGAACTTAATCAGAAAAGTTATTTTAGAATTATGATCTTAGAGTAGTTTCTGGGGGGTTTAGATTTGGAAATATTTTCTAATTAGCTGTGTCCACTCTTTGCTCATAGTTTTGGGCTAATACGTTAATCGCTTAATAATAACTTTTTCCTGGGTTAATAAGTCCATCACGTAACAATGTTTTCTTCTAATTCTTACCCACTTGCACACCATTAGTTAGTTTCATTTCTACTGTTTGCAATGCACCCTGAAATAAAACTGAATATACTCCAACTTCAGATTCTAACTGGGTCAAGTTTGTTAGAACTCAGGCCCAGTTTTATGAACTTCTTTTTCACAAAATTGGCTTGGGTTTCAAGAGCGTAATGAAACCAGAACATGGGGGAGTTTAGAATACAGTCTGGTCTCATTTGTCTGCTCTTTGGAAACCACGGTCTGGTTTCAGCCGCGCTAATCTTGGATAGCTGAGTTAAAACAACAGAAAGACAAGTCCCATCCATCCAAGCAGCTCCTGTCTAAGAACGGTAAACTGCACGGGAAGGGAGTGTAGTACTTTTCCTGCGAGGCTTGCCAGCAGAGGACAGTGACAGATACTGTAAAATAGATGCAGCAGATTTTGTATGTGTGTTATCTCTCCAGAGAGTGGTCCTGGGCTTCAAGGAGACCTTGTTTATGTCTCATCTCTGTCCATCTGTTTCTTTAATCTGTGTTCTCAAATATCTTTATTTCCCATCCTCTCTTACAGGTTGTGGTTCTTAAGGTCTCAGTTTGTCTGTGGATGAGGCTTAGAATTTATAACTATTCAAGACTTGGATCCAAGGAGTTTTGGACCATGAGGCTGACTCATAACTTGGACAATGGTTGCTGGCCTACCTCTGTGCTCAGGTAAGGCCCAGTTTTCATGAACTTCCCTTCACCTGGATCTCGAAGGACTGAACTTCTACTTTAGCCTTTTGTGCTGTTTCTCTGCTCAGTCATTTCCCCAATGGCAGGAGTTCTGATGACTCGAGCTCCATGTATTTCTATCTTGGAGCATTTTTCATCATTGTGGCCAGATCCTCTGAAGAAAGAAGTATCTAGTTACACCCTGCCTGGATCCCTATTTGTGCTTCACTCACCTGCTTGTATTCGATCTCTTTGCCTGAGTTTCAGGACTGTGATGTGGATGACTCATGCTTTGTTTACTATAACCTCTTAGCTCATCCCCCTGGACCCTGATGCCCTGCTGTAGCCCCACAGCAGCAATGAGTGATGAGGTGATCTCTTTTCTCTCCACCTTCACTGTCTCATATGTCATGGAGCATGACCAACTCCCAGGATGGAGTTAGGACATCTCCTGTTCTAGTGATGCTGTCTTCACTGAGACATTCTTGATAATCAAAAGCCTGTAACAATCTTTTCAAAGGCATTGTTCACTTGTAGTTTGGATGGAAATTTCACACCTTCCCCTATAATTTCTTATTAACTGGTGACCAAACCAGTTGTTTTCTATTTTGCATCAAAACCAAAGAAGGATTTTAGAGTAATAAAATGTTACATTTTTTTTCTTGTCTATAACAGCAATAATTCATCTCAAAAGGAATTTCCCAGGGGTTGTCTGAACAGTGACAATGTCACTAGAAAATATAGGCTTTCAGCATGTTGTACTTCAAAAGATACAGCCATTTTGATTTTCAGTTTGGTGCTCATGTTCTGAAGAGGACGAGGCAAGTAAATTTTTGATTATGGAAAGTCTGTTTGAGCTATCATGAGCTATGGAAGCTAGCTCTCTGAACATTTCCTGAAAATTTCCTTGTTACATACTAGGAATGCCTTCCTGAATGTTGCAGCAATGTACATTGTACATCTGCAAGCTTAAAAAAAATGAACCTTTTTGTTTCTTGTCTCCATCCAGAGAAGAGACTGGCAGGGTAGAATTTTAACCATACAGGTACAGATTCCTGTAGCAGAGAGGGCGAGAGCCATCTCTCTCCAGAGAGGGAGAGAGGGAGAGAGGAAGAGAGAGAGGGAGAGAGGGAGGGAAAGAGAAAGAGAAAGAGAGGGAGGGAGAGGGGGAGGGAAGACAGAGAGGAGAGAACTATTATTTTCTTTTGCTTGTTAGTTTGAGACAAGAGTCTCATTCTGTAGCTTAGGTTGACTTTGAACTCTATATGTACCCCAAGCTGGCTTTAAACTTGAGGCTTCTACCTCATTTTCCAGAGTTCTGAGATTACAGGTTTAAATCCATATGCCTATCTTTAAACATGTATCTTTAATTCAGAAACATTATCCTGACAGAAAGGGATTATGTAAAAAATTATTCTAAAATTGTTTAAAGTTCAGTTTTTCAATTTTCTACCATCAATATGCTTATAGTTGCGTGATTGAACACAGAAATTTCTAGGAATTCTCTGATACCTGAGACAGCTTAGGGGTTCACCTTAAACTGAAGGTGATCATTTACCCAGCCTAATGAGTAGATCTTGTCTAGTTTCTATAAAGTCAGGCACTAAGGACATACATTCAGAAAAAGCAAAGACTGCAACTGATGTGAAGTCAAACTAATCTGTCTGCTGGTGAGGTCAGTTGCTTTGTCATGAATAGTATGAGGTGTACTTTAAAGGTCTGGTTCCCATGTTCAAGGTTTCAATGAATTAGGGCCCCGATAGATCAGATTACATTAAATAAATATTCTCCTTTTTCTAACGAAATTTCCCTTATGATACACACGCGCAAGCGCGTGCACACACACACACACACACACACACACTTTGGTTGTGGTCACAGTACACATGTATCCAAACTTGTCAAGCTGTGTGCATTGCATATCAATAAAACAGTTTTTTTAAACCTCCCTTAATGTCTGTATTCTTTATCAGCCACACAACCCATATGCTTTAACATAAAATTAACCACATTCATAATGTTATTTATCTTTGGGGAAAGGGTATTTCTTAATGTGTGTAGCACTTTTGTAGTATTCTTGGAAAATTAACACATGAAGCACTTTCAGATTATCATGTTAGCGACAAGGCGACCAAAGTAGAGGAGCTGATAGAACAAGGTGCACAGAGAACTGGGGCAATGGTAGATGTGCCCGAGAAGATGGGGCTCCCCTCTGGATTCATTTAGATGTCAAATCTCTGCATGAAAGAGAAGAATCTAAATCCATACTTTTGTCTTCTTTAACTTTCTCCTGCACATCAGGAATGCATTTAGTGTTCTATAACCTCGGAACATCTCTCTCTCTCTCTCTCTCTCTCTCTCTTTGTTACTTGCTGTTACTTTTTCTATTTTATTACTACAAGACAATACATAGTTATTCTTAGTGATAGAAAATACATATAGATAAAATGAGCGCATAAAAATTTTCTGTAGTCATCCCACGCTGCTGTGTGTAACTCTGCATGGATTTTTTAGTGTAATCTTTATAAAATGGATTATACTGTAAAGTTTCTAACCTGTTTTGTTCATAGGCAAATCATGAAAGGAAATACTTTTTTTTTTTTTAAACCACCATTGAGTTCCAGCTTAAAAGTGCATTTTTTCAATTAAAAATTATTTAGACTGAAAGGTGGGGACTCCTCCTAATTGAGACTCCTTGTTTCACAAGTAGGAAGATTGAAGTCTGGTGAACCACACAGTTAAAACGACTCGCATTCAGGCAGCATCAGAGCCAGGTCAATAATGAAAATCTAAATCACAGGTAACTACTAACTGCATTTTGAGGTTTCTTCTCTGTTTTTCCTATTACTCAGTCCTACATGGCAAACTAGGACTACTGAGAGGGAAAAATTCTGATCTTTGAGCTTGATTGCCTCTTTCTGGGTAAGTCCAACTAACTTAGAATTCGTTAACAATGTTTTCTGGAAAAGAATTTGTGAATCTTAATGATTGGTTTTGGAATGCCAAGACTTCAATTGAGCCCTCTGCAGGGAGGCTAAAGTTTCTATAATTCTCTGTAAGACCATCCTTACTCATGTTGCCAAAAGCATGATTAGAACTAAATAAGAATTTCCTGACTTTTAGGTTTATGACTTAAAAAAATTACATTGCAGTAATTTGACTTAAAGAGTCCAAATACGATTCTGTGAGTCTTATCAATCACAATCTTATTTGCTAAATTTAGTACTAGAGAGTCTTATCAATCACAATCAATTTTATTTGCTAAATTTAGTACTCAAGTGACTTTATCTGTATGCTCTTTGTATAAAAACACCTCACAGAGCATATTTTTTAGAGATGTTGTGTTATCAGGTGGTTTTGGGAATTTCATAAAAATTCCACTCATTTACAACCAGTGCTCTCTCACTGCTGATTAACTTTGTCAGATGGGTCAGAATTGATATTTGAGTGAACATATATGTATATATGTATACACACACACACACACACACACACACATATGTAAATGTTCCTTCATTTAAGGTTTCACTTTTGTCTTCCTTCCCTGGCTCCACTTGTTTCTCATTTTTCTTTATATTCTCTTTCACTCAAATTAAAAATCTTGAAGGTTTAATTTTTTTCAGTTTGTCTTTGCTGTAGGAGATGAGTCGAATCAGATGAAATGAATACCGTTCACTCACATTTTATTGTGGTTGTTAAAAGCCTTGGTGTCTGTTGTGAGTCAGAGAACTGAGGAAGTGGCTTATATTAACTCAGGAAAAATAGTGGTTCTAAAAGATAAGAAGAAAAAATACAATTACTCCATAATATTAGTATAAACTTGGTTCTAGAGATGTATTCAATAATTTAAGGTCTTAAGTTCTAGTAGAACATTTAGTTTTAAAATACAGTAACTTTCTTTCACTCTTTTTTATAGTATTAGTTAATTCCTAATCAGTTAATTTGTTCTAAGCTTATAGTTTTCTTTCTAATACAAAGGTTAGCATGCAATGGTGTGACTGGCTCAGGGTCCTGACCTACTCATATTTTGAGAGGACAGGAAACAAGTGTTTCTGGTATATTTTACCTGTCAGCATTTTTAAGCCAATGGAACAGAAATGACCACAACCGCAGAGTTCAAAGTGTACATGTGGCAAGAATTTATTAGTGATCAGAATGCCTTTACTTGATGTTGGGAATGAACAGCAATATAAGTGATGGATTCTAGGTAGAGCTGGTGCTATGTGATGCAGAAACTGGCCTTTAAATGTATTAGGCAAAACCCGAAGAGTTTGGGTTTTAGGTACACTTCATTTCTAAAGCCTTCAGTAGGTCCTGTTGCAGCTATGGATGTGTGATGGCCTAGCTTTCTGCCCACGGATGGACACCCAGCCAGAGCATTTCCTCTGAACACAATCTAGTTTAGGCAAGCTGCTAAATGCAATCAGCTGTTTCTAAATAATCTTCCACAGCACACTTCAATAATGCAGTTCGTTGAGCTAGAGTTTCCTATCATGATCTCCCTCCATCTCATTTAGTCACTCCACAACTGAGTAACCTTCAGAAAGCTGTGTCCCGGGAGGGCAGAACTGAATGATTCGTATGTCAGAACTTGACTTTAGCTGGTGATGGTTCACTGAGATGTGTGGTAAGGACTAAGGAAGATGACAAATAACCAGAATCTCTTCCCCTTGCCCTAGCCTGTTAAGGATGTATCTATTAGTGGTTGTGGGTGTGTGTGTGTGGTACAGGACTGAACCTAGGCCTGTGCGAATGTGCGTCTCTGTTTTATACAGGACTGAACCTAGGACTCTGTATGTGTGTTGTGTGTGTGTGTGTATTTTATACGAGACTGAACCTAGGACTCTGTGTGTGTGTTGTGTGTGTGTGTGTATTTTGTACAGGACTGAACCTAGGACTCTGTGTGTGTGTGTGTGTGTGTGTGTGTGCATTTTGTACAAGACTGAACCTAGGACTCTGTGTGTGTGTGTGTGTGTGTGTGTGTGTGTGTGTGTGTGTGTGTGTGTATTTTGTACAGGACTGAACCTAGGACTCTGTGTGTGTGTGTGTGTGTGTGTGTGTGTGTGTATTTTGTACAGGACTGAACCTAGGACTCTGTGTTGTGTGTGTATTTTGTACAGGACTGAACCTAGGACTCTGTGTGTGTGTGTGTATTTTGTACAGGACTGAACCTAGGACTCTGTGTGTGTGTGTGTGTTTCTGTGTGTGTGGGGGGGTACAGGACTGAATCTACAGTTGCGTGAACACTAGGCACATACTCTACCATCAAGCTATCTCCCAGTTTTAATTTTACTTTTATTTTGAGACAGGATCTCACTAAAGTTTCTAGGCTAGCCGTAAAAATGATTCTCTTCTTTCAGCCTCTTAAGAAGCTTGATGTACTGGCTTGTGTCACTATTCCTGGCTAAGTCCATGACCAGAAGCCACCTTAGCTCAATAGTCTCCTGGGAAGATGGGAAAAAGCGGTGAAGAAAGTGAGAAGAGAGTTAAGTTAGAGCCATGGGACTTGGGGTCTCATCTTGGTTCTGTCTCCAGCAGCCTCTGCCTGATTTGGGGCAGATCATCTTTGCCTTTCTGGGCCTTGGAATCTTCTGTCAAGTGAGGGAGCAGACTTGCAAGCATTTGTTTGGTCTCTAGGATTCCATTCCTGTGTGGGGAGGACTCAAAGGCACATCGTACAGCACAGCTTTCCCACCGTTGCAGCTACTGGCCCTCACGAGGCAAAGCCACTGGCATGCTTCTCTCTGATCAAAGTGTGAACACGATGGTTTCTGATAAACTGGAGGTGTGAAGGGGTTCAGCGCCTGAGATCACTCAAGTGCTGCAGTCACAGCAGGACCTGAAATGATACATCTCCAAATATGAAAACAGTGATTGTGTAACCAAGAAGCTGAGCTGAGATTAGATTATGCAAGAAATGACATCTATCAGACATGCCACACTTGCTTTCAGTGCCACTCTTTATGACAGCCTAGCATTTTAGTGCTGAGAGCCATGTGAGAGGATGCAGCCAGGATTGGGGCTTGAGGAGTGCAGCCCACCATTTCCAGGAGATTGTCTTCTGAATAGTCTCTTCTGCTGCTGCTGCCCCTGCTGCTGCAGTTGCTGCTGCTGTTGGACTCTGACATGCTAACTGCTATTAGAGTTACTTTATCTCTGTTGTGCTACAAAAATTCAGTGGGATCTTCAGTCTCTCACTACTATTCATAGCAATTCATAACAGGTGATTTTCTGAAGGAATATTACCACTCAGCTAATTTGATGACTCAATTGAAACTCCAGAAAGAATAACTGGGAGACACACGTGATCAAAACAAGAAAAACATATGCTTGGCTGCTAAGGACTTGCTAGATCAGGAAGCTAATAGAAAGGGAGTGCAGTTGCTAGGGCTCTCAGGTCTGCGATTAATGATGACAGGTGAGTTTCAGTGCCCACTGTTAAGTTTGGTTAAATTTGATTTTCCTTGTTTTACAATTATTATTATAATTTTGCTGATGCACCCCAAGAACATAAAGACAATGTAAAAATTCTTCTGTTTGTAATTCTCTAATCAACCTTAATAAAATTATATTAGACTTACATTAAACATAATAATAAAATAATTGATTGCTACTATAAACAGTAGCCTGCCAAGAAAACTACCTGGCTTTCATAAATTTTGTCAATTCCTAGTAAAAGATTTACTCCTTCAGTGTAATGTATAATGTTACTACAGAAATACACATTACTATAGAAATGAAATATACAAAAGATGTTTAGTCATAGGTAAGTGTTTTCATGCACCAAATGCAATAAGGGTATACAAGGTATGTGAAAACTACAACAGAAGAGAAGGATCAACGAATAAAGAAAAGAGATTGAGATCATTATTCAAGAAAAGCGTGTGCATGAATGATTTTTCCCTGACTCCACATCCATCCTCTCACTCACCCTGACTTGCTGGAGCTGGTCTTCAATATTTTAGGGATGGTAGTAGCTATAAGTGGCTTGTTCAACATAAAACAAAACAAAACCTGTGGTCACTTTCCATTCTAAGTTTTATTCTTGCTTGAACTAAGGAAAGAAAATGTTGAAAATGGCTTGTGAAGTTTTCTTGTTTATGAAATGTGCAATCTACTGAGTTCTCATCATATTCTAAAATCACATACACACAGTGTGTCACACAGGTGGGGGAGGGGTGAACTGGGGAACATCATAGGCCAAATACTGGACTATCTACTATGCCCTTTCTACCCCTTTCTCCTGGATAATAAAATTATGTGACCTAATGTGTGACCCTGGATAAGTCAACTACATTCTCAGTAAAATATCATGAGTTCCTACTTTGAAAATATCTACTCTTCCTGTGATGGTTAGTGATGTCGACTCAACTAGATCTGGAATTATCCAGGCGACAAGCCTTCAGGTACAACCAGTGAGGAATTATTTAGATTAAGACAGCTGTGACCAGGCCTTTAAGGGATTATCTTGATTAGGTCAATTGAGGCAGTGTGACCAGCTGCTTCAAGCTCCTGCCATCCTGACCTCCCTATTACCATGGACTGAGCCAAAGAAACCCTTTCTCACTTGAGTTGCTTTCATCAGGAGATTATATATATATATATGTGTGTGTGTGTGTGTGTGTGTGTGTGTGTCTTGGCGACAGGACAAGTAATGAGAATTCTTGCCTCTTACTAGAATTTATTCATAGCTGTTTGTGTTACTACAAGAGTGCAGGATTAAAGAAAAGAAAATTATGCAACTCTAATTTCACTTGTAGGAAGATTCAGAGATAATCAGAGATAAGAACGGTTAAACCAGACCATTATGTTTAACTAGAGATAAGAGTATCTTAAAGACTTAATCATATAAAGTAAAGAGCTTGAGAAATCAAAACACAGATATTTTCATTGGACCTAAAAATTGACTTCTGGTTATTCATCCAAAAACAATCTTATTTTCATGTCCACGTGCATGGAGCTCTGACGGACCTTCAACTGTAGCAGCCCCTGCATCTCATGTGGTCATCTAGAACAGCAAAACTCTTCCTCCCTGATAAGCTAGGGGACAATATAAACTGAAAGGTGAGCAGGAACCAGCTGCATAGTCCCATGAAAGAACATACAGAAGGTCCACAGCTCAGAAGCATCCATTCTTACTTAACATTATGATCTAGTTGCTTAGGGACTGAAATTAATCTGCCACCTTTATTTAAATAGTTATGGCTTGGCCCATATTTCTACCCTTTCGTGATAGTGAAGCTAACACTTCTTTCCAGTCACTTTGCATAGAGTTTCCTTTTTCTCTCTCTTTCTCTCTTTCGAAGTGAGATTGATAGATTCTTCTTCAGGAATCTCTTACTTTGGTTGATGATTGCCTTTTTCCTTTGAAGTCGATTTTGAAAGGAGCTGTATTGTCATGAGCTAATTAACATGAAAATAGAGTATATAACCTTAATTAGGCAAGATTAGAGGCTCCACGTAATGGGATGTCCTGAAACTGCACACTATGCAAATATTAGACTTTTCATTCTTCCCATTACCTCCGAAACCATTGAGCAAAGGGTGTTTTGCTGTTATGTAGCACACTCAGTGCCAGGTGCAAACCTTTCAGCCAAAGGCTGGTAGTTTGGGTGTACTAGTTGGGGAAAGAAAAAAGAAGGAAAAAAGTTCAAAGATATGAAAAGGTTGAATTAAACTCAGAATGAGCTTTGAAAACTGGAGGAATTTTATGATTAAACTAAGTGGTTTGGTTACACCACCTGACTGGATATCTCATTTGGAATTCTAATATGCTTCACTGCAGGCACCACTGTGAATTATGCAAATCTTGAGAGAGCTCTCAAACCCAGTAACCACCAAGAGTACTATAAAGCCAATCTGGGGTTTACTTAGGCAATTTGGAGCTAGGAAGACAGTGACTAGATGATGTCACAGTGAATCCCCGAGTCCTAATTTTAGCCAGTGATTTTCATTTCCTTCACCACCAACTTTTAAAAAAATTGGAGTGGTAAAAGTAAACATAAAACTGACTTTCCCCTTCCAACCCTGAAATGAAACAGCTAAGAGAGTGATACCCTTTAACATTTGAATATCCAGCCGTAGAATAACCCTGTGAGAGCCACAGTACATAACTCTTAGGTTCTGTGTGGAGTTGTAAGGCTTTTGATTTGATCAGACAGAAAGAAAACAATTATTTGCTTCCAGATACCGAGGGAGACATGACAGGGATAGAAGTCCAACAGATATGAGTGTTAACATTGAACCCGATTTTATTCTGAGATGCCATCCATTGACCGAGGTAACAATGAAAAGGGTGTGGGTATAAAAACTGAAGTTTGGAATCTGTAACTTTATACTTAATAGATAAGCTAACATAACATTTTAGTGTAAGGGCTAAAACAACATCCACTGTGGCTAGTGTCAGGGTACATTACCACTGCCCTCCATAGTATCTCTCAAACTAGTCTTTTCATTGTTTTGGACATAGCTGACTGACTTGTTGGCACAGGCTCATTGAATAATTATGATAACAATAAGACCCTTACAATGGGCATAAGTTAAATGTCTTCTCTGGGGGCAGGGTCAGCAAGCAGAGGTGTTTACCACCAAGCCTGACCACCAGAGGTGGAAGGAGAGATCTGACTCCCTCAAGGTGCCCTCTGATCTCCACCAGTGCATGGAGGAAACAGTACAACCAGGACTTGAACTTCTGTCTATGTGAATCCAACTGTAGTATTAAACACCCTCATCAGTCTTCCACTGAGCCTTTAATTACGAGTACTTTTTTAGTGCTGAACAAGATTAAGAAAAATAACAAGGCTAGAGGGCTAAGTTGCAATGCAGAAGTTCTTCATCCTCTTCTCTGTACTGAGTGGCCCTGGTGTGAGGTATGTCTGCAAGTGTCCTGGAAATAGAATTTGATGTAGGGGAGACAAAGTTGTACAGGGGTGATTAACATAGATACAAGCCATATGATGTAATGTGTTATTGTTGTATATAATGCAATTGGGGAAATATGTACTGGATAGAAATTAGGGGGCAAATATTTAAATCCAGGGTCTTCTACTTGGTAAGTATGGCTCAATTTATCAAAGTTTCAGCAAGAAGCAGGTGGTTCAATGAGACAGTCAATGAAAGGCTACTTTGAGAGATAATCAGGGGTGCAGTGGCAATGTACCCTGTCACTAGCCACAGTGGAAGGGGGCATCAGCCTTAGGACTGAAGGGAGCCAGTTGGTAGAGGGAGAGCTACTGAGTTTCAGGGAGAAATGACATCATCAAACGGAACTCACTTGACAAGGGTTGTGCTCGTGGGGAGGTACTGTTACTACTGTACCCAGGGCCCAGATCAAGGAGACAGCAGAGAGGAAATCCCCTGATTTCACTCTGGTCTAAATCCTCCAGAAGCCAATGTAACAGGGAATGGGGGGTAATAGACACAGGGGCCCTGCCTCTCAGGGGAAGCAGGGGTCTGAGCAAAGAAGATGGGAGTAACCCTGGGCAGGTGACTTGTCCTCTCTATATTTCCGTTATTTCTGAATGGTATATTTTTTGTCACGTTAGTAGCTGACCTTCTCATTCTTACTTCCAGCACTTTATGTCAAAAAACTTCAAACTTAACAAAGAATGTTTAGAAATGGTCTCATGGACACACATGCTTATTCATTAGCTACATTCACAATTTGTTAACATCTTGTCATTATTGCTTTATTCTTTTTTCCTCTTTAATACCAACACACATAAGCTAGCAAATACATACACACACACACACACACATCACACACACACATGAGCTAGTACACATACATACACACATGAACTAGCATACACACACACACATCCTACACACACATACACATCACACACACACACATACACACACACACACACACACACACACACACAATTTGTGCATTTGTGTTCAGCCATCTGTGTGCTTCTTGATGACATTCTAAGACTTAACAGTAAAACTGTTTCTGCCATGTACAGTTCCTTCTTACATTTCCCCACGTCTCTCAATGGTGCCCATGATCAAGGATCACACGTCCAGTCCTCAGTATGTTTTCAATCTTCCTCTTTATTCTAGAATTGTTTTCCAGGGCTTTCTTTTTATCATTATCTAAGACACTAACTTTTAAAAAGAAGTGTCATTCCAGACCAGGAGTTTTGTGAGACACAGATTTGACTGATAATTTCTTCATTGTTAGACTCAATGGGAACAGTTTTGGCAATCTTGCTGGAGAGGTATCATGTCCTTCTGGAGTTGCTGTGTCTGGAGGCACATGACTTCAGAATGTTACATCAGGAGTAGACTGCACCACCTACTAAACTCAATTATGTTTTACCGCTTTAACAGTCCAGTCATCTAGTGAGTGATATATGTGAATATCTTTGCATCAACATTCTTTCACACATGGTGTTTTACAGCAATTGAATTTTCTGGCAAAGACAGAAATAGTTTCATAAAAGCAAAATTAGAAAATCCAGTAAGACTTCTTTGAAAGTTCCTATTATAACCTCCATCTTTTCCAATGTTAAACTGCTTTTACTCATTCATCAAACGTTTCCAGAGTGTTAATTTCAGGCCTTGACCTATGGAATTTTCACCAGTGTCTTTACGGTTGTCTAAGCTAATGTCTTTGGATCATACCTTTTTCCCCAGGCTTCCTGTTGGAAACTGTTTTTACCTTTCTACATATGCCCCAGGCTTAATGTGCTCTAATGGAAGCCATGAGTTGCTCTTCCTGTCTTCTTTATTCCAATAATCACATCTCTGCCTTCTAATGATCCTAGAGTAGAAGATGCTGGTTTATTGAGTTGCCAGCCATCAAAAAAGCCCTCTTCTCTATGTGGCAGCACTGGCAGAGCCTTAGGAAGGAGAAGCCATTGCCTGGGGAATAGTAGGCTCTGAAGGCAACAGCTGGCAAGTCTTCATGGTAGGATTCAAATCTTTCTCTCTTTGACTTCTTTGTTTCCTCTTAACAGGGATGTGACAAATCAGCTTACTCTTAAGTCCTTGCTTTATTCCCTGAGTAAGTGGGAATGATCCTTATTCTGTATGGTTATTATGAGACTTGAGATAAAATGACAGATATTTGGACAATTCTGATCATTGCGCTTGTGATGGTTGATGTTAGTTGTCCACTTGATAGGATCTGGAATCAAACTAGAAGGCTAACATCCAGGCATATCTGTAAGAGACTAGTCAGTCTCCAGGCACGCCTGTGAGGGATTATATTGATTATGTTAATTACAACCAGCAGCAACTTCAAGGTACTGCTGCTCTGACTGCCCTGCTGTAATGAATTGTGAGCCCTGAACTGTGAGCCCAAATAAACCCCTTGCCCCTTGAGTTACTTTTGTCAGGGTATTTTATCACAGGAACTGGAAAAGAAGCTATGGACTATCGCTCCTCCCAAGTCATCAATCCTGTGCTTCCTGAAACCTCTCCCTTCATTCAATGATTATAGATTAATACTTTAGGAACCTTGTCCCCAAAGCTGTCATTCCCTTTCTTAGAAGAGGGGTTAAAAAGTTTAAGTGCTGTCTATGGATGCTCTCAACTTAGGTTTATAGAACCAAGTAGTGGCAACATAGACCACATGATCTGCAAATCAGAATATATTTACTACATGTTCGTTACATGAAAACTTAGTGAATTCTTGTTTCTTGGTGGTATTGCAGTAGATGCCTTCCTGGTTATATGTCATTGCTTATTGAGCCCATACTTCCTTTTTTTCTGGGCAAGAAGAAAGTTCTATGAAGTTTGGTCTTAATTGTGCTGATGGCTTTTTGTGCTTCACCAGCTCTTGCAGAAACATCAGCTCCCATTGGGTCTCCTGGCAAATACTGTTCTTCTTGTCTGAATATTCACCGCTTACTTTTGTCCTCAATAATGAATCCAGGGTTTTCCTCCTCCAAGAAGACTTTTCTGATGTGCACAGCTGAACCAACAGCTTCTGTTCCTCTATTGCACGTGTCATCTATCTCATTCTCATTCTGCCATGATTATTATGGGTATCGCTACCTGCTCTCGCTACTGTTGTGAACTCACCCAGATGACAGGGACATATAGTTTTTCACTATTAAAGTCTTTAGTGCCAATGTGGGACCTGACCCATAATAAGTGCCATTAGATTGTCATCACTTCATGGCATATGAATTGGGGTTTGGAGGCTTCTTTAAGGGGCTAGGGAAAAATAGAAAAGAGACACATCACAAGAGGCTTCCTAGGGGACAGAGCAATTGCTAAATACTAGAGGATGTGGAGTGGAGACAATGAGATAATAGGAGAAAATAAGGCATAGGAAGCTTGTGTAAATGTGTCAAGACTGAAAGAAGCATGCTGGGAAATGGCATGCAGAAAGAAAGGCATGTGTGAGAGAATAGTAGCAGACAGGCTCTAAAAGAAGCATACAGTCCCTATTCTACAGAGCCTCTTCTGATGGGGTACAGAGATGGCAGGAAACCACAGAAACGCTGGAGAGCATACCTGTCCCTGCCTCCCAAGTGCTGTGATTAAAGGCATGCTCCGCCATGCCAGGCAATCAACAATGTTTTCATTTTTTCATCATCTGATCCTATGTGCACACAGTTCCTAGCATGTTAGAGATTCTCAATAAATATTCCTTAAACTGTATGAGAGTTTTCCAGGTTTAAGGGGAGTCTTCAATGTTTAGTATTCTAAATAATGTATTATAAACATATGTATATTAAGTATTCTAAATATTTAACATGAACTAATAGAGAATACTTAACTATTCTAAATACTAAACATTCTAAATAATTTAATATTATAAAAAACACCAGAGTATTTATGGATGAAAATTTGTCCTCTCTATACCTTTTATGAGCTTAAGGTTTCTGGTCAAACTTATCCTTAGTTTTGGATTTTTTTCTGGGGTGGGTTGTGGATTGAACCTAAGGCCTCCTGCATGCTAGTCAAGTACTCTACTAATGAGCTGTATCTCCATCATTGAACTGTATCTTCATCATTGTATCATTGGGCTATATCTCCATCACTGGGCTATAACTCCATCACTGAGCTGTATCTCCATCACTGGGCTATAACTCCATCACTGAGCTGTATCTCCATCACTGAGCTGTATCTCCATCACTGAGCTGCATCTCCATCACTGAGCTGCATCTCCATCACTGAGCTGCATCTCCATCACTGAGCTGCATCTCCATCACTGAGCTGCATCTCCATCACTGAGCTGCATCTCCATCACTGAGCTGCATCTCCATCACTGAGCTGCATCTCCATCACTGAGCTGCATCTCCATCACTGGGCTATAACTCCATCACTGAGCTATAACTCCATCACTGAGCTGTATCTCCATCACTGAGCTGTATCTCCATCACTGAGCTGTATCTCCATCACTGGGCTATAACTCCATCACTGAGCTGTATCTCCATCGCTGAGCTGCATCTCCATCACTGGGCTATAACTCCATCACTGAGCTATATCTCCATCATTGGGCTGTACCTCTATTGCTGGGCTGTATCTCCATCACTGTATCACTGAGCTGTATCTCCATCCTAGTTTTGAGTTTTTACCCTTTAGAAAGTCTTACTACTTAAAAAAAAATCATCCTCCTATGGAAGTTTTGAATATCTTTTCATTTGGGTTGACTTTTCCTGGACCACCTACAACTTTTATTTTGCCTTTGTTAAGGCTTTAAGAACATCTGAATTTTTTTCCCAATTGATAAAACCAGAGGCAGTTTTCTTTGCTTTGTGTGTGTGTGGTTCATTTCTTGTGATTTTGACATTTTCTCTCAATAAAATACTAAATGGAGTTAGGCAAAATAACTCTTTTGCATACTGAGGGACTCATAGAAGGACAGAGCTTCACAGCTGGAACACACTTTTTAAGGGTACCTTCCATAGACAAGTTCTGCCCTCAGCCCCAGGACTGAGAGGGCTGGCAATGAAGAGAACTGGAGTAGACTGGATAAAATTGGGATTGGGATCCAGGGGTACCTTGTACTACAGGAAATTCTATTCTCCAAGGCTCCACTTATCCAGATGATCCTCGGAGTTGACTCGAAGCTTCAGTTTCAAGTTGAGTACATTTTCCATCCATGGATTTGCTTGTTTTGTTCAGTTTTACTTTGAGTGTTTGAGGCTGTCTTTTCGACGTAACAGCTAAACCCACGGCTTCCTTTCTCGTAAAACCAAAACAAAAAGGCTCTCTCTTCAGGTGCCGTGTGTGTGGTACACATATGTAGCACGTACCTGGCATCAAAGCTGTCTATATAAAGTCCTCGAATCTGTGTGGGTTCAAACACATTTCAAAGCTTCGGGATCCTGAAAGGTTTCACTCTGCTTCCTGAAGACCTGGGTGCTGTTCCCATAAAGCCATGGCTTGTCTTAGAGTCCAGAGGTACAAGGCTCAACTGCAGCTGGCTTCTAGGACTTGGCTCTTTGTAACTCTGCTTGCTCTTCTCTTCATCCCAGTCTTCTCCAAAGGTGAGTGGAGACTTATGGAGCATGGAGGTGGAGGGGGTGTTTTTCCTACATGGTTTCATTTTGTTCAGTAGCTAAGGACAGTGATTTATTTATAGGTGATCCAGAAGTGAAAGGCAAATCTCTGTTTCTTGGCTTATCAGCTCTAGACAGGTAGAGGAGAGCTAGCAGCAGCAAATGAGCAAGGACTGCTCACAGCAGATTGATAGGATCTAGCTAGGGTTTAATGGAACCATGAGATCTGGCTTGGGGGAGAACAAGTTCAGTAGTTCTATATCATTAGGAAAAAATATTGTAAAGGAAGAGATTTAAGGGATGCCTTTCGGCATCCAAAATCCTGAGTACATTTGATCATGATATCAGAGTAACTTTAATTTTTTTCTCTAAAAAAATAAGAACAACCCAAAAACCTAGACTTAAATAAATAAGAATTAATTCCACATTCACTTCAAGGTGCAGGAACTTAAAGACACTCTTAGGTCTTTTAGTTCCTGCACCTAAGGCTCAGGAGACATTGCAGAAGAAGTAACGAAAAGACTGTGAGATCCAGAGGTACATGGAATTTGTTGTGAGATTGTGGCCCCTGGGGATATCAGATGCTACACCTGTAAAGTCTTACAAACATGACTGCCTAAACATGAGCTAAACATGGACATGAACAACAATAGACATGTCCCAGTGGATGGTGAAAAACCAGTAGGCCTCGACCTTGTACTAATAACTTCAGGCAACTAAGGAATCCAGACAGCAGGCAGCTTCCCCAGAGAAAAGCATATCAATTACTTATTCAATACCAAATGGCCAGCCCTGAAAACATGATGCAAATAATATATACAGACTGAGCAGGCTGTATTTAAGAATGTATGTGCTTATAAATACATGCATGTCACAACAAATTCTGGAGAAAGGGGGCCATGTATTTGAAAGAAAGCAAGGAGGGGTACATTTGAGGGTTTTGAGGAGAGAAAGGGGAAATAATATAGTTACAATCTCAAAAAACAAAAGAAATAATAAAAATAAATGAAGGGAAAATAAATTAGATAATTATTTTAAAGATGAAGTAGTTTGAAATTGGAAGAAGAAAGAAAGGGAAGATGACAGAAAGGGGAAAAGGAGGGAAGGAAGAGAGAAAGGAAGGAAGGGAAGAAGTGAGGAAGGTAGGAAAACAAACATTAATCTGTTTGGCTTAAGATTCTTTTTATGTTTTTCTTCATAAAATCCTTAATTGTTGCATTACCTACATATGGATTTTAAGTGCAAATCCCTAACTTTCAGGTGAAATAAAAAGTTCTTGAGAGACTAATACCAGGCTTGTCAAATGCCTTGAAATGTACATAGCTCCTGGACCCCACCCTTTCTCTGTGTATGGAACTGATGCACAAATGATATTTGATGATTTAATTTTACCAAAAGAAGAAATAGTCATGTACAGTTTCTTGTCTCAATAGGTCACAAAAACCTTAACATGGGGGAGAACTTCCTTAAACATTCTAGTGGGATTTCCATGGGGCAAAGGCTGATAAGAGAATATCTCTAATAGCAGAGATAGGGCTGGGCAGATGCCTACTGTCTCACTAGCCTGGCCATTGGAATAACCATGGCAACAAAGGTTGCCATATTGTTCTCTTTCCTGAGGACAGATGTTATTCAGTACAGGTGCTTGCTGGAAAGACTAATGTATCTACTGTAGGCTGATTTATGAGTAGGAGAGGTGGTCTTGGAAACCAAGCCTGGAGGAGTATTCAGTATTCAATAATACGGAGGACACAGAAGGCTAATTATTGTCTTGTTTTTGCAATTGATGTTAGTAAAATGCCAATGACATTCTTCACTTCAAGTTTTGGGTATAATTTACAATATTGACCAGACAGCAGTCAGGTTAGTTATGAAAAGGTAATATGACATAAATCCCCTTTTAAATTGAGTGCTGAGAGGGTAGAACCCAAGACTGTGTATACTCCAGGCAAGTGCTAGATCACCAAGCTACACTCTCAGCCCTTCTGCTTCTTGTTGTTATTTGGTTTTTCAAACAATGTCTTGTTGCTTAGCTGAGGTTGGCTTTGAACTCAATATATCGCCTTTATCTCCTAAGTGATGGGATTGCAGATATGTACCACCAATACCAGGCTGCAAACCCACTAATTTCAAACGATGAAAGCATGTTTGTATAGAGAGCTGGATTCCTTTCTCTTGTAGTATACAGGGAGGAAAGAGAAAACAACAGCAAAACCAAACCCCAAACAAAAACCCCACAGGACCAGGAAAGTGTTAACTGAAGGAAAAAGGAAAGGCAGAAGAGGCAGAGACAGTGGGGAGGCAGGGGAAGCCCATAGAAGTTAACAGCAGGGTTGCCTCAACCCCGAGAGGAAATGACCTGGTACCCTCTGCTCTGTGGCTTCTTCATCTAACATCATATGCCACTCTACCACTGTGATGCCAGGGAAGGGTGACCAGCGCATTGAGCTGAGGTTCAACTGCTCCCGGGTGACAGAGGCACACTTACCTAAGTAGGAAGGAAATTCTGAGGTTTACTTTGAGAGTCAAGGTGAAGTTCTGCAACCTAAACTCCAGAACTTCCTCTACTGCTACTCAATCTGCTTCCTGCGTGATATAGACCTATTATCACCGTAGACTGCTGGGGTTGGAAGACACTACACTGTCATGTAGACTATCCCTCTTTCTTACTGCATGTGAGAGAAAATGAAAGGAAGAATGATGTGCCAAAATGACATGTTCCATGAGAGCCAGGTCTTCTATTTGCCATACCAGTATTTTCCTTGCCTAGCTAACTGTCATCAAGAAACTATTTATCAGTAGGGAAATCTTGGAGAGTGACTGAAGACAGATGAGAGATGAGAGATGGGGTCCTTGGGTGGATGGATGGAGAGGCAAAGGGTAAGGGGGATGATGAGTTGTTGAAGGGTGAGCTTGCAGAAGCTCATCCAAAATAAACCTCCCGTGCCCTAAAGTGTGGTTTAGTAGTTCCAGCCATGGATGGCCATGAGTCCGCTGAGTTCCCTTTGGCTTTTCCATACCAGCCATACATGTGACCCAACCTTCAGTGGTGCTGGCCAGCAGCCATGGTGTTGCCAGCTTTCCATGTGAATACACATCTTCACACAACACTGAGGAGGTCCGGGTGACAGTGCTGCGGCAGACAAACGACGTGATGACTGAGGTTTGCGCCACGACATTCACAGTGAATAAGCTGGACTTCCTAGACGATCCCTTCTGCAGTGGTACCTTCAATGACAGCAGAGTGAACCTCACCATCCAGGGACTGAGAGCCGCAGACACTGGACTGTACTTCTGCAAGATGGAACTCATGTACCCACCACCATACTTTGTGGGCATGGGCAACGGGACCCAGATTTATGTCATTGGTGAGCAAAGCCATTTCACTGAAAACATGTCTGTTGCATTGCTGTTGTCTTTACATCAGAATAGTTTTGTTCCTTAGTTTGAGGTTCTTCATAGTTAGGATGGTGATTCACAGCTAGGCGTTCCCTAGTACATCGCAGTCTTGGCTACATAACCAGCACTCTGATTGAAATAAAATGTGTTTGGGGAGGTATGTTATACAGCTGATAGGCTAGGGCACTTGTTCCATCATAACCATCATGATGTTTGGTCTTGTCTCTGTGATAGCATTCTGAGGAAGTCACACATCAAATAGTTGGACTTACCTGTGGGTTACCAGTACATGTTAGCGTTGGCTAGCAAAGGCTGGAAGCTCCAACTTCCTTTATTTTCACCCATGAGGAAGTGGGGCCCCATATCTGAAAACCATCTCGGGAGGTTTATGCTTTGTTGTCTGTTGCAGATCCAGAACCCTGCCCAGATTCCGACTTCCTCCTTTGGATCCTTGCTGCGGTTAGTTCAGGGTTGTTTTTTTACAGTTTCCTGATCACTGCCGTTTCTTTGAGCAAAATGGTGAGTGTGGTGCTGGCATTGCTCCACAGTTATCGGGGACACCTTTAGTTGTAGCCTACTGACCGAATGATAGTGTCGAGTTGAAGCAAAGAACAAAGAGCAGGAAGATTAGGGTAAAGAACACACTAGAACCCAGGCACTGGTCTTTGAGGTTTCGGGATGACTAACACTGTACGTGAGCATGTTTGACAGTGAATGTTTGTGTGCTTCTGAGCAGGGTTTCAGTTTGAATAACTGTTTGAACAACATGGGCAGCTGTTTTGGTCTTTGCCATCATAGCAATGGCCCTAACCTTAGTAATCCTGCAGCAATAGGAATATGTTGGGCAGCTGCTGCTAGTCAGAACCACTGGGTGGATTTTTACCCTCCTCCTGAATGTTTTTTCACTGAAAATATCTCTTGGTGCCACCTTTGTGTCTTCTTTGTTCAAGCTGTAGCTGCCTACATAAAACCTGTCTCCACTGTACTATCTACTCACTAACGTGCCTTGGCCTCCTCCCTAGCTCAGGGAATGAAAGCCCTGGCTTTTATTTACTGTATTGTAGTGAGAAAAGAGAAGTGTGGAGACAAGTCTCCAGCCAGGGTTTCTATTAGACCTTTTCAGCTACTCCTGTGTAAAGCTGGCTTTTCTGATCACAAACACTATGTCCTTTGTTTTTCTTTCCCCCCCCCTTCTCCTTCCTCTTCTCTCTCCTCCGTTTTCATATCTCTCTACTTTGGCTTCTTTGTCACTTTCCTCTTTGTCACTTTCTGTCTCTTCTTCTGTGTCTCTGTTTCACACACACACGCACGCACACATGCACGCACACGTACATGCACACACACACACACACGCACACACGCACGCACATGCACACACACGCACACACACACGCACATGCACACACACGCACACACATGCGCGCTTACACACACGCACATGCACACACACATGCACACATACAAGCACATACACACACACGCGCACACACACACACACACACAAACTTTCATTGGGCCCTCTGTTCTGTTGCTATGTCTTCCTTTTTTAGTTGCTACTAAGTTGCCACCCAGTCTAGCCAATTCCATGTCAGTTGTTGAGGCGGTAGAGACTGGGAAATAATACAAAGAGAAAGGGATAAAAAGCATGTGAGGAGTGGAGATGAGAAATATAGCTTCAAAACAAGATACCAAAGCCCCCTTTAAACATTTAAGGTACATTGATCACCACAGACAAGATCTAGTCAATTATCTTGGGCATTTGGGGTGTTCTTGGTGAAGTATTCCCAAAGCCTTGTGTTCCTTTTACCATTCAGTAAAAATGGCTGCTCTTCTACATTTGAATTGTGGAATTATTTATCTAAGGTGAATTTGAATAGCCGAATCAAGAAAATCTCCCAGAGTTTATAATTCTGTAGGTTGTTATGGATGTTTATTTTTGCTGGGGAAGGGACCCAATATTTATTGAGTCCTATTATGGTTAAAAGTGGTCTCTGTTTTCTTTGATAATAATTGCCGTTTCTTTTTTTGTATTTTGGCAGCTAAAGAAAAGAAGTCCTCTTACAACAGGGGTCTATGTGAAAATGCCCCCAACAGAGCCAGAATGTGAAAAGCAATTTCAACCTTATTTCATTCCCATCAACTGAAAGACCATTTGTTAAGAAAGACCATACATACTTCAATCTCTAAAAGCTGGGGCGATTTCCACTTTCTTTTGTTCTCCAGCTATTTTTACTTGTTTGTATATTTTAAGGAGAGTTTGCCTCTCTTTAATATGTAGCTGGATGCAAAATTCGAACTAAGCATACTACAATTTAAAGCTAAGGACCAAGAACACAGAGCTGTGATATTTCTGTTATGTCAGAACAAATTTTGTAAGACATCACTTGGAAGCAGCATAAGGATGTAGCATTATGATGTGGGGGGGTCAAGGGAATCTTAGGGAACGGCACAGTCCAAAGAAAGGAAGTGGGGAAAGGATGGTATTATCTTGTGCACACCTTGTATTTACCTGTGAGATGTTTATGACTTAAATGATTTTAATAATTTTCATGCTGTTATTTTCACAAATGTATTATTACATGAAGATTTAAAAATTTATTCGCACAGCTGTGCGATAGCCAGTGATTGCATAAGTTGTATTGTCCCAATATGTATTTTACATGCTATTGTACATTGGTGTTTCATGTGCTGTTGTGTATTTGCTGGTGGTTTGAATATAAACACTATATATCAGTGTCTTCCCACAGTGGGCTCTGGGGAAGTTTTGTTGGGGAGCTCAGGACACTAATACATCAGGTAGGACACAAGGTCCTGTATCAGCTGGCTTGGAACTGAATGAGGCTGTAGCTCAGTGCTCAATTGTACCAAACTGTGCTGACTTCAGTTCTGGGTTTCAAAATTATTATCTTTTTATTATTTCCTTCAATGATCTGCAAGGAAACCAAAGCTGGTAGTGTCTGTGTGAACCTGACAGAGCACTGCTTTCCAGGGACTGCCTCTCTCCTGAGATCTGTAGGTCTGTCTTCTAGGGAGCTCCAATACCATGGCCCCTACTCCTCACAAACACAAAGTTAATACCACAAAGAGAAGCGAGCAGCAGGTGGGAGAACGGGGCTTGTGAAAGTTTCTGAAAACTAACACTGTAGGTGTTTTTTTTTAATTCCATATTTTCCATGAAAATGCAACAACATGTATAATATTTTTAATTAAATAAAGGTCTTTGGTGATTGTTCTGTGGAGCTGCCTTTATCAGCTTTGTATTTTAGTGTTGTGTTTGAGTCTGGTTTTGAAAAATATTTTGATTATGTGTATCTCTGTGTGGGAATGCACATGTGTGCACAGGTGCCCCTGGAGGCCAGAGATATGGAATGGCCTCCAAAGCTGGAGTTACAGGTGGTTGTCAGCTGCCTGATGTTGGTGCTGGGACCCAGCTCTGGTCCTCCTCAGCAGTGGTGTGCTCTCCTTACCACTGGGCCAGCTCTCTAGCTCCTGAGTTTGGTTTTGATGAGTTCATTCAGCACTTATTAGAGTCTCTGATGCTTAAAATCCTGGAAACAAACTGGATACGTGAAAAAAGGTAAAAGAAGTTTCCCGAATCAGTCATATACCAGCTCATTACCTGAAACCCATTCTTGGTAAGAATCTATTGTTTCCTTTTGATTTCTCCTATTTGGCTATTATACAGACACAGCCATCCTTTACACTTCACACAAAGCTCTCTTTACCCAGATTCTTCACTTCCCCTTTCTTACCCACAGCTTTCTCAGCTCCACTAACTCTGATTCCCATCGCCATAGTGACTTCCAGTGCGGTTAGGCATTCCTCCCGCAGTCATTTTGATTAGTCTTTATGGTAAATGGAATGGTCCCCTGTGTCTTACAAATGGATTATTTTGCTAATGTAGAGGGAATGCACCTACTGTTATGTGTTGCTATTAACACTCAAGACTTGGGCCCACCAAAGTCTCTGATTTCTTGGTTAACCAAGGTGTATCATCAGCCTGGTTGGTTTCCATTTAAGGTTTCTCATTCATGACCTCTACATCCTGTTATTGTCATGTGCAATGACCTCTGTGTGGTCACAGACCACCTGTAACCAAATACACTGGATCACTTATTACAAACACTGACTCATGTGCTTGACTCGGGACCTTTGCATGGCAAATTTGGAAATTTCCCAGAAACTCGATAGGGTTTCCTATTCTCACTATCACTTAGGTGGCATTCTTTACCTCTTTAAGTCTCTCTCTCTCTCTCTCTCTCTCTCTCTGTGCATGCGTACATATGGTGTGTGATTCAGGTGTCTGTCTAGTGTGTACCACAGTGTCTGTATAGAGTTCAGAGGACAACCTCAGGTGTCGTTCCCTGACTTTTACCTTGTTTGCGACATCGTCTTTGTTGTTTGACACTGTGTGTCAAGGTCGCTGGGCCATGAGACTCCCATCTCATAGGAGCACTGGGATTCCAGACATGGGCTACCATGTTTGGCTTCACATGTTTTCCAGGGATTCAAACTCGGGTCCTGTGCTTGCACAGCAAGGCTCTATCCACTGAGTCATTGTCCTTCTCCTCTCCAAATATCTTATTCCCCATCCTCACCTCTGTTGAGACCAACCTCAAATTTTGCCTCCATCATGAGGTTACTGATACTTTAAGCCCACACAATTTTTCCCTTTTCTGTTTCACTGCTATTTTTGGTTTCATCTCTAATAGTTTCAAATGTGCCTAAATTTTATGTGTATGGTGATTTGGAACCACTCTAAGTTAGGGATTGTAACAGCTTTAGGCATACTAGAGATGCTCAAGCAAAGGGCATAAAAAACTAGGGTCTCTGGACCTATGGGAAGGGTTGCTGTCTTCTACTAAAACACTGCCTATGTTTTCTTAGGTAACCCCAGTCTAATCTCTGTGCCCTCTGATTAGCAAAACTCTGTGTAGGCTAATTCATCTTGTCTTAAACCTTTAAGATTTTGGAGTATGAGTTCCAGCAGGCTACCCTGCCCCCTATATTCTATATTTGTATACACTTCCAACCTTCTTATGGGGAGAACATTCTCAATGTTACTATCTCCCCAACTGTGGGCTATTGCTAAAGTTGACTAAATTTTTATACTCAGCCAGAGCCTTCTTCCATATCCACACTGGACACATGCTTAGTTTAGTTTAGCTGGGATAGAACTTACAAAATGTAGGACTCATTATGCTGTGAACTTACAAATTGGAGCTACCATTTTGGGAGGTCACAGATGAAGGAGAAAATGACTTTTGGAGAAGCCAGGGTCATGCTTCTCTTTTGCACCTAGTAAAGGTCATGGCTCTTCAGAGGCTTGTTTTATTGTATCTAGCTTTTTTCAACTTTCCTCTATCCAGTCCAGAGATATGACAGTGTATTGATGAAAAAGAGGAAAGTTTCCTTTTTCTCTTATGTTTACTTGGCTATGGACTATGATAGACATTAGTAGGTAGGTTTGCCACATTCTGTCATGAAACTCCACAAAAAAGGAAACCACCACTATAGCAGCAACAACAATATCTCATTCTGTTCCATATTTCATTTTGAGGACTCTATCATAAGGACAGCTTTTACTTTTAATGGCAGTAAGAAGAAAAGGAGTGTTGGAGTCCCCTCGGGTAAAGTTTTTTTGTTTTTTGTTTTGGCAAGCACAAGCTGAATCTGTGATCACTGCTACAATACTAACCTGACTCTTGTTCCCCCTCCAGGGTACACACAGACACTCTGTCACTGGTGGGTAACTGGTCCTGAAGAGGAGGCAACAGATAATATTTCATGAATTTTCTTAGAAGTCAACTCACTCTGGTGTACATTGCACGATGTCTGACATTAGCTTCTTCTTGGAAATCTGTGTTCTCTGTGGGTTAATTCTGTCACAGGTGCTCTTACATTAACTGTGCACAGTTAACATCTGGAGCACTTGGGGAAAATGCAGAGGGAGTGCATCAGACCTGAGCTTCCCATTTACAGGATCTGAGGCCAGGCTCTGGGATTCAAATGCTCTCCTACATCTCTGAGTTACACTTCCTGAAACTGTCTCATTCAGCATCCTCCCAGCCTAGGTGATTGATTAGAACTGGAGGAGATGTTGTAAGGAGCCTTTACACTGTAGAAGAAAATAGGAAGCAGAGATACCAGAAAACTCATCTGCAGTCACAGTGTGAGGCATGGTTTGAACCAGTCTGGGAAGTCAGATCTCTGGATTTTCACATCAAAGCTGTGCACTGGGTACTGCTCTGAGCCTCTCTGCCCACAGCCTGCCCTTTTCAGTTGCTTCTAGAAAATCAGTGCTGGCGTATGGGCTGCCCTCAGAAATATGCTTCCTATCCCAAGTGTTAGCGAGAAACATCTACGTAAACAAAACACTGGTCGTCGTCAACATTGGGTTGTTCCAATTTCCCCTACCTCTTCCTTAACCTTCCCCAATGCTAGCAAAAGAGAGAAGCCCATCTTTAACAAGTTTACAGAAGAATGCTCCCGGGAAAACATGAAACACACCACTGCAACATACCCCGTTGGCAGTGCCTGTAGAAAGCCCGAGAGAGCCTCTACATACATTCTGCTGGAGTCACAGAGTGACTTATCACACACAATCAAGTTACCACAGCAACCAACAGTGCTTAAAGAACATAATGTGATTCAGATAACGTGAATTACCTATTTGGGCAAAAAGAGGAGGCTCTCTTTGGGAAGAACCATATGAAATGTGTTTTAGAAGGCAATTTTAAATTTTAGAGAGCCTCACAAATGGCTGCTCATGCACAGTCCCTTTCTGAAGGACTTTCCTTCCCCTTTTTCTCCTGGCTTCACCTTGAGACTGTTTGAATCCACACCTCACTCACTCATCCTACCATTAACTTATTTTCTTCAGTGTGTCAAAAATGAATTTGGCTTTCCTCCTTTGTGGTAAGCTGGCAGCTGAAATACAGTATCTATGTCCCAGGCGCATCTTTCTGCCTTCAGCCCTTCAAAGACATTTTTAACCACAGGTGGACATCCATGATGGGACGCTTTTGTGAATTAAGACTAGTGGGCCATCAAGAAAGCTCACCGGATAAAGATGCTTGCCACTGCATCTGATGACCTGCGTTTAATCCTTGTGACCTTCAATGTGGGAGGAGAGAATCAATTCTCACAAGTCATCTTCTGTCCTACACACAGACACACACAGACACAGACACACACACATACACACACACACACACTGTCACGTGTACATGCTGGCTTCTATGAAAAATAAGTAACTGGAATGAATTAAGAGTAGCACTTCCACGTATTCCTTTCACAGTGAGGATTGCTGCTGTGCTCAAGCTGGTTCGGGGGCTCCTTATTCAGAACGGGGAAGGTACCCCTTTTCTCCTCACTGTAACCAAGCACCTGACAAAAGCAACTTGAGAAAGGAAAGGCTTATCTTGTCTCCCAGTTTGAGGGTACAGTCCATCATTGCAGAGAAGCCATGGCAGAAAAGATATGAGGCAGCCGCTCACGTTGTGAACAGAGACAGAGGTTAATGCTGGTACTCGGCTTGCTTTCTCCCTTTTATTAATCTGGGACTCCACCCCATGGAATGGTACTGCCCACAGTTAGGGTGAGTCTACCTGCCTCAACTAACCTAATATAGAAACACTCCCACAGACACGCAGAGCTCTGTTTACTAGGAGGCTCTAGGTCCTGTCGAACAGTCAATATTAACCACCACAGAGGTGATGGAGCCATAGTGCTAAGTCATCCGCTAGCTCGACTAATTCTCACACCATCCCTTAGACGAGGTCCTGCTATAATTTTTATTTTCAAATGAAGGAACAGACTGAGGTTTTAGTTCTTGCCTAAAGCCAAGCAGACAGTCAGTGCCTATGTCAGGATGAGTACCTGTGTTCAACTCCAACTGCAGCACTTTTTCAAATGACCGTATCTGAATTCTGGTGGTCCCTGCAAACCGTAAAGAAGGATGTGGAAAAGGAATGTGGACTGATGTGCTAAAGAAGTCAAGCATGCGTCTAGCTCATTACAAACCATTATTGGAGCAAGCTACTATTCCCAGGGTGCAAATGCTTTAGAGGTTTTCTGAAGGTGCTTATGGTCAGACTATCCCCAGCCTGTTTGTAACCAATGACAGGGGAACAGGAGGTTGACACATTCGAACATGGATGTCTGACTACAGCCTGTGGCTTTAGCACCGGCTTTGCTCCGTTCACTGGTGGATGAAGAGAAGAGCTTCTCACAGTGGGACTTGACTTACAGATGGAGGAAGTAGAAGCTATTATTAGTTCGATGGGTGAGGAATTTTTATCCTCATGTGAACTGTAGCATGTTTCCTAAGAATGAGATGAAAATCTAACCCAAATAGACTTGAGATAATAGGAATAAGAACCAATGGAAGCCAGTGGGTGTTACCCTGCATGCATAGGCTGTGGATCTTGGAATGGGATAGAGTGAAAAAGAATGACGATTAGCTGGGAGCGAAAGATGAGGGCGTGGGGCATGAAGACAGAGGGTGTCCGAGTGGGAGGCTGTGAAACACTGGAAAACAGCCACAAAGCTTCCTGAGACAAAAAGTAAAAGACTAAGATTTGAAGATGACTCCAGATGGCAAATAAGGTGGACTGTCATTTTATGAATAAAATCACATAGCAGAGCCCAACACTATAAGCCTCAAAGAAGTCAGTGAGATGCCCACGTCACAGCCGGGTTGTGATGGAGGCAGACATGATTTCTACCAGTAGCTCAAATGTGAACTCAACTAGGAATAAGGCAGGAAACCTTTTTTGTGTGGAATGGACGTGAGTGACAATGGTTCTACCTTGGATGGGTGGTGGCGTTGATTCCACTCTGGGTATGAGAGAAGAGGTAGGGGTTGTGTGTGGTGTGAGTGGGCACTGAGCAGGGGTGAGAGCTGGCCACGGGGAGCAGAATCGGGGAGCATCACAAAAGAGCTGCTGAGTGCCTTTGCCTACACCAAGCCGAGCCACAGCAGCCACATCTGTGCCAGTTTGAGTGTTCACAGTGTTTGTGACTTGGGCTTGAGAAGACACGGCTTAAAAATGGCATGATGGCTACATTGAAGGGATGTCATATGAAAGACGGATTAGATTTGCTCTATGGACTTCCTGGAGTACTCGGCCTGAGTGTTCCACAGCAGCACACAAAGGAGGGGAAGTTTGGCTTCGTATGTTGGGCTTGGATTCCGAAACAGGCAGGAGGCACTAGATTCTGTCATGTTAGAGACTAGCTTGGAACAGGCCTTCTGGATCTTCAGTAACTAGTGGATAAGAGAAGGGATTGGGTGGGGTCAGGGAGGATCCTGGGATCCTCCAGGGAGGTCAGAGGATCTGGTTGAAATTCTTGTTTGTAAAGCCAAACAGCACTCATGTATCCTAGTATCCCAGCCCTGTGATGGGTCTAGTCTCTGTTTACTCCTGTGTCTCTGTCAATACAGGTTGCACTTTGTAGGTAGATGTCACAGCAGGGAAGGGTGGTAGAAAATACCCCATGTCAGATACCTGCTGACCTCCTAGTGGGCCAGCTAATTCTCTTTTGGGTTCCTGACAGCATTTAGAGATTCAGAGAGCATGATCTAAGCCGAGCTCCATAACCTGGGGGTACTATATTCTCTTGGGGACTTAGCATGGAAATACTTGCCTGAGACTGGGTCTAGAACAGATCACGGGACCACTGATCTTAGTCACACCACCCAAAATATCACAATACATATCTGTGGGGAACTATGGGTAGCAATCACAGTTGTCACTCAAGATGGCAATGATTTCTGCAGGAACTCTCATACTTCTTGTCTTTATTAAGAGTCAGGCCTGATGCCGACCCCTTCCTTTGCAAATCTGACTGAATCTTAACTCTGGCTGCCACTGCACTTGGCGCTTTCCTCTTGCTCTGTGTGCATTCTCGTGTCCTCTCTAGACCAGTCTCATCATGGGTAACAAGAGTCTTCATTTATGTCCACATAACCATATAAAACAGTAAGAGAGATTTTTACTGTTGCCAAATAATTCCTCCAACATTTCAGAGATAGATTTGGATTCAAGTCAGTCTGTGCTCTTAAATCTTGCACTTGGTAGTGCATCTTATAGCACACTGTCATAAGCTTAGGTAGGAGGAAGCCAAGGCTACTTAATGAATATTGAACACAGGCAGGCAATGCATGACTGTTTGTCCTGGAAAGACAGTCCCCCTGCTCTACCCTCAGATATTTCCATCATCTGTAGTGCATTGTATACACTCAACTCCAACTAGTCTTGAGTCTGACCTCTGACAACTGTCCCAATACTACACTTCCATTCAGCAGCAACTGAACTCTTTCTTTCTAACTTGGCTGCCTCACTTGCAAAGTGGTTTTAAATCAGAGGTCTGCCTTGCCCAGTGAAATTGAGAAAATTATTTTATAATTATACTCTCTGGAAACAAAATAGTCATTGGAAAATTTGAATGAAAACATCTGTGGTAGTAACAGAATTTTAAGTCACAAATTGGAAAATATGTGGCACTCTTTACTAGTCTATATAGTGTTTTACTTGTGGAAATTTTTTGATATTAAATTAGACCAAGGCTAGTTTTTCTCTTTGAAGAAAATAACAGGAACCCAACTGTAAACCATATAATCAAATGTATTGTCTAGTTTCTTTAAATTGTACACACACACATCACACTGTGAAGATCATTACTTGCCTTGGGTTTGCAGTGAAAATAACTTCGTTAGTTCTGTTATAAGATGCTACACATTTATAAGATAGATCTATCTTGGATTCCAAATTATATTCAAAGATGAATATAATAAGCATAAAGGTATAATAGATTACGTTATTTTTTCATGCATATATTCTATGATTTGGATGTTTCCTGGCCATGGATTTACAAGTCTGTGCTTAATTCCTTGAGAATTACTGGTCTCTGATTTCCACATAAAATCTAGAAAACAAGGAGAGAACATTTGTTCTATTTGTTAAGGAGTTTATAATATGCCCAGAGCTGAAGGAAGAAGGCTGGCCAAAGTGATCCTCCGATATCCAATTGGGTGAAGTACTTGGGATGACTTCCATGGAGCTCTCAACAGGGTAAGGGAACTAGTTATCCTTGTTTGGAGAGCTGGGGGGAAGGGGACAGGCTTCTGCTCTTTGCTCTGTTCTAGTGGCTTGGCAGGAGGCTGAGGCATTTCTGTTTAGTAGCCATACTGGTCTCTTGCCCAGTTGCTCCAGCCCCAGATAAACTCCCCACTCTCCACTCTTGGATGCAGTTTTAGGTTGTCTTGTAATGATGTAATCTGTTGTTTCACTCTCCAAGTTAAGATTTTGTGCATTATTATTATCTCCCCAATACAGAGTGAGCTCCTTCCACTCTGTAGAGGCCATGAGGAATTTGGTTAGAGCATGATCTTTGCACCAATTGTCTTGCTCAGTATTCTATGCCTCAGTTTCTTACTGTATAAAAAAAAACTTGCCTATTAAATATTAGACTATATAAAGAGCTTAGAAGGAGTGTGGCATGAATGAACTACTGTACCATATATATGTTAAATGCTACAATATACTTTATGTTTTCATGATCTTCTCATAGTACATTGGGTATGGTGTCAGGCTGAGACAATTCTACTATTTTTCTGCTTGTATTCCTTTTTCTGACCTTCACTTCATTTATTTCAACAGAGAGTTGTTAGGCAAACAAGGCCCATGCTGGTTAAAATGAAGATGCATTTTAAACTCAGGCAATTGAGTTGTCTATATCTTTTATTCTTCTTCCTTTGCTTCTTGAGTCTCCTCAGGTTCCTTTCTATGCTTGGAAAACCGATTTAAATGGACTGTGCCACCTACCTATCCTCTGTCAGCTGACCCCAGAAGCCCTGACAAGAGATGAAAGAGTGAGATGACAGAGAGATTGGGTCCTTTCTTCCTGCCTGCTTTGGTCCAGAATCCAGGGTAGCACTGTGTCCTTCCTTGACCTTGGATCTGGTCTGGGTGACATTTCCTCTTTTGCTGTCATTTGGATTTGGCCACTATTTTTTTTTTCCTTTTCCAGCTTCAATAAAATAATGTATTCCTGCTATGCTAGCCCTGAGGGATCTCAGAATCTACTACTTTCCTTTATTAGAAGTCTTTTTACTCAAGTTTCTTTGAGTGGAGTCACCAGAGATAAATTCCATTTGGTGATATCACTTAGCTGGATAATCACATTTATTTGGACATAGGTTTTTATGCCTCTGAACTCTCTATAGTTTTAAGGAGTTGGTCAGACTCCATGTCTCTCAAGTACTTTGAAGTTGGCTATTATTAGCATTTAGAAGGAACCTTCTTAAGCCATAGAGGTTTTCAGTTATAAACACAAGTTTCTATTAAGAACAAGTGCAGAGAAGTGTGCCTTGGGAGGGAAAACAAATTACAGGGAACCTAGGTGATAATTGTTCAGCTATATGTAAGTGCATTGACTTAAGACCCAGGGATAAATAAATAATGTTTGATGTTGCTTCCTTTGAGCAAATCTGCAGGGGCAGAGAGGCATAAGCAGGGTGTGATCTGTAGGCAGAGCAAAGCAGTTCTCCAGGGAGTTTCATCATCATTAACTCTGTGCTTTTGTTTAACTCAGTAACATAAAAGTTGTGAACTCAGAGACAGAAATTTGAAGTGAGAGTTGAATTGAAAGATGGCCTACCAAAAGTTTCATTTCTTACATTCTCCTTCCTCTCCTCTTTTTGTTAAGAGACTGGAGGTGGAATTAAGGAGCATTCTCATACATATGAAGGGAGATCCTATGTTCCCATATCTTGGAAATAACTATACTCAATGTCTCAGTTCTGTAAGTGACTTGTTCAGTCCCAATTTTGGAATCTAAAATGTACAAGCTCTGGAAGCCATGGTAAGGCTGTTTTATAACACGGCAGATGGCATCAGATGGAAAGAGAATGTGTAGATGCAGTCACTATGGAAGAGACCAAGTACCTGGCATGTGTGGAGGAAGAATATGTGTCACTCAGCAGGACAACCTATGGCCATATCCACATACATGTTTCCCAAAGTTGGGTTCAGAGCAGAATTTTCATTCATTTTAATTAGAAGATGACTATTTGGATATAGTTTACATTTTGATGTTAAGCCACCTTTAGTTGCTACTAGGTGATAAGGCCTGGGTGCTGAGCTTATTTCTAGAGCAGAGCATGCCTCCTGAAATGTCCATTTTGGTGTCATAGTTGACTCACAGGAGAAATTAGAAAGGCAGCAGGAAGGTTCTGGAATCCAGAGTCTGAATTCTAGCACCATCATTAGCTAGCTGCACTTTAGACAAGCCATTTGACATCTTTGGGTCAGAATTCACTTACTACCTTTTATTTGAGGGACACATTTATGCGTTAACAGTATTTTCATGAACATTGCTGAAACGTAATGGTCAAATAAATTGCTTTAAATTACAAAACTTTCCAAAGAAGTACACAGAGGTAGGTTGACATGACTTACAGATGAGAAAGTCATGGTTAAAGATGCTAATTAACAGGAAACAGAGCTGTATTTGACCCTTTAACTTACATGATGTATTTTCTTTTTCTCAACCTGTTTTCAGCTTCATTTTGTTGTGGTAATATCTCTGTGATATAGTTCATAAAGAATACAAATGTTAATATAATTATTATTTGTAAGTTTTCAAATGAGAGTTTTATTTAACCTGGGCTGTATTTAGAGTTCCTTCTTGCTAGAAAATTAATCTTTACTGCTATATAAAAGGCAAGTCATTTGATTTAGTAGACGCTCCTTTCTCATTGTTCCCCCAAACCTCAGATATTTGCTCTCTGAAAAGAACTGAATATAAAAGCCCCACAACAAACAAGACTGGAGACCACACATGTGGAACAGTCAGAATAGGCCTGCATGAGGTTTGCTAATCGAGAGAGGAAAGGAACACAATTCATTTCTGAATTGGTTATCAAATTCTTCTTGTAAGTGACACGACTGAAACTACCAATTGGCTTTGCAAACTGCTGAGTCCGTATTTCTACGTCTGTGAAAGCTCAGTAACTAGGATCTTCTCAGCAGAATGAGAGGGTTTCACCAGCAAGAGCCATCAGGAGATGCTGCGCCCCATGACCAACTGCTTCTCATGAGTCCTCTTTCTGTTTCAACTATTGGCTTACAGTGTGGTTGGCAAGCAGCTTCACCCATTGCTCAGATTTGCTTCATGCTGTTTCTTTAGCAAATTTGGTCAGCACGATTATTTTTTAAGAGCACAGTTTTTATCAGTATGGAATCATTCAACAGGAGAATTTGAAGGGATAAGAAATAACTTAATGCTGAAATCCTCTTATCCTAGAGTAGCCATTTAGGTCCCACATGTTGGATCTTTGTTTTGGTTTTTGTTTTCATTTTTGGAGACCAGGTTTCTCTGTTGTAACCCTGGCTGTCCTGGAACTCACTCTGTAGACCAGGCTGGCCTTGAATTCAGAGATCTGCCTGCCTCTGCCTCTTACCTGCTGGGATTACAGGTGTAATTACAGGCACCACCACTGCCCAGGTCACATGTTGGATCTTATATCATAATGTGATCCAAGAACCCTGTCTTTGCCTTTGATAAAATATCTCACAGGAAATTATTTCCAGATACTTTTTATATTGCAGTTTAGACTCTCAGGCTGCCCATGTAACACCTGACTCAGAAGGCCTTTTACACAAATTATAACAGAAACACTTCATTTTCTTGAAGTGGGAGGACTTCAGTCACTTTTAGCCCTGTAAATGAGCAAGCCTTATTCTACTTCCCCTATCAGGAAGGATATCTTCTGGAGGCCTATCAGTGGTTGAACAATGTGGACAGACTCAATCTTAGAATACTCCTGCAACTTGAAGTCTTTCGTGGAGTCTTCTGAGGAGTATGGTGTGTTTAATATTTGTGGAGAGGCCAAAAAGCTTTAGGAAAAAATGCTTTATTGTGATTGTTTTCCTTCCTTCTAGACATTATGTCTATCTAAAAAACAAAGCTGATGAGAGCTATAGCTGAGTGAATAAACATGCTGTCTAGCTGAGAGGACTGCAGAACACACAGCCAACTTAAACAGTAGATGCCCAGAACCAGAAGAATGACATTTTGACATTTAATGAACTACAGATACAGAGGTACTTTCAAAACAAGGATGTGTGGCCTTGGTTTGTCCCATTCATCACAAATATGCAAAAGGACTTCAGACTAAAAATGTAGAGAAATACCACTTGCAAGTATGCATATGTATACATATTTGTATATGAGTTGATGCTTTTCTTGTTTAAACATCTACTTATTACCAGAGACACTTAATGCTGTTTTTCAGGGCTATGGTTTAGTAAATGGAAATTTCATCATATCTACCTATTGCTAACATCTTTCTTCATCTGGGATTTTCTAGTCATTGTCTCAGAATATAGTAGAGTACATTTGAGAGGCCTAATAATCATTATGAGCTCTACAAGGTCAATTGAATACTTTGTATCTCTGCCTTAGCCTCATATTACCTGGCACAGCACTAATGTAGAAGGTCCTTTGTTATTTTTTAACAAGAACATGTTGTCCAAATATTCATGATGGCATCTCTCCCTGAAGCTTGCACAGAATCTGGTCATTTGTCTACATAAGCTCTCAAGTAATGAGAGGATCAGAACTGGAAAGGACGGAGAAGGAAGAAGACATGGAATCTTACAAGGGGGAAGGGAATAGCTGAGGCTGGGGCTAGAGAAGTGTGGGGTTATCTGTGACCTTCACAGGCAGCAGACAGATGAGCCCTGGGAGGCAAGAGGACAGTTTGGTACGACAAGACTCAGTAGCCAGTATTTGTTCAAGCTTCAAGGGTCTGACCCTGAGTTGTTTATTTAGACATGTTCAAACACAGAATGATCTGATGATCTATTCTTGGGTTGAGTAACTCAATCCTGCGTTCACAACAAAGTGTACCTAAATCTCTTTTTAGGAACAAAGAAAACTAACACAGATCAGCCGTGACTACACTGAACATCTTCTATAAAGGTAGGTTCTATAGATTGGCTGAGAAAAATGAGTTTGAGAGAATGGGTCTGGAGGAGGGTCCAGATCCGCGGTCCAGTGCCCCAAAGTCTTTGATTACATAGATTGTGCAAAGGTCACCAAGCTGGAAAGCATGTTCCCTCTAGCCTTCTGGATGGAAAACAGGTTTTTAATGCCTTTCCTTAGGGAACAACCCTGTGTGCTTAACATGCTTAACCTGCATATCTGTGAGTACAGAGCCTTCCTTGCTGACTCCCAAAGTTTCAACCAACACTGGCTACTGAATCATGTTGCACCAAATTGCCTTCATGACCCCTGCAGCTCATTTCTTGGTCAGCCAAGATAGCAGAGACCCCTTCAGAAAGGGAGCAAACAAGATAATTTTCAAGCAGAATTCAGTTAAGTAAACTTTACAATCTAATAGGACTGTATGTAGTCCAAGTTCTAAGCTCAAAGGTGAATTGTCCTGATTCCAGGATCATGAATAACTGAAGTACAAACTATACTAAAAAATACTACCCAGCATTTCTCAACAATGAATGAGCTATGAGAACCTGTGGCAAGTACCTATTTTGAAACTTACAAGAGTCCCATGTCACACTGTGGCAGCCATTTTGAGTAGGAAGAAGCTTGCTACTGTAATTAGTTAGAAGATGGAATATCTTCCTTCATTTTATTAACATTTTATTAGTATTAATAACCCCTTTTACATATAGTCTTCTTGCTGTAGAGAGCTACAATTATTGTAAACTCTTGCAGTCTATCTAACTTCAAATTCTAATCTAGGAGAAGAGAGGGGGAGGGAAGAGGAAAGACGAGTTGATTTACCCGTGTACTAAGAATCTCCAGGATGGCTTCTATCAGGAAGACCACACTTAGAAACCCAGCATTATTGATGGTACATCAGTGGAAGGGCTCTAGGCAGTCCACATCTTCTCATGCCGTTGGCAGACTGAGAACAGAGGGCTAGTTTCTTGGTTCATGGTGTTAATCTTAGGTTTCCTAGTGATTAATTTTTTGATAAGGAAACTATAAAGTGAGTGTATGTGTGTGTGTGTGGGGGGGTGTAACTCAGAAAGGCTGCCCTTTCCTAGGAACTTCAGGTGAAGTGATGGTGTTGGGATCATCACCACATCAGGAAAGAGCACGAACAAAGAGTGTGTAGTTAATTTATAGTTCTGTAACAATTATGACAAGAATGTGTAATTAACTTATGATTCTAGAACAATCATGATGTATCTGTTCAAAATGATATTTGTATAAATTTGGCAAATGGTTCCCCCAACAATGTATGTATGGCGTGTGTGTGTGTAAGAAAATCCCTTGAGTAAGTTGCTATTGATGGAGACACCATGCACTTTGATCATATGGCTTGGAGGACTTTAGCTGGATCTGTTTTGAAGCCTCTTCCCTGAGTCTAGCTGTCACAGTACTGCAAAGTGTCACGCAAACTGCCAAAGGAGGAAGGCACCAATGGTCCTATCCAGCTGCGGTGCCTCGGGTCCACAACAATGACCAGCATGGCAAGGTCTCTACAGTTAGGATAGTGGCGTTCGTAACTGAATGGTAACCAGCAGCTGTCTAGTTAGACATAAAGGCCATTCAACTGGAGAAAAATTATTCCTGGCACTGGGAATCTACCCAGTTTTCCAGGGCTAATGAGATCATGGATCTTAGAGAACTTTACAGTGCCACTTTGCTAAACCAGGATAATTTTAAACTACATCCTAAATATTTGTACTTGTATCCACAGACAAATCCAACTCACTCCTCATCCAAGAAACTTGTCTTTGTAACTGGAAGATACAATTACAGAAAATCACTAATCAAAATACAGAGAACTGATTATGGGGTGCTCAGCCCCAGTGACTGTATCTGCAACACTACTCTGGCACCAGAGGCTCAGGAAACACCAAGGGGGAAAAGGTCAGAAAGATCATAAGATCTAGAAGGCCAGGAAATCTGCTCTGAGATCTGGTCTTCTAGAAATGACAGGGAAGTTTAATCCACAATACCTCCAACAAGATGGCTGCCTAAACAAGACCTGAACAAATACAAAAGCTATAGACGTGCTAACATGGAGGGGAAAAAAAATCTAATCTCATAGGGCCCCACACCTTGGCAAAAAACAAAACAAAACAAAACAACAAAACTACAGACAATTAAACAATGCTGAGAGCTAAAGAAATAATCTTCCACAGGGATAAGAGTAATTGGCTATCTAATACTAAGTAGTCAATCCTGAAATTATATACATAAATATACCGCTAAATAGCCTCAGTAGGTTGTATTTATATATTCACACACACACACACACACACACACACACACACACACACACACACACACCAATTAAAGAAAAAGAGGCCATGAATTTGAAAGAAAGGCAAGTTGGGGAGCATAAGAGGAGTTAGAGGGAGGAAAGGGAAGGGGAGAAATGATGTAACCACATTTTAATTCCATGAAATATAAGAAATAAACCTTCAGAGCCTTCAGAGATAATGGGATAATAATTATAAACATCTAATTCTCAGTTTAAAATAAAACTATTTTAAACATTTAAAATGGAATGATTGTCATAAGGCCATTGTGGGGCAGACCTATTACTACATTCACTGTAATACAAGAAAAGTGAGGCACAGGCGGGGTGATTTACCCATTGTCAGGGAGGATGGCTCCACACAGCAGGTAATGCTAGAGATGTTGGGGTAAGCAGGTTAGGCAAGACACGAAGATGTGGAAAGATTTTCTTCTCTGCCATGGGGTCCAGAAACAGAGTCAGGCATTGTACAGATACCTAAGACCTCTGTTACTCTGTGGACACTGAGGGGACTAGGGCACTTCAGAGGTAAGACGACCATACGAAGTGAGCCATCTAAGCTTGTGGAATAGTGTCTCCAGGTGTTTGTATCCTTGCCCTGTGTTGTATTTATAAGCTTCTCACTTAGAAAATCTTGGGTCTGTGGGTTTTCTTTTTTTTAATTGCTTCCTTTGAGGAGTAAAGACAGGAATTTCTTGTAGTCAGCTAGTGCCATCCATCTCAGTTCTTTGTATTCTGCTAAGAGCAGGTAGTAAAAAAAGAAGAAAAAAAAAGATTTGTGCTTTCATTATTTATTCTTTGTGTTTAACAAATATAGTAACCAATAAGACCACCTGCCAAATTCACCTAGGATTTAATACAGCAAGGAAGCGTTCCCATCAGGCATCAGGACTGATGCTGCGATACACACCAGCGTCACAACTCTTCGAAATCATATACCTTCTCTGAATTCTTACTTTATATCCAAAATTCCAACTTGTATTTATTATTTAAGAGAAAGCAAAAGAATAAGATTTGGAGGTGGGTGGTGAGCTAGTGCTTTGAAGCAGTGACTGCCCGGGATCAGAAATGTGAAATCATGTCACTTTCTGGAAAGCAGAGATGTGGAAGCCATTGTTTGAGGTGTGCTTTAGCAGGGGAACAGAGAGCTTGCTCTGAGCAAGTGGGTGCCTTCTCTGTATTCATCAGAAACCACCGTTAGGATGGGATTATTATTTCTCATTATAATACTTCTTCTTCTAATTTATCAACAGGGAAATGTTTAAGAATATTTTTAGCAACAAGAAATGTAATGTGAAAAATAGCGAGGGCCTCGGGCTGCTGAAAGGCTGTTTTCAATTTTGGCTAACACCAGAGCATGCCTGGTTACAGCACAGCTGCCGGGAGCCAACATCTCACTTTGAAACACAGCATCCCAGATTTCACAGTGATCCCAGGGCTTCCAAACTGTTAACGCCTTCACAGGCGTTGTAAAATCACACATATCAGCTGACTGCCTTTCAGGGTTAGTTCTCTGGTGAAAAAGGATTACACTCCTTGAGGCTAGATCTTTGGAGTCATACAAGGGAAAAGATCTGGGAAAAGCAATTATTAAGGTCCACTTTTAGCTCACATCCTACTGATTCAAGTAGTTTTCTGTCTTTCTGAATTCAAACTGGCATAATAAAACGAAGCAGGGGAGTTACTCCAGTGTTTCATTAAGTACGCGGGCCATTCAGCCAGACAGTCAGCATTACTGAAAGAGGCTGCTGTATGTGATGGTGCATTGTTCCAGGTGCTTCAAGGACATGTAGCTTGCACATGTAGAATAATATGCAATGAACAATAATTGGATTCCCACATGATGTAAAGAAGACTCTAAGTGCAACTCTTTAGTCAGTCACAAAGGACAATGTTATGATGCTGGGATTATGTTGGTACCAGTCCTGATTTCTAGTGGGAATGCTTCCTCGATGCTTCAAGCCCTAGCTGTATTTTGCAGATGATTTTGTTGGTTACTATATCTATGATGTCAACGTTGCAGAGTAGGTATGATTTTGAGACAGATTATATATTTAGCTATAGTCCTCGTTTTAGTAACCAACTTCAGATTTTAATTTCTGACTGCAAGCTTTATTCTGCTGGGCTAGTGGAAAGAAACCTTAATTTCAGTCTTTTCGGGGCTTCCCCTGGTCCTCAGGACTGTGTCATACTTCTGGGTCTTGTGCAATATGAAGACACTGGGGTCAGGGACTGTCATGTCCTCCCACACCTGTCCACTTACGTATCTCTGTCTTCTTCATCCTTCAAAAATGGTGACTCATCTCCTGCCACCATACTTGACTTGGGCCAGGGGGCCTTGGGAGCAGTATTTCTGTTCTCATTTGCTAGCTCCTGACCTGCTCTGAGGTCCTGCAGGCCTTCTAGGTTGTGACACTAGAGATTGAAGCACAGGTCCTTTCTATACCTTGACTTATCTCTCACTATTGCTGACTTCTGGAGGATTCTGTCTAGAGGCAGAGGAAGTCTCTTTTATTTCAGGTCCTTCACAGAGCTTCCCTAATCTTGAAGCCTTTGATAGACACAAGGCAAAAAGGCTAATGGAATAGTTCTACCCTTTTCTCTGACATTTTCTTCCTTGAGGCAATGAAGGGCAGGAAAGTTGTGAGACCACTAGGAAGTGGTGGAGAGAAATGAAAAGGGATGAATGATGGTAGGAAGATAAAAACTAAGTGATTATTTCAAAGTAACAACCCTCAAAACCATATGGATGCAAATGTGTGTACTCATCAAAATGTTAGCAAGGGGCGAGAGCAAAGAGGGTCAGCAGAAGAGGGGCTCTAATGGGATTGAGAAGGTCCCTGGTACGTGGGGCACAGCTGTGAGTTCTCAATGGGGCCCCTTTAAAATTAGGGCACAGCACAGTGAGTAGCTCTTAGAAATGATTGGTTAGGGCGGAACAGCCCGGCCATCTGTGGGAACTGATCAAATGGCTTGTGGAAGACTTGAAATAAAGTGTAACGTTTTATATACGCATTGGGGGGAGTACATGGAAAGGCAAAACTTTCTCTGAAATAATTCTGTTCTTTTAAAATTTTAGCCAAATCTTGTAGTCCACGGTAAGAATGGAAGTTATATCTGTCTTTGGGGTACTAGCTTTGGTACATTCCAGGACATTCCTATGTACTACAGACAGACTTAACAATTCAGTTATTTTTTTTTAAGAGGACAGACTGAAAAAGAACATCCTCATTAGTGTCAATACAACAATACTTCAGTGAGTTCAAAGAACAAAACTTTTGTTAATATAATGCTCCCCTATATCCAGAAACTAAAGGTGTCATCTAATGACTTAGATTACATCAAATGAATCATCACTATGTTCCCAGACTCAGAAGCCCAAGCCAGCTGCAGGGCCAGATGGCCCAGTGGTCCCACGAGTCCTATCCTGCTGGTGTGAGAACCAGAAGCACAGCAGGGAGAGGGAGACTGTGTGTGTGTGTAGGGGGATTATAGCCAATAGATGCCACATCCCCAGCTGTTGATCTGATTCCAGATACAAGCATGATTATGGTCTGCCTTCCAAAACAATAACACATATTCATGCTGAGGGAACAGCCAAGGATCTGAGCTTACTTCAGCACATGTGTCTTGTCTCAGGAGTGCCCAGAAGATAAGTGAAATTCTGTGCAACTGTTTCCTTCACTACGGTTTGAAGGGAAGCATTTTGTGCGTTAGTTGACCTTACTCCTAGTTTTATGGACCAGAAGCACTGCCGTCAAAAATAGCAGGTTAGAAATGCAGAATCTCAGGCCTGAGCCCAAACCCAGTGACCTAGTCTGTGCATTTTAAAAAAAGGTTCCGAGGTGCTTGGCATGCATTTTTCAGAGTGAAAACCATGACGGGAAGCAATAATGTCAACTCATTGTGTGGGGTCAATAGGTTGGCTAGAGAGCACACTGTGGCCAGCACTAGGCTAAGCTGAGTAGAGCAGACTCAGACAGGAATAGCTTCTAGACCTGGTTCTTCCATTTCTGTCTGGGTATCCCTCAGGATAACTTCTATTTAGGCCTTGCTTTCCTTGTCTGTAAAATGAGAAGGCTCTTGGTGTTTGACTTTGTTTGGGATCAAATAAGATGCTGCACCAGGAAAATGTTCTATAAAGGCAACAAACACGCTTTCCAAATATGGAGTGATTAAAAATTGTAGTTACTCATACCTACTTAAAATGGAATTGGGCTTTTTCTGACTTGTGAAATGAGTCACTGAGCCATTCTAAAACAATCGTGAAAAAGAGATACGTGACAGGCAAGAGATGCATGGTCTGTTCAGAGGTGACCATAGAGTTTTGATTGTAAAAATCGACTCGTGGAGGCACGATGGAGGGAGCTAGCTAGCAGTAACTCTTTAGCTGAGTTAATCATCACCGTAGCAACAATACAACAGATCAACTGCAACACAGCGATGCCATACAACTGCACCAGAACTTCTGGGGCTCACACTACTGTTCGCTCAGAGTTCCCCACACTCTTAGTGTCCAGGGTTGAGGACAAAAGCAGGTTCTGTGTGCAACAGAATGTTTCTTACCACCATTGCCTTTGGAGTAAAACCAGCACGAGGAACTTCTTTTGCTCTCTTCCCCCACGTTTCAAGAACTTCCCGTAGAGTAGTTCTAGAATTTGAACTTGTCAAACTTTAGAAGAGGCCGCAATCTCATCTTATCGCACCGTGAACTCAAGACATAAAGAAGTTTTCGGGTCCGTTGAAGTAGTGTGGGACAGTACTGTTACAGTTTGTTCAGCTTTATAAGCGGGACCTAGTAAATGAGGGATATGGGGATCTTTGTTGTGGATATTGGGACTCAAGGGAAATTGAAGACATTCCCACAGATACTGAATATGATAGAGCTGAGTGCTGGGATTCAGGAAACCTTGGGTGCTTGAAGACTCTTCAGGCAACAATCTGAATAGGCAAGTACATTCTTTGGAGTCAGGTAAACCTAAAGTTCTGGGTCACTGAGAACAAGGGATGATGAGCATGTCCAGGGCACCCAGCTTAGCTGAGGACACAACCATCTGCTGTTATTCCATTACTGAGTAATGTGGCCAAAGGTCTCACCTTTAAAGGGAAGCGAGTTTCTCAAGATGAGAATGATCTGACAGGGAGAGGGGTCACAGAATAGCTCATATAGGTGACATACTACCTAAAGCACTCCGTCGGGGCGGGAAGACCGGCTCAGTGGTTAAGAGCACATACTGTCTTTACAGAGGACTCAAGTCCAGTTCCCAGAAACCCAAATCTGATGATTCACAACCACCCAGAACTCCAGCTACAAGGTATCCAGCACTCTCTTCTGACCTCCAGGGACATCTACACTCACACATGCATGTCCACGTACACAGACAGACACATATACATGTAATTTCAAAACAATAATAAAAAACCCCAAAGCTCTCGGTGTCATGACACATCAACTGTGTGCATGGACTCACAGCTCTCTTCTCGTTTCCTCAACCACCTCTCTTATCCCTCTAAATGCCCAGCTGACCCTTCTTTAGTCACCTAGAGTAGCTCTTCCTGTTGGCAGAGGTCCCCATCTCTTCACTCATCACTTAGCCTGGCTTGATGACCATCAGTTACCCCATCTTGTCCCTTTTCAGAACTGGTGCTAGCTTAAGGCACAGGATATATGGGATATCCCTTGTCCAGAGAGATGTGGCCTGTGCTTGTCTGCTCAGGAGTTATTAACTCAGCCTCTTCAATGAGTCTTTTCTCGTAGGAATCTCTCTTGCCTGTTATGATAAGCCAATGGGATTTGAGAAACTTCCTTTAATGGAACATATATTATAAAATGAGGAAGAAAGCTGCAGTTTTAGCTTCTCTGTAATTTGTGCTTGGAAAGGGTAAAAGGAGAGAGAAGCAGGAATGGAGCATCAATCTCTTTCATTTACTTTATCACCCTGTTCCAACTCTTTTGCTTCCATTCTTTCTACTGTTCACCATAGCTCTAAACGAGGTCAGGAAACAAGGTACCATTTCCACAAACCAGAGAATGGGACACTGGTTCTTTTCTTCCTGGTCTGGTAGGGGTGCAGGGCACACGTCCCCTTTGGAAGGTTTCCAGAATCTTTATTAGGTAGGAAGATGGCTTTCAGCCTAGAAGGTGGTAACCAGATTTGATCTCCAAACAGTGGCGATTAACCGACTTCTCTTTAATTTTTTAAAAACAGGATATTGCTACTCAGGTGTGCTGCTTTTGTGGTATCACTGGGTGTTCTCCCTAACCCATGCTGGCACGAGCTAGAGACTCTCATTTCAAGCAATAGCTGAGTCTTCTTCCTGCCTCTCATCAGGTTTCCTATGCTATGTTGGCCATATGATTACATGAAAATTCACATAGTCTGGGCAATGGACTTCGGATATGTGCTTTGTTGATCATCAAACAAATCCCAGAGAAAATTTTACTCAGATCCACAAGTGTTACCTTCTTTCTTATGTAGCGTCTCTTGATTTCTTAACGTAGTCAGTTCCTCATCTCTCTTTCACTTCCCATTACAAAGTGCTGACCTAGCTTCAAAATTTCTTTTGGTAATCTTTTTACCCTGTGTGGGTTCTATAGAGATTTTTCTTTTTCTCTTCCTGTTATTTTCATTTTTTGAACATTTATGGGTATTGGATGTCAGTGCTAATGAGCCTGAACTATAGGTCTCTAGTCTTCAGACTTGGGACTCTTCCAGAGTGCCAGCAGAGAATTCTGTGGTTTGTGGAATTCCAGCTGGTAAGGAGAGTCTCTTCCCCCGCTCTGCTTCTATTATGGCCCTTTTTTGGATCCATCTATTACACTTGTTAGTGTAAGACTTGGGGGGGGGATGAAAAGTGGTTCATTATTACCAAACCCTGTGGCCCCCTGCTTTCTAGAAAAACCACAGAGCTATAGTACCATTCTTGTGAACCTCTCTCCCTTTGCAAAATCCTCCCCCTGACATAAAAGTCTCAAAGCCCATGTGTTACCTTTCAACTTTTCTCTATTTCACTTGTAAATGTCAAGATTTGTGCTTTGAGTTTCATGGTAAAAGAGGTAGGTTATCATCTTTGGCTCTCATGTATCTCTCTTTTTCCCTAACTCAAAGAACAGGTTCAGAAAGGAGGCCCTGGTATCCCTTCTCCTCCTGTACCATCATCTTTGCTAGCACTGGGCCATGAGCAGTAAGGATAGATGCATTGAAGCTGTGAGTGATGTGTGCAACTCTGCCTTTTGTTGGCCTGGACCCAGAAGTCTTTTGATGAAAGACCACAGTGGTTAATTTTATGTGTTAGCTTCACTGGTCCACAGGATGCCTAGATGTTTGGTGACACCATTCTCTTTTCTCATTCTTAAGCCTCTGATTCTAAACTGGAGCTACACCACAGCTTTCCGGGGGTCCATCTGCTCTCAGCAGACCTTTAGACTTTGCCAGCCTCTGTAACTGAATCGCCAATTTCTCTCCCTCCCTATGCCCCAACTCTTCTTCTCTGCTGGAGAACTTTAAGGTGTTGGGTGTCCTTCAGGTTGGGAGATGGCTCACTTAGGTGCTAATCCCAAGGACTAGAGTCAAGATCCCCTGTAGAAGCTGAGTAGATATGGCAGCTGCCTTTAGTCTCAGCACAAAGGAGGCAGAGATGGGGTTTCTTGGAGCAAGCAGTCCAGCCAGACCATCTGAGACAGCAAGCTCCATGTTAAATGAGTGACCCCATCTCAGTATATTAGGGAGAGAACAATCAAAGAAGACACTGGACATAGACCTGGGTCTTCCTCCACAGGCACAGACACGTATATGGACACCCACAGGTGTATTTGTGCTCACACACATGTGAAGGTGCATACACTCCTAAACTCTACTCTTAGAAAATAACTAATCTTCAATGTATTATAACTAAAGTCCTAATACTGCACATTCAACTCTCATTGTATGTTAGATTTATTCTACTTTAGACTTTAAAAAAAAATCTTATAGATCTGCAACTTGGAACCCTCCAATTTTAAAAACTAAAACAGTTAACATTCACTCAGTTCACTCTATTTATATTTTTTGAAGCAGTCTGTGTAGCTGGTTTTAAACTTTTGATCCTCCTGTTTCAGCCTCCTGAGTGAGAATTGCAGGCATGTGTTGTCAGGCCCAGCCACAAGTCATTCTTACAAACTGAAATCTAAGAGGGAGGTTTGAGACAGAGACGGTGACAACATGGTCTCTGGGAACCTGAGAAAACATTGTCATCTGATGACACACTTTGTCCTTTTCTATCAGTACTAGATTCCACGCTTTGTGGATCAATTCCAATGCTTTGAGTGTCAGGGCTCGATGGGCTCCAGTTTGCTGACTGTGGGTTTGGAGTCTAATTCCAATCCACTTAATGATAAAAGTTATCTGGGTGTGGTTGTGTGGACCTAGAATCTCGGCAAATCGAATGTCTGAGGCAGGAGGATGGCTTTAGTTCAAGAGGTTGAAGGCAGCCTGAACAACATAGTGACACCTCAACTAAAAATATATTTGTGTGCACGTGTATAACCACATATGTGTGTGCATGTGCAAAACTGTGTGTGAGTGAACATGCATGTGTGCATGTATGTGATTGCTGGACAAGCTTAAGGCTGTTAAGCGTCTGGCTGCACTTCCCCATGAACCACCTCTTTGTCTTCTTCCTATGCTGTCTCATATCCTGGCAACTGTCATAGATCTTCCTTATTTAATTACTTAGAACTGGATCCCATGCTTTCTTCCAAACAATTACTGACACAGAAACTTCAGCTGTCACAATTTGCTAGACAAAGGACTGGAAAACTATCACCAAAATCAGTGCCATGGATCTGGTTTTGTGTGACCAAGAAGTCAAAATGTTTTTACATTCTTAAAACACCATAGGCAATAAGCAATAAGAACCCACAGAGACTGCAAGGACCTAGGTTGCTGTAAACCTTGGAACATTTGCTACCACAGAGACTAACAGGCCAAGCACAATGATGGTGAACCTGTCAAACACAAGCTCTTTAGATATAATCTTAAAACTCCAGGTTTCCAGAGGAGGGTGTATTTTTTTTTTAATATTCCATTTTATCTGCCAATGGATTTTTCTAGTTAAGGTCAGGTCTTCTTTTCCTCTGGAGGTCTGAATACAACATTTCAGAACATACACACACATTGTCAGGCACAGACAAAGACACATGTGAAAGACACACCATGACATGTGTAAAGCCAGAGACATCCACCCTCTCTGCTTTCCTGAGGGAGCATCAACATTCAAGAGATTAAACTTGATTGTGTTATCAGGATGGCTTGCAGAGGGAGACGAGAATCATAGCCCCATGCTCAGTTTGGGTTAAATTCAGGTTGTGTAAGGACTGAGGATGTATTCAACTGACAATACTTCTAATGTAATATACATTCTCCTTTTGGCATGCCTGAGTAGCCCCTGAGTACAATGGGCAGTTAACTATTCTCAGAAGCAATCCCCCCAAATACCCTTTGATTGTGCTGACCTTTGAGCATTGTTTGAGTGTGAGTTTGAGTTGGGGACTAGAATTCACAAGCAGGAAGAGCTGAATACCAGAAACACCTATTTTTTATAAAGCCCGTTATCAACTTTTGTATATCGTTACATATTTTGCAGAGCTATAAATTCTCAAAGCTGAGTACGAACAACTCCATCACCCTTCTGTATTGCTGGCAGAACAGTGAACCAGGCTGGCACTGCCCTCAAAATCTGGAGTTGAAATTTACCCTACATCTGCTTGACACGATGAGCAAGGGTATGGATTTTCACTGCCCTCTCACTGGACTTTCATGGCAGAAGTAAATACTAGGTACTTTAAAAGGACTAGTTAAGAAGCAAAACAGCATCTAGTTATTTATGCATTCATTCAAGAGGTAGTGTATTTGCTGTATCAATATGCAACAAAATATTTTCAGGCTGAAAATGCCTCAAGGAAAAAGCAGATAACTATCTGTTCTCAAAAGATTCACATTCTAGTTGGCTGAAATAGGATTTTGGAATTTCAGTGTCTACATGACAACGAAAGCTATGAGACGGGTAAAGAGCACCAAGGGTATAAAATGAGATAGAAGAGATGTCTGGGGGGCTCCACGTGACGAGGGAGGTGATATAAAACTGCAAGGAAGCAGCCATGAGGATGGAGGGAATCAGAAGAGTGAAGGGCTCTACAAACAAAATGATGATCTTCAAAGGAGAAAAAATATAAAAGCATGCCAGACAGACTTGAGGATTGCCAATGTCCAGATTTCCTTCCATGGGAGTCATTGTTGGTCCTGAAAAAAAGTAATTTTGGAGGAAGGATGGGGAGGAAGGACCCAACTGAAGTGTGTTCCTGGAAGAGTGAGAAAAGAGACCCAACCAGCAAACTAAAATCTGTCAAAGCAACGTTGTTCTAAACAGGACACTGCCTGAGATTTTTGCTTTGGTTTTAGTTTTGTTCATTTGTTTTGCAATTCTGAAGTTGTGACCATAATAGGAAGTTCCAGTCTATACAGTCTCCGAGTATCCCTTCTATAACTTTCCTTAATTTTAGAGGAAAATTGTGTTACTTAGGATACAAATTTGCCCTGTGATAAAGGCAAAAGTATCAGTAGGCCAATAAGTAAAAAACAAACAAATGTATTTTTCCGTCTTATTCAAGTGAAATCACTCAGAGGGAACAAGGATGCTGGGCCCTGCTCTGCCTTGCTCAGCTCTTGGCTTCCATCTTGTGGTCTAAGATGGAGGCTCTACCTTCCACTGTGCTGTTCACAGGGACCAGAAGGAACAGGAAAGAGGGAGCTTCTTGCCTTATTTTTTTAAGGATGTGAATAGTAAGCTGCATGTCTGTGTCCTGACTCTCTTCTCTTCCTTCTTGGTGGCCAGAATCTAATTGTGTAACCTCACCTATCTGTAAGGGTGACTAGCAAATGTAGTTTGAGGCTGCATAGTGAAGTATCTAGCTTTTTTTTTTTCATTTCTAAAAAGGAAACAAAAAGAACAGACAGTGTAGTGATAATTAGCAATTTCTGCCACCAGGATACTTCAAAAATAACTAAACTATGACTATGGAGAAAAAATATTTCTTTATAGTTACCTTGAACGTAACCATACTTAAGCAGTGAGTATAACTGTGGGGTTTTACTATTAAGCTTCAGTTTTCTCCCCCATTAGGAATTAAACATCAGAGCATGCTAGTTATTTTTTTGTGAGGTGAGGACAGAACCTGTAGAGTAATGTCAGAGTCTTAGGATGATGGATACCCTTTAAGGTGTTGGAAAGACAAGATCAAGACAAACCTATCTGTGGAAAGAAAGATAGTTAACATCAAGGCAGAAAACAACAAAATAGAAGTGGGAAAAACAATTAAAAAATCAATAAAACAAATAATTTATTCTTTGAAAGTTAAAAAAAAGATAATCCAAATTAACCAAAAGAAACAGAGAGAAGACCCAAATTAATAATATTAGAGATGAAAAGGGGACATTGCAATAGTTATTAATAAAATTTAGAAAACTATAAGGATAAACTTTAAAAACTTGTATTAAAAGGAATGGATGAACTTTTTTGGTGATCTACCTAAGTTAAACCAAGTTAAACCAAGATGAGATAAACAGTTCAAATAGACTTACGACAAGAAATAAGATTGAAGCAATAATGAAAATTTTATCAATGAACAAAGCTCTGGGAGGTCCAGGTGGATTTGTTATTGAATTCTGCCAGTTCTAAGGAACTGAAACCAGAATTTCATGAATTACTCTACATCATGGAGAAGACAAGAATGTTTCTAAGTGCTATGAACAAAGCATCAATAGAACAAATGGCCCGGTTTAAAAAAAAAGGGGGGGTTGGCCGGGAGGGGGGAGGAGGGAGGGGAGGCTCTATCTCTGAGCAGAGTTCTCAAAAGAAGAAATACAAATGGCTAATTAGCATTTTAAAAAGTGATCCATAAGAGGAATGCAAATTAAAACTCCGTTGAGATTTCAGCTCATCCATGTCAGAATGAGAATCATCAAGAAACCACTCACTGTGGTTGTAAGACATAGAGAAATAAATCTGGACTGAACTAGAAGCTTCCTCCCTGCTCTGCAGGCTGCTGGAGGAGAAGACGCATCAACATTCTTACACGGCTGTGAATCCTGCAATCTACAATATCAACCTGCCAGCCAGGATGTGCCCATTGGTTCGATAGTGGAATAACTCTTATGAGGTAACCAACTACTATCTGGTCGGATTTGAGGTCTGCTCTACAAGGGGAACTCCATGCCTGGTGCTATAAACCTGTTCAAAAACCCATGGCTAGAGATTTTAATAAAGAAAATCTGAAAATCCAGATTCTGCAATATCAACTATTTAGCCAAGATTTAATTTTTCAAGTAAAATTAAGCATGCATACCCATCATATTTGCATACAGAATCCTTCTTTTGTCTTTAATAAATGATAAAATTAATATGCATACAAAAGAACTGTTTTAAAATAAAGTCTTCATGATTGATTAGTAAAAGTTTGATTTGTAAACCTGTTTTAATTACTTATATATCCATGGTTGCATAAAAATTTCTCAGGGGTTACAAATAGAAAAAAGATTAAGAAGCCCTGTGTTGTCTACAAAGTATCTGGTGCCATTTACCTTTCCAATGAACTAGAATTGAGCTGGACACTTCCTCCTGCTGGGCAGCACGCTATGCAGGCCTCTGGGGAAGAACTGTCTTACTCAGCTGTAGAATCTGCAATAGTGGCATGACTGTCATGGGGGTAACCAACCACCACCTGTTTGGATTTGAGGCCTGCTCTACAGGAGGACATCACAACTAATACTATGAACCTAGTTCAAAGCCCTTTGCCAGGGAGGTCACAGGCCCCAGTGGAGAAGCTGTTGTTGCTGTTTTACTGAATGAACATGATGTACCTAGCAAATCATTCTAGATATGTTTGTTTATGCCAGTAGATTCACATTGTTTTCAGCTTTGGTCAGAGAAACAGTGGGTGGTGGTTACTGCAGAGACATCGTAACTAGACAAGGTGAGGAGGGTAAGTGGATCTTAAGTTCCCTGTTCGTAAATGGAACATCTATCTCACAACCTCCAAGGCTCAGGAATGTCCTGGGGAACAGCAGAAAGAAATGTAAAAGCTGGAGGAAGGGTAGGGTATTGGCACACTGCCTTGTGGGCATGTTAGCTGTTGGACTGGAACTGTCAGTGCTGTGATATCTGCACAAAACCTGCAGAAGACAGGGTCCATCAAATGTTCACTGTGGAGTGGGGGTGAGGGTGGGGAAATTGTTCAGGAGGCCCTGCCCTCTCTGAGGATTTATAGGCAGCTAATGGTTCCTGAGAAAGGAAGAGGCATTTTCTTACATGGTGTGCAGACACTTGTAAGTTTTCCATGTTCTTACCACTCACTCCTCATTGATATTTCTGTAAGGAATCCTGAGTAAACTCATTGGACATACACACAAATATATGAGGGTTAGAAGTGTGCTAGTTGGGGAGAGGAAAGGGATTGGGGAATGGCTAGGGTACCAGAGAGGGTAATGAGGGATGAATGTGATCAAAATATATTATATGTATATATGAAAATGTCATAATGAAATCCATTATGTACAATTAACATATGCTATTAATTTATTTTAATTAATGTAATGTACCACACTTGAAAGATCCTGATTTACAAATCTGGTCTATTATATTGGTTGTTTTTTATTATATTAATTACACATGATAAAGGGATTCATTAAGACATTTTATATATGCATATTATGTGTTTTATCATTTGTATCAATGATATTTGTATCAGTTGTTTCTTATCAATGATAAGTTGTAAACTTAATTAAGGAATTAGCATTTTAAGAATAAATCTTATTTCTTTGCTTTTATGTATGTACTTTCTATGAACTTGTCAAGGTCTTGAATATTAGAATCTTTTTTGTTTTAATCCTTTCTTATTTAATGGCATCATTTGGTAAGGTAAAAAGCTAACTACGAAGGTTAAATTAATTTAGTTTAGAAGTCTGCTTTGTGAAATTCAAGTCTGGGTTAAGCAAAAAATTAGTGGAAGAAAATGAAAGAATAGACTCAATTTGACTTCAGTAGATTTTCATTGGTCCTAAAGGCTGCCATCCTCAGACCTGAGACTCAGTACTGGAGACAAGGATCATCCACTCTGTTAGAGTCTGAGAACAGTTTTGCACTGGAGAAAAGAGATAGGGTGAGCATAGCTTTACCAGACCAGAAATTGCTTTTCTGGATAAACTGCCTTTTGAAACTAATTTTGAAAATAAATCAGATTGTCCAATTTTTTTCCTATCCCAGGACTCGATGGGGGTCAGCCATTTTCTGGAACTTCATAGGCCTCAGGTTTCTTCAACCTTGGGGCTGTTTTACGGTCCTGGTTTTGGGATGGGGGATTTCTCTTAGGTACCACACGTGAGCAATCACATCAGCAGCGTTTCCTTGTTTTCAGGGCTCTTCCTCTTCACTGAGGCATATAACTATCCCTTTCTTGCTTCATTTCCCTGTTCCTCTCCAGTTTTTCTGACATCTGTTCCTCCAATTCTCTTATTTGTTATGAACTAGAACAATTTTGTTGAGGAGAAGAACCAGAAGGAAGTTCAAAGGATTTGGGGTTGCAGGCAGTCTAGCTGTTACGCCTTAGAAACAGGTTATAATGTAGAAGGTACGGACCCTCAATGTTTTCAGTAATCAGCATAGACAGATTTAGATTAGACTGGTTGATCATGAGCGACAAGAAGAAACCCGCACACCGGAGCAGCTGCTGTTCTGGAGCATACTGAGAGGTCCTGATGCTTCAGTTTCTGTGGATCTGGTGATGTCCACAGCAGATGGTGAGAGGGCCTGGTGACCTCTGAGGAGATATTCCAGACATCTGGTTGCACCATATTTTGAAGAACTATTAAAAAATTTCACATGGTTTTACATCATGGTGTGTGTTCTTGCAATTTCCAAGTTCTTTAAGTAAAGTCTACAAGTCAGCAGTCACCTATGACTTTAAAATGTTCTTCAGCCAATAAAAATGTGACAGAAAAGAACACCTTAACTTGAACTATTTTATTTAAAAACACTATATTTTAAGATTCCTTCTGTGTGCCAAGTATTTTAAAAATCATTAACAAACTCTTTTAGAGTAGTTTTTGGTTCATAGCAAAATGGAATGGAATGCATACAGTGCTCCTACATACCCCAAGGCCCCACATACACACAACTTTCAGACACTCCACATCCTGCTCTGGAGTGCTGTCTTTGTTACAGCTCGTGAGTTCATGCTCACATGCTGCTGTTTCTTAAAGTCCATGGTTTATAGCAGAGGAGCAGCTCTTGGCCTCTTGGTGATGTATATCATTGAGTTTGGACACATGGATCCACTGCTGGAGCTACTTAACTTGAAATGTTTTATTGAATTCAGTAATCTCACTATTTTGTTCACAACAAGAAAGCTCATAGATGGTCTACAGGCAAGCCAGCGAGGTTCTGGAGAGCTGGAGTGGTATGCATTTTCACATCAGAATCTCAGCAGGGTGTCTGTTGCTCAAAATATCACTCTGTTTTGCTGTTTTTGAGAGAGGGAGGGGGGGAGGTACACACAGAGAGACATAGAGAAAAAAAGTGAGAGAGAGAGAGAGAGATCTATTTTTTGTTAGCAAAATGAAAGAAATGATGGCCCCCCCAGAGGTTAACCATCTTGTACACAGTTACCCAATTGGCATCAGCAGCCAGTTTGCCTGGCTCCTGTCTCTTGCTCTTTCCATATAGCACTATACTGTCTTCCTCAGGATTTCTTCTCTGAACAGTCAACCCTAAAGGGAAATACTCAAGTAAGGTGGTAAAAATTATAGTCGTCTCTGTGAAAGAAACTGTGACTTGTTTGCACAGACTGCCTGCGTTGTAGAGTTCATCAAATATTTTGCTTGATTAAATTTACCCAGAGAGTGCTGCAGCCCAGAGGCCTTTAGGAAGTGTCTGGACTTAAATGTTCTTAGATGAAAGCTCTAGAATTCTTTCTTCACTTAAAGTTTCACAATCTGTACACCTAAGAAGCACCCCTACCCCCACTGAAGTTTGTTTTGTTTTTAAACAGGACGCTTTGAATAAGTATTTTTGTCCTGTGTAGCCTTCCTCATGATTGGATGCTGCTTGGACTTCTGGGAACTTTGCTTAAAACTTATATAAAGGAGGCAGTGGGGAGTTGGCAGTTGGCGGTTGGTTTGGCAGATGATAGTCCTCTTTTTTAGCAGGTCCTGATCTTCAAGCTTCAGAAAGTTAAGGACAGCCAAAAAGGGCAGTGACTATTTCTTCCTTTCTTTTGTTCAAGGGCGCCTGAAGAGTGGTGAAGATTTATTTCTATCTTTCCTTTCTCTTTTATAGTTAGAGAGTAAAACAGCACAGTGGGAGCCTACTAGAAGTTAGAAATCAGTTACAAGTTAGGAACCTGTTACAGTAGCAGTCAGTTTCAGGAGTCAGATTCCTGGGGAGTTCTGGGACTCTGTTTTCAATTACAGCTTTTCTATGGGCATAGGGGCAGAAGGTGGGAAATAACTCCCTCCTTTACCCCTGAGATCTAACTCCCTCCATTTCCTCTGGGATCTAACTTTCTTGGTTTCCCCACCCCCAGAGCTCCTGGCACCTTACATTTGATATTTGAGACATGCCTTTATTTTCTTGAGTAAATTATTTAAAAAATATGTTGAAGGTGAAAAATCTGATTCTTTGCCATGTAGAAACTGTTTCTGTTTTACCTAAGTGTGTGTAAGTTGAAAATAACGTGCCTCTGGGACTTTGAAGGCATATTCTTCCAGTGTGATTTTATTACTGTTTTTGTGGGAAACATTTTTCTCCTCTCTTTTAAAAATGTTTTATTTTATTTTTTCAAGTGTATGTGTCTTGTGTTTTTATGCCATATGCTTGTGGAGGCCATAAGAAGTTGCTGGATTCCCTAGAGGTAGCTCACAGCTGCCTGACATGGGGGGGTGCTGGGACCCAAACTCAGGTCCTCTGGAAGAGCAGTACACACTCTTAATCACTGAAGCATCTATCCAACCCTCCTTCTCTTGACAGAATTTGATTTTGAAAAATTCTATTTGCTTCTATCTTTGCTTTTAACGCTTGTAATTATTTGCATCTAAAGTAGACACATGCAAGTGTGTATCTGCACATGAATATGTACAGTTCTGTTCCTGGTAACACTGGTATGTTGGTGAGCTACTGAGTTCTTACTTTTCAGACCCATTTCATTTACATGTCTATGCTAAGAAGTGGTTGGCTTCCACACAGCCACCATGCCCATCAATCCCTGCCCTGTCTCTAGAGGTGAGCACTCATCAATACACCAGACACCAACCTGACATTTATTTGCATTTTAAATTAATTTGGCTTCACTAACTGAAATTCTATCAGTGATTGCATTACTTAGTTTAATAATTTTTTTAAAATATAAAAATGTAGACTTCTAGTTTGGGAATCAGCATTTTTTAAGTATACTTTTAAATTTTACTTAAATAACCTCCTCTGAGAACACAGCAGACTAATACACCATTTCCTCATCACCTATCCACCTCACCAGGGAGGTGTGCATACTGCCTCTCAATGGAGGTGGGCTTGGCCTCCCCCAGTGGGGAGGAGGGAAGGCATCCATGGTGGAGCAGGGATTTTTGATGGTCTCATCCAGGGATACAATAAGGCATGCAGCCTCAGAAGCCACTGTCAGGGCCTTGATTCAAACCATGGCTGGCTCCCACACAAAGGCCTGGAATTGTCAGCGATGTCCTCATTGTTGATGTCCACCCTCAGACCACATGTCTCTCCCCACCTCACCCCCACCCCCATGCCGAGCACACAGTTTATTGAGGATGTTTGTGGTGTCAAATCCAGTGTTGTCACATAGCTGTCATAGGATAACCTCCAGGGCCTTGGCATATGCCCCTACCAGTTGCTATTTTCCTGGAACGTCCTTGAGTAATACTGCAGGTATTTGGAGAGCTTCATCTCAATGGCCCCACCACCAGTCACCAAAGAGTCATTCTTAATGGCTCTCCTGACGATCATGATGGCATCGTGCAGGGACCACTCTGTGTCCTCCATAAACTGCTCAATATCACCATGGAGGATGATGGTATATATCTTGGCCTCTCACCTCCAATGTGGGTCTCTTCAAACATCTGGCAGTGGCCCAGAACATCTGGAATCAGAGCACTCAAACTGGTCTGGATTGAGCCTCCACAGAGCACTGTTGTCCTCTTCAGATCATCTTCAGGCTCACGGCCAGCACAGAACATGTCCCCATCAGCATAGAACTGGGTGGCCACATCCTGAATGGGGAGTTTGAACAAGATGACTTTGGTTCCAAACTGGTGGATCTTCTGTAACTTGTCTAATGTAGGCCTCTGGGCAAAAGAGTTCCTTGCCCTCTCCAGGGCTTGCAGGATGCTCTGCAGACTCCTTCTCTTGAGCCCTGGAAGCCGGCTACTCACAGAAAACAGAATGGCAAACTTTCTGCCTGCCTTGTGGCGAATTATACACCTTTGTCTCTGCAAAGACCAGGAGGCCGGGTGTGCCCCTCCTTGCCATGCTAATTAAGGCTTCCCCGCCCAAGGGAGAAATCCCCGCCCTTCCCCGGGAAAGATGTTAAAAGAGGAAATGGCCCCTGGAATAAATGAGTTTAAAGTTTCGCATCCATCAGACACTGTCTCCCAGGCCTTCTTTGCAGCTTGTCACATTTCTCCACATTGTCCGCGGGTGGACAGCTCTGCGAAAGGTCACCGAACCGTGGATCCCGGGGCCGCGCCTCCCGCTGCTTGGATCTAGGTTTGTTTGCCTGGCCAGTGAACGGTCCTAGTCTGCGGGACATCAGCCGCTGACTGGTGGGACCTCGGGACCCTGGAATGAACACACACACATGGAAACCGACAGCTGGCGCCAACGCGGGGCGAGATTTTTTGTGGAGCTGCCTTCAGTCCATTCCACTCAAGCGGGGAGAGGTGAGAAATTCCCTTCTTAATACAGGCACACAAGCGAGCACGGGTACAAGAAGGGTAACACGTGGAACTCCAGCTAGGAGCTACCGCTTGAAATCCCTAGCAGGGAACAAGGACTCTCTCTAAACTCTTTTCCAATCTCTCTTATCAAAATAACTGCTGGCCACGCCAATTAAAATCCTTAGACTGCTGCCAGTTTCTTTTTTCAAATACCTGGAAAAAGGTATCAGAAGATAGTGGGCTTAGGATGGAGCCACGTGGCTCAGACTCCAGCCTGGGACAAAGAAACCTCACCAGACAATGCATCAGCTCAGGCTGTAGCCACAGGTTTTACCACACAGGGAAACAGTTACAGGTGTAGAGAAAAAGGGCATTAGAAAAGTGAGTGCCCACAAAAGAAGCAGATTTAAACGTGGTAGATCAGACCCTTTGCTTCTTAGCACAGATTTTTTCCCCAGCCTTCTACTGTGAATTCACAAGGCTCCTGCCATCACAGTCTTACAGAGAATTAGCATAGCCGCTGAGGCTAACACGGAGCCAGAAGACTAGGAATCTCTCCTTCAAGAGTCATATTTGCAGCTTAAATGCTCAGCAAGACTGGAGACATGCTTTACTTTTTCCTTTAACAATGGTACAATTTCTAGGTGTTCTAACCCTTAGACTCTCTTTCCAATGTGCAGAGGCATTCTGACAGCTTCTCGCATAGCAGCAGGAAAAGCGGCAGCCCTGCGAGACAGGATGTCAGGGTGCGCCATAGCGAGGCAATCCCTAATCCAAAATTTCAAAATTTGCGCGCTCCCATGTGTGCCTGGGAGAGAGCATGTAGGCGCCTCCTCCCAAAAGAGTTTGAAAAAAAAGGTTTTATGTTGATGCCCCATAAGGGCAGAAGAGGCTTCAAGCCAGAACTGGATGGCCCGCCCATCCTAAAAGCCGATTGGACAGTCGCAGGTTGCTCCAATCTCTATCACAGATGGGCAAGTATGCCCGCCCTCCTCAAACGGTGGTTGGTCAAACCGTTTGTTCCCGTGAAGTCCACACAGACTCCGCCATGTTGTATTTTACGGCAGTCTTCTCCAGCACGACCGCGGGTATGCTGAGCTGTGAATACCCAAGCCATATCCAAGCGGCAGATTCCCCCCTCCCCCACGCAAGCTGCGCACAATGCTTTCATGCTCAGAGGTTTTAATATCAAGCAAAAAGTAATACGCTGCTGGCACTGTACCCACAGGTTCACAGGCAGGTTCACAGCGTGGTCACTGTGCCGGACCTCCAGCAGCATGGTCCCAGCGGCTGAGGCCATGCCCTGCCAGCAGCTGTTTCTTTCAGAGAAAAATATCTGCTGGTTTAAAAACAACACTGAAATGTCTTTCAAAGCTGACAACTCAAGACCTGCAGTCCCATGTGGGTAGATTAAAAGCAGGTGGTTTAAATTTATCAAGATCATATTGCTACTGAGTTTATTATCAAAATCTTCTAACTTTATACTACATTGAGGTTATAATTAACAACATTAATCGACTGGTTTACAGACACACAGAATGCTAGGATTTTTTAAGCTTTACTCAGCCTTTTGGCCATATAGGTACTCAATCCAACTATTATGGTTTACTTTCCTAAGCACAGGTGATTAATACAGGCATAATATAAAGGAATCAGGTTATATAAATGATCCAAAGATGGTTCCAATAGTTCAGGGTTTAATTAATGTTTGCCTCACTTCAGAATCTAATGCTGTTTTGTAAACAATAGAACAGTCTTATAAATAAACCCTAAAGAACTCAGACCTTCTGGTTAAACACCGAGAAGTGTCCCAAATGGCTATTAAAAGCCAGTGTTACGGTTACAAAATGAAAAATCTCAATTGGCTATCTCCAAAAAATAAACAGAAAGGTTTTTTTTTAAACATCAAACCAGCTCTATAAACAGGCAAAATGCCTTTGGCTCAAAAATCCTAGGTTTTTCACAGGTCTTAATCTGACCTGTTCTCCTCAAGCTTGCCAGTATCTCTCAACCTGAGGGATGAGGCAAGAGACAGGTCTGGAACAGTGGCAGCACTGCTGGACACTCTTGTTATTGGAGTCAATAAAAATAAAAGAATTGGGGAATCCCCCCCCCCAGAGGAAAGGGTTTTTATATCTCCCTACAGAGGAATGCAATCCTGATGTCACAAGAAATCCACGCAGATCCAAGAGAGCAGATGACTCTCTTCAGAAGAAAGAAGAACCAGACTTCACCTCAAGGCCAGTAATAACTTAAAAATATTTCTCTACAGGAAGCTTATACCCAAAGAGAAACTTCAGCCATGCAGGCTTGATCAGAGAAACTTCAGTCATATCTACCTGGGTGACTCAAACTCCCAATAACCACTTCATTTCCACAGGTTCCACTTCGTGAAAAAATTCCTACAGAACCACCCAAAAAATTATATTTGGGTCCCAGCAAAAAATGCCAACTGAGGAAGAGGAAAAGATGCCCTCTAGAGGAACAACCCCCAAGAATTAGTATCCACAAACCCTTCCCCCTTCCTATTCTCACAGGAGTGGCCGGGATATCACTCCAGCCTGACATTTAACTTTTCCCTCTCTATCAGAGAAGCCAAGACTGGAAAAGAGATTCCAGACTTCAAACGTGGTGAAAACAGCCTGGCATCTAACTTTTCGCTCTCTATCAGAGAAGCCAAGACTGGAAAAGAGATTCCAGACTTCGAACATGGTGAAAAATTCTCTAATATTAACAAACTTAAACTTCTTTACAGGAAATCACAAGAAGACGGTCTCCATATCTCCACTCAGAGGCACCTGTCTCTGAGTCTCACTCAATTCTCAAAACCCTAATGCCTATATAAAATCTTCTAAGGCTATACCTTGCATCTCAGCTAACTTCCTATATCTATGCCTAATCAAGGCTTGCTCTTTTCTGGTACCAAAGACCTATCAATCTCGGTACCAACTTTCTTCTCCTGGATTTCAAACCCCTTCAAAGATTATCCACAGGTTTATGCAGCCCAAGCCAAGATCCTGAACCAAGAACTACAGACATCCCTTGCCCCCACCCACGGAGTCCGGTTGAAGACAGCACCATCCAGAGATCAGTTGAAGACAACGCCATCCAGAGACCAAAGGCAGACAAATGGAGCTGCAGCTCTGCAGTTCCACACCTGGACAGAACTTGTGGGGTGGGGCAGATAAATAAAGTGACTCTGGGCTGGGAATTATAAGTCACCTACCCAACTCCAAGAATCCCCATTACACCATTCCTACAGAGGCAGACAGAATGCCCCAAAATTTTTCAAATGAGCTACAATAAACCTTCCTTTTTTAAACAAAAACAAAAGGAGGAGATGTAGGGCTCTGGGCTAAAGAGTAAGTTGAAGTGGCAAGAGAGGTCCTCACCCTCTCCAGGGCTGGCAGGATGCTCTGCAGACTCCTTCTCTTGAGCCCTGGAAGCTGGCTACTCACAGTAAACAGAATGGCAAACTTTCTGCCTGCCCTGTGGCGAATTATGCACCTTTGTCTCTGCAAAGACCAGGAGGCCGGGTGTGCCCCTCCTTGCCATGCTAATTAAGGCTTCCACGCCCAAGGGAGAAATCCCCACCCTTCCCCAGGAAAGATGTTAAAAGAGGAAATGGCCCCTGGAATAAATGAGTTTAAAGTTTCGTGACCATCAGACGCCGTCTCCGGGGCCTTCCGCGGCTCGTCACATTTCTCAGGTCTGCGGGTGGACAGCTCCGTGAAAGGTCACCGAACCACGGATCCCGGGGCCATGCCTCCCCCGCTTGGATCTAGGTTTGTTTGCCTGGCCAGCGAATGGTCCTAGTCCACAGGCCATCAGCCACCAACCAGCGGGACCTCGGACCCCAGAACGAACACACACGCATGGAAACTGACAGTCTAACTTGTCATAGAGAATGTTCCCCTAGACATCAGTACTTGCCTGGTAATCCTCCACAGTGTATTCTGATTCCAGCATTATCTTTCTCTGTTTTCAGCTTGAGCTCAACATTTAAGAGGACAATCGTAGGGTTCTTATACTTCTTAGGCTGCATTTCAAAGCCAGCACAAAAGAAAGCTTTCTTGAATGCAACACCAACCACCAGCTGAGAGTCCTCTAGGGCTCCACCTTGCACCTTCTTGATGCCAATCATTTTAAATTAAAGTCCTGTCTGTTTGCTGTAAGTGTTTTCTTCCTCTAAAAGGAATGTCATAATCTCCTCAGGACTAATGAACTGTCAGCCATTGTACAGGTCATAGGAGGTCTTGGAACTCTTACAGGTTGTGTCAAATTTGCAGTGATGGGCCATTACTCTCATTATCTTTTCCTGGAACCTTCTGATGACTGCCAGCCAACTGTTCCAAATCAGCCAAAATGAGATTCACGTGGGGACAGGTTTTCATCAAGGCTTCATATTTTTTATCTTCCTCATCTTCCCACTTTTTACTGTCACTGGTGTTGGAGTCAGGTGGAAATTTGGGATTCAGAAACTTTACTCCATAACTCAGGGTTGAGTCATTGTTGCTTTTAGTTTTTTGTACTTTACTACAATCTTTAGAAGGCTATATCTTTTTTTTTTTTTTAAGAACTTTTCTTTCCATAGTCACACTTTCCAGGTCAGTGGTCAGGATAGTCAGGAGATCTCCTCAGCTCAAATCTAATCTTTATCACTTTTGATGGCATCCACAACTTCTCATTTCCACTGGAAATAAAGGCATACCTGTGCCCAGCACAAGACTTGTCTGTTGTGGGAGATTTTAGTTATGGATAATGTTCTAGTAAGGTGTCCCACAAGAATGGGACATTCCTTAGCCTTAAGGAGATGAAGGTTAGGCTCCATTGATTTGTATATTGGAAGGCTGGGTGGAGACAGAGAGAGGATTTGGAATAAAAAAGAACTAGGGCAAGGGCAAGAAGGAGAGAGAGGAGACAGACAGCAGGGAACAAGGAAGAAGAAGCTAGCAAGCAGGAGGAGAACGAAGAGAAGAGCATGGGGTGAGGAAGCGATTGGAGTGAGCTCTCTGCCTAGCTGCCGGGGCATTAGAATTCCCTGAGATTTGACATGGTTTGTGATTAATAAAGAGCATTGGAAATTACAACATCTGGACTCTACGATAAGCGCCAATAATTTTATTTTAACACTTGGCACACCAACGTGTGGCAAGGACACACGAGAAGAAAGAAAGAAGACAAACGAAAAAAGAGAGACAACGCAGGACAGCAGAATCCAGACACAGAGTCTACAAGGAAACGACAGACAACACGGGACAGCGAGAGCTGAGGCAGAAAAAAAGAAGAAAAGAAGAAAGAAGACACAGGAAAGGTAAAGTATGATATAAGATAAATAAATAAAAAAGAGTAAGGCCTCCTATGGAAAGAGGAGAGCTAAAGAGAAAGAGACAGAATTAAAGAAAATGCACACAGGTGCGGATTAATAAAGTTCCAGGAAAGGAACCACAGATTTACAGACCTTCTGTAAGAAAAGAAGGTAATAAAAAGAATGCTCCTTAGAAAGTAGGAGCCACAGTAAGATAGATAAAAAAAAAAAAAGAAAAGAAAAATACACAGGAGTCTCCTAAGGAAGGAGAGGATAAGTAAGAGTGGAAAAGAAAATTTTTCCATGTTAAAAATGGAAAATATTGTGACACAGGGCACTTGGGCTCTGTATAGTGTTGTTATGGATGTTCTAGGAATGAAAACAGTAGATGAAGAGATAAATACTTCATCTGAAACTAGCATAATACAGATTATGGTTTTTGTTATTCTGGTATTTCACATGGTATTATCAATAGCCATCATGGTATACTGTGTTCTATCAAGGAAAACTGTCAGTGCAGAAGGAAAAGGGAAATCTCCTAGCCCTTTACAGGATGTTGACTTAAATACAGGAGATAAATTCAGAGCAAAATCACAAAATTTTAAAATGGTGGAAAGAAAAGCAGAATCTACTTGCTTTTCACAAAAAGTAGCCTTAAAAGAAATAGATCAGAAGTGGAATGCGAAAATGCAAACTTTGGTAGCAAAATTAGAACAGTTGATGGAAGGAAGTAAAAGCCTATCTCAGTCAGAGAATTCAGAGCCTACTGCTCTACCTTATAACGCAATGTGGCAGCCAAAGATTTTAAGAAAACCAACTATGGTTTATCCAGTAACTATGAACAGGATGGCCCCTGATGAAAGATACCCGCAGGGCTATGATGAACTTGGATGGCAACCTACAGAAATGCTAGATTTAAAGAGATTTAAAGAGGCAATAGTAGCCTATGGAGTGCACTCTCCTTATGTGAAACAGATATTGAACAACTGGGCTGTTCAACACCGAGTCATTCCTCAAGATTGGAGGGACTTGGCAAAAGCTGTATTAGAACCCGGTCCTCAATTACAATGGCTGACATGGTGGAGAGAAGAAGCTTTGGCAATAGAACAACGTAACCAGGCTAGAGGCGTTAATATTTTCAAAGATCAGTTGATAGGTGAAGGTCAATATGCTGAATTGGAAGTACAGATCCAGTTTGATGATAATATTTTAGCACAATGTCGTACAGCGGCTTTAAATGCTTGGGATAAAGTTGAAGAGCCAGAAAAAAAGTCTGAGTCATTTACTAAGATCATGCAAGGCCCAAATGAGCCATACACTGATTTTTTACAGAGATTGACTTCTGCTGTCCATAAGACAATTTCAGACTCAGAAGCAAGGGAAGTGTTAATTAAATCTCTAGCATTTGAAAATGCTAATTCAGAATGCCAAAAGGCAATAAAGCCATTAAAAACAGCTTCTTTGGATCAATGGATTAAAATTACTACTGATATTGGATCCAATGCTCACAATGCCACTATGATAGGACAAGCAATTGTTCAAGGTCTTAGAAATCAAAAGGTCAGATGTTTTGGCTGTGGAAAGTCAGGTCATTTTAAAAAGGACTGTAGACAAACAGATCCTAGAAATAATGTATTCTCTAATATGTCAGCAAGAAAACCTCAGTTTCCTGGAATATGTAGAAGGTGTGGAAAAGGCAGACATTGGTCTAATGAGTGTAGATCTGTAACTGATATTCAAGGTAATTCCTTGCTGTCGGGAAACGCCTTTGGGGGCCCGGCTCAGGCCCCTATCACAGAAAACATGAGCCAACAATTTCTTACCAGCAACGGATTGACTCACCCTCAGAGAGATTAAAACATGTAGTGCCTGTTGCTAAAGACAGCACTGCTTTAGACTTTGATATCAAGGATAAAACAGGTGAATTAAAAAGTACTGAAAAACAGGTATTTTGGCAAGCAACTATAAATGATCAGAGACCTAAGTTAAAAGTACAGATAAATGGAATTTTGATTGAGGGATTGTTAGACACAGGAGCAAATGTAATAGTCATTTCAAAAGACTCCTGGAATTCAAACTGGCCTCTTCAAGAGGTATCTACTCAGTTCTTAGGAACTGGAACATTTTCTCAGTTAAAACAGAATTTAACAGGTATAAAATGCATAAGACCAGAAAGTGAAATAGGAAATATAAGACCATTTGTGGCAGATCTAGCTATAAGTTTATGGGGAAGAGACCTATTAAGACAATGGAATGTACAGATTAACATTCCTTTAATCTTAGAGACAACCTGTAAGATTCGAGATGCTATTGATAAAGATATTAAAAAATGTTATCAAAAACAATCACAGACTGTCCAGGTTGTCCATAAGCAGGACAGAACAGGTATTGATAATAATTATCAGCCTGTTAAAAGGTATTAATGGAAAGTCATTCTCCAAGAATTCTCAGATAGCACCACCTTATGTCAATATTTTGTACGAAAGCCACTGAAAGTTAATATCTGGTCTAATGAACCTACCATTGGGTTAACTACTCAAGAGTTAAATAATTCATTTCAAGCATTGAACGGTGACTCAGACTTAAACAGACAAAAAAGTTTAACAGCAACAGAAAAGGAGTTAATTCAGGTAGAAAGCAGATTACAGAATGCATATGTAAATTACCTAGATCGCAAGCTTGATTGTATGCTTTCTGATTGTTCCTCTACTGAGCACATGATACAAAAGGAAGACAATATTTTAAAATGGATCGTTGCACAAAGCAACTCAGAAAGCTTGGGCAGAATCTACACTGCCTGTGTTAGAGTTTTTCTCTCAGCAGCCGCTTGCCTATGGTTGCTAAATAACAAGCTTCGCTATGTTCAGGAGTTTGGACCAAAAATTCAGCCAACTGGTCCTGGTCCTCCAGGGAATTGATATTTGGTTTTATTAGATTGACAAAAAAAATTTATTTTGCCTATATTTGGAAGTTTGTTTATGGTTAATGTTGGAAAAAAGTTCCAAACTTCCCAGTTTACGACAGACTACAAAACCCATAAGGCATTGCAGTGGCTAGATGTTTCTGTTATCAGCCACAGCTACAACTCCCTTGACTGGCATGTTAAATGAACATCCAGCAAGCAGGAAAAAATTATTGGATTTTAATATTATACATGATAAATAAAACTTCAGCTAAAATTTAAAAAAGAAAGGGGTATAGGATATATCTATAATTGGCTATTTAACCTCAAAAAAAAAATTAAGTTCAAAAGATAATGTTTAAGCATTTTGCTCTAATTATAATAGCCTGGAGTGTGAAGACTCCACCCCGTGTCGGGGAAAGGTTGTGCTTTTGTCTTTTCAGAAATGAAACATCCAATTGAGAGTATCCAGAGACTACTCGACTGAAGAGAGACATCAGAGTGTGCGGGTTACTGTCCAGCCTTCAACCTCAAAATGGATCATTGAAGGCCTTCCTAGCTGCCTTGCTCCTGTGCTGCATATAAACCAGAGGCCATGGATTACAAAAAAATTGAATTCCCCAGCTAAATACAGAGGCTGGCAGTCAGAGACGGGATTGAGAATTATGACATGAATTTCCCCAAGACAAAGTGCTGATCATGCTATCGGTAACTCGGACAGGTAATTTTCATTGTTCATTAATTCTCTCCTAAGACAGACGCAGTCATCTTGAAAAGGGGAAATTTGGGAAGCTATTGGCTTCATATCTTGTCTTCTGAAATCATCTTGGAGATGACTCTGCAGCTGACAGGGAGCCTGTTTTGAAAATTTGAGGCAGCTCTCACAGTGCTCAATTGTGATACAGATGCAAATACCTGCCTGCAGGGAGTCTGCTTTGCCAAACAGAACAGTGGAAATTGAGGCAGCTTTTACAGTGCTCAACTGTGATGATGCAGATGGAGATACCTGCTGATTCTTACCGCATTGTCTTCTGCTACCTCTGATTTCTCTTCAAAGACATTTGAACTGCACAAGCATTTTGCTAAACATTGAACTTTTATGAACAATTGGTGAACTTTTATGGACAGTTGGTGAACTTTTATGAATAATTGGTGAACTTTTATGGACAGTTGGTGAACTTTTATGAATAATTGGTGAATTTTGGACTTGATACTTGATGTTATGGGACACTTACAGTCACAAAGACATTTGAACTACATGAACAGTTTGCTGAAATTTGGACTCGATATTTGACAGACTATAACTTTATATCTTAGTTTCATTTGATTGAGTCAATATTTTCTTATTATAAGTAAAAAGGGTGAGATGTTGTGGGAGATTTTAGTTACGGATAATGTTCTAGTAAGGTGTCCTTGAAGCAAGTAAAGGATTCAGTGCCTACCAGTAAACAAAGGAGTGGCTATAAGGCTCTCCACAAGAATGGGACATTCCTTAGCCTTAAGGAGATGAAGGTTAGGCTCCATTGATTTGTATATTGGAAGGCTGGGTGGAGACAGAGAGAGGATTTGGAATAAAAAAGAACTAGGGCAAGGGCAGGAAGGAGAGAGAGGAGACAGACAGCAGGGAACAAGGAAGAAGAAGCTAGCAAGCAGGAGGAGAACGAAGAGAAGAGCATGGGGTGAGGAAGCGATTGGAGTGAGCTCTCTGCCTAGCTGCCGGGGCATTAGAATTCCCTGAGATTTGACATGGTTTGTGATTAATAAAGAGCATTGGAAATTACAATGTCTGGACTCTACGATAAGCGCCATAACTTTATTTTAACACTTGTCCTGATTTCCATTCAGATGTTAATACATCTTTATAATGTATAGGTTTATTTAACTCTTTCTATTGTCTATTCTCTCTCAGTTGCTGTTGTTCCTGTCTCATTAGCATTCAGAAAATTTAAAGTTAGTAGTGCACTATGTAGTCTGTCTCTGGGGGTCTTTGTTATTCCTTTTTGCCTTGCAAGCATTTTCTTTAATGTTTGATTAGATCTTTCTATAACTGCTTGTTCTGTAGGATTGCGTTCTATACCAGTGATATGCTTTATGCCATAGTATTAAAAAATTTTTTTTTTCATTTTACTGGAGACATATGCAGGGGCATTATCAGTCTTAATTTGTAAAGATATTCACATAATAGCCATTACTTGCTGTAAATGTGTAATTGCAGAATCAAAATTTTTAGAATTCAAAGCAGAAGCCCATTAAAATCCTGAATAAATAAAATATAAATAAATAGTATGGTGTACAAACTTTAGTTTCCAAAATTCTGCCACAAAGAAAGCATCCACCTGCCAGATTTCTCCTCTTTTACTTTCCTTGGCTTGTTGTCAAGTAATGGAGAAAGTTCCTTTTTAAACTTTTTCTGTGTATGTGGTGCTTTTCATGAAATTTTGAGGCTTCTAACACATTTCCTATTAATAACTTATCAATCTCATTGTTCCCTTCTGCCAATGAGTCTGGCAATCCTGCTTGAGATCTAATATGAAAAATATACAATGAACATTTTCTGTCTCTAATTGCTTGTTGCAGTTGTATAAATAATGATGTTAATTCTGAATTATAAGGAATAAATTCAGCAGTTTCTATATGCAAAAACAACCCTTTCTGCATACTGAGAGTCAGTGATGATATTAAGAGATTCAGGAAAGTCTAACAATACAGTCAGAATAGCATACAACTCTGATTTTTGAACTGAAACATATGGGCTTTAATTGATTTTACTTCATTGATTTTCCATAATGACATAAACTTAGCATTAGTGTCAAGTATTGTTATTTCTTCCCTCCGTCTTTCTTTTCTCCCTTCCTTCCTTCCTTCCTTCCTTCCTTCCTTTCTTTCTTTCTTTTTTCTTTCTTTTTCTTTCTTCTTTCTTTCTTTCTTTCTTTCTTTCTTTCTTTCTTTCTTTTTCTTTCTTTCTTTCTTTCTTTCTTTCTTTCTTTCTTTCTTTCTTTCTTTCTTTCTTTCAGCAGGATCTCAGGAATTCCAGGGTAACCTTTAATTAGCAATGTAATATAGGAGATCATGAACTTCTGATCCTCCTGCCTCCACGTGCTGGGATTACAGACATGTATCACTTCTCTTGATTTATGTGGTAGGAGAAAATTAAACAAGGCCTCCTGTATGCTGGGAAAACACTTGATAAAGTTACATCCACTCATATTTTTCATTTATAATAAAAAAAATTACACATGTAATTTGCATCTTCTTTTTAAACACTCCACTTTTTATTTATTTGCTATTATTATTATGTTTTATTATTATTATTACTAATCTATCTCAAGAGAGGTCTCATAGAAGCTGTGTAGCTGAAGTTGGCCTCAACTCCTGATTCTCCTTTGCCTTCCAAATTCTGGCACTTCGTGCTCCACATAGCACCCAGCTCCCCTTCTTTATTTTTCTTCATAGGAATGTCATTCTTTACATAGGTGCATCTCATGTCCATTTGTACATTTTGTCGTTTTCACCCAAAAACATTTCATAGAAATCCCTCAAGTTAAACAGATGCTACCTTAGAGTCCTGGCTCTGACATTTATCAATTGTGTGTCTTTGGGTAAATGATGTTACCTTCCTGGCACAAGTCCCGACCTAATCATAAAGCCAAGCATTATTTTCTCCTGGGACAATAGTGAGAACAAATTAATATCACATGTGCAAATCTCTAAAACAATAAGCCCAGCAAATAATAGGTTCTGATGAAGAGTTACATAATCTTGTGACCACTGTGGAGAAAGCAAGCCTTCTCTTTGGCAGTTGCTGCGTTTGGTCCAAGAATTAGTAACTCAGCTAACATCTGAGTGTCTACCGAGGGGTCATAGGGCACGCTTGACAGAGAGCTCTGTTTGGGAATCTGAGCACATCAATTTCTGGTTGTGTTACCTTGGAAGAGTTTCTTTACCTGTGCTTCAGTTGCTGTATCTTCAAAATGGGAGTAATAACAGTTTGTGATGTAACACCTATTGTGGTGCAAATAAAATTATGGGTGTGATGCCTGATATACTCAGGGTACTTAATAGGGACGAGAGATCAGAGTATAGGGCAAGGGGTTTGAAGTTCACTGGCTTAGCCCCTGCAATTTGCTGGCTGGTTAGCTTTGAACACATTATTATAAGCATTCATTCAAAATGTATTTTTAAAAAACAGAGTCTTATATTGCCCAGGCTGACCTGGAAATCCTGATTCCTCCACTTTTGCTTCCCAAGTGCTGGAAATATATGCACACTTCACCATGCTTGGCTTTAGATTCCACTCTCTGTCTGTGGAATGGGAAAATACTTTAAAGCATTGCTTTGAGAGCAAAACATTAGAATGTGTGAATGCAGGTGATGGTGTTTAGGAAGTGGTCAGTGTAGGGAAGCTGCGTCCATCCCCCAGAGTTGCAGTTCAGCCTATAGGACACATGTGATTTGACTGTTTCAGGACTCTAACCTCCCGTCACAGCTCACTCAATCCCAAACTCGGTTCTGCCAATGAACTCACAGAATCCAAGTCTGCAGTAAAATTGCATGGCTACATCTTAGTTGTTTATTCCCTGCATCTGATCATGACAAAACCCAGAGGAAGCTGGGGTCATCTTTTTCTGTTTCTTCCCTATGTGTGAGGGACATATTTTATTTAGAGTTACAAGTAACTCGTACTCTCCACAGCATAGATCTGCCACAGATTCCTGCAAGCCTGGCAGGGTGGCTGCACAGCATGTTAGCAGTCAGAGGATGTGGTAACAGGATGGAGAACATTTTTATCACCCTCAGCCAGCTTCCTTATCCTCTCCAGGATTTTCCAATCCTCCAAAGACATCTCAGTTTCCTTCAATCTGAGTGGAAGCTCCCGTACGTCCTTCCAAAACAAAGCAAGAGAAAAACATGCAGCTTTTTAGGCCACTGGCTCTTTTTTTACGAGAGTAGGTATCATTTCATCAGACAATCTGTCTACCTATTTGTTGAGACCTGACTTCTGCCGAGGACACAGGAATTCACAACACTTACGTCTGAACCTATGTTAATTTAAAAAAAAAAAAATTCCCCACACTGCATTTCACATTGCGTGAATGCCGATGGAGTCAGTTCATCTCTCTTCCCAGAAAGTGAACACAACCGGCTGCACAGCTGTGGGTCTGAGGACCATTTTGCATGATTGAGCAGCGCCCTCTTGTGGTTCTATTCGGCAACTACAGAAGATTTAGTGTAAGGAAGTGAGATTTCATAGCCGTAAACCCTTAGAAATGCACTTCCCCTTTTTAATGTACAATAAGTCATATCAGTCCCTACTTTATACAAGGATTTTTTGTAGCATATAACTATCTTAAAATTTTCAAACATCTGTACTTTTTAAAAAGCAACCCAGCAACCACAAGTCTTTTTTTCTATATTTTAGCATTGGAAATACATGGGATATTCCATTTTAGATACACTTTTCTGTTTCCATTTAAGTTGCACAATGGTAGGAAGTGGAGCTCAGTTGATTTATGTATCGATTAATGTATTGATTAATGCAAGCAGATTCTATATTTCTCCACGGGTATTCCTTTCTATATCTGGGGTGCTTGTGAACAAAATGAGCCACACTAATTACAAATGGGTCAGACACTCATCTTCTTCCTCAGACATCCTGGAAAACTGAGAATTTCCCTGTATAAATGAATGGGGCCCCTATACCCAAAACTTAAACACTTTGTGCTTCATGTTAAAGTGAGAGCATTTTCTACCTCTGTTACCTGAAAAGGACATCCCAGCATAATTATTATCAATTTTCATAGAAATAATAGGTTGAAGTGATGCTGACAAAATAGAGTCCCCTTATGCAAACGCAACACTTCTAAAATTAGCAAACGATAAAGCATGGCTGCTCAGAATTGGTAGCTAAGCAAGGGACTGAGAACGGACTTCGGCTTGGGCATTTTCTTATCTTTTTCATATTCAAATATTTGAAAGTTTTTTATTTATATTTTGGTCCTACAAGTGAACATTCTTAAATGGAGCTCTTCTGTAAGAATATTTAAAAACATATAAATTTGCCAATTATGAGATCTGCATACGTCCTTCACAAAGGTTTTCTGTGCGTGAACGCAAAGCTCTGTAAGTGTTACACTTTGCTGTTGATCCTTCATCTGTCCCATAACAATAATGCTGTAAAATTTTTATGTGGCGCATTCATTACAAACTACACACTTCCATTCCTACTACTACAGAATGCTTCTACTACATTCATAAATACTTCTACTAAAAAGAAAGCTGAGCCGAAGAAAAGATCTGCGGGCTCCGAGGAGCAGGCACGCTGTTGAGGCTCAGTATCTCCTACTTGTTCTGTATTTTTCCTGTCAGTTACTCTCAAAAGAGCACACGGGAGGGGGAAGGCATCTCTTTGACTAACTTCTCTTATTTAAAATTCCGTTGTTTGTCAGACTGGACCAATTGTCACAAACCATAAGCATTTGCATACTTAGCCAGAAACTTCTTACAAAACATTTCATTAGTGATATTAACAAATATAGAAGAATAGAAATGTCTAAGAAATGAATTTTGTTAAGACTGACAGATCCTTACATATTATGGGCTGTGGTGCTACTTCAACTTCTAATTAGAAGGTTGATGCCCTACATAAAGACCGACCAGTGAAAGCATGCAAAACCAAATTATTTTCTAGGTGTTGTGATAGTTCATTTGATAAGTAACCAAAAGCAAAAACAACTAAACAGAGTTAATACGAGTCCCAGCTTCTCGCTCAGAAACTCTTCCACACTCTCTGTGTTCCACTGTTCCACTTGCTTAGTGCTTCAGCAATGTCTCCACTGCCATCCAAAAGCTTTAGTGCAAAGTCTGAACCTTGAACATACTTGCTCTGTAGACTTCTGAACAGGTCTGGCTTGTCACTTCTGAGAAAAGCTTGGACTCTAGGGGACCTCCCCAATTTTTATCTACAGATTTCAAGGATGGCTACTGCAAAAAGCTTCTTGGTTTCAAATTGCCTCTCTTCCTGACAGCACCCGCTGCAAATGGGATCCTGCTGTAGCAGGTTAAATGGTCCCAGAAGGTCACAGGAGACACAGAGCAAGTTTCTGGAGAAGTGCAACTCTCTGCATGCCTCTGAAGAACACTCCACAGACACCACTTAGAACACAGTCGCCAGGTGCAAGTGCAGCCCTGGAGCCAGCCCTACGGTCCCCAGTTTTGGTATTTTCAAATCAAGTTGTATCTTATTAGAAAAACTCCTGGGCACTAGGTGAAATAAAAATCACCTTCAAGGGTGTAAGAGTATGCTCAACGTTAAGAGCACCTGCTGCTCTTGGGGAGGACTTGGGTTCCAGTTCCAGCACATGAGGCGACTTACAACCTAGTTCCAGGGATCTTCTGGCCTCTGTGGGCACTTCACACATGTGGTGCACACACATACAAGTAGTCAAACACTCATACACATAAAATAAAAGTAAAAATGTCTTAAAAGATCACATTTGTGTTTAAAGCAATACTTCTGGTTTTATGTAGCCAAGGGCAAAACTCACTTGAATGAACTATGGTTAAGAACATAGCATCTCTAAAAGTCAAGTAAAAAAAACTCCTTTCCTAAGCACTGACTTTTTTCAAGATTACTGAACAGAGGTATAATAGAAAGAGCAGAGGCAGGCTTACGTGAACTCCAGACTTTTCTACTTGTTACTTTCTCTGTAGACAGAACTGCTGTGAGGATTAAATGGGATAATAGATGTTACAAGTTCAGCCCAGTGCCTGGAAGCTCACTAACAAGCAGCTGTGTCTACAACCACTCCATGTCCCGCAAGTCAATTGAGAAGAATTAAGAGAGCAGGTACAGCTACTACGGCAGGAGCTGTTGATTCTGAATTGATGGAAGCTCTAACTTTTACATCCAGGAGTTAGACTTTTCTCCTCGTTTCATTCTGGACCTGCCATGTAAACTGAGTGGGGGCCTTGTACAGGTTTAACCTCTTTACAGAGCAGTTTCCAGGAATAATAGGGGCATCAGGTTCTAGAAAGGTTTAAGAACCCACTACATGCAAAGTGTTTAGAGTGACATAAACACCTGGTGCTGTTAGTTAAAGCTGGAATCCATCCATTGTCTAGGAAATAATTAAATCTACTTATTTCTGTTAGGAACATGCCCTTCGAAGTCATTTCGATCATTTTACCTATATGTGGTATCAGCACCGTTCAACAGAGTCATAAGCTAAGGCATTTGCAAAATTATAATTTTTGTAGGAGTCAAATTAAGTAAAAGTAAAACTCACCAACAACAGAACATTGACATCATGATAGACTTTTCTATGATTCCTTATCCTGATTCACTTCATGACAAACCTAAGTTGGGAGACATTATACAAAATGGTCAATGCTTTCAAGTGTGTTCATGAACAATGGAAGACTGAGGAACTGTCATAGATTGAAAAAGGTTAGGGGGATGTGACAGCTAAATACTTTATTTCCATAAGAGCCAGCACTTGGAAGGTGGAGGCAGGGGCATCAGGAGTTTAAACCCAACCTCAGCTATAAAAGGAGTTCGAAGCCAGACTGTGAATAATCACCACGCACTGCACACTGTCCTCAAACTTGTGGTGATGTTCCTGCTTCTGCTTAAGTGCTGGATCTAGAGGTGTGCACATCACCTGGCTGCGTTTCGGTTTGGACTGTCCATTCTCAAGGGCACAGCCCTGTATGTCCTGGGGCTGACATGTTGGGCAGCACTGGCTGGGCACAGTAATGGGAATTGGCTGTGCTGGCTGGGCTCTGGTGCTCTCTCAGCTCAGGTCCTGGACTCTCAACAAGCCTTAGTTCTCTCAGAGGTAAATAAAGTCCTAGTGGGGACTCAGGTTATCTAAATTCTGGTGACACTGATGGGCAATCTAAGAAAAACTCCTTTAATGTATATAAATCAGGGTCCATCCTAGGGCATGAACGCTCAGAGCTCTAGCTCTTTCTCAAGTGTGGAATAGACACCATCAGTTTTGGGGAGTTCTAAGCAAAACCACTTCAAGTTGTGTTTGGACATGGCATTAAATAACATTACTTGCAAAGAGAGGTGATCACTCCCCCCATTTTGACTCTTTCTCTCTCTCTCTCTCTCTCTCTTTTGGTTATGTCAAGGAAAGAAGGACAAGTTGCAAGTTGGTCCTCTTATCTCCCTGGTCTCCCTAACACTAGATAAAAACAAACAAACAAAATTCTAAGAACTCTCTCCCCGCCCCCCTTTCCTGTCCTCATCTCTGTCTCTTAACTTCCCCATCCCCTTTCCGTACTTATGCAGAATTTAACGCATCATTTGTTTCTGTTTCCTTTATTTTTATCATCATCTTTTACATTTGTGGAAAATAATGCTGGCTTTTCTATTTTAATTATTGATACAAAACTTATCTGATTTGTTTACATTTTAAAATGGCAATATAAGATCAAATTTACTAAAATTGTAAATATTAAGATGATCATAGACAAGTTACCACGGAAAACAGCAAAATCAAAGAAAATCAAAGAAGCAAGCACCAACGAACCAACCAAATAAAAATAACCTCGTACCAACACACACACACATACCTGCACTCCGTCCTCAGATTGCAAGAATGTTTGAGTGTTTTATATTAATTAAAAGAAACGAACATCAATTGTTCGTTTCAAAAGCGCCCCCTTGTGGAAGCCTCTGAGAAAACAAAGAGGGGAGGTGGAGTGGATGTTCTTGAAGAATCTCCCTTCTGAGACATTCTGGAGACAGTTGTCTTTTCTTCCCACACCTCTCTTCCTGTGGTTGTCTCTGCCCGCCTCCCTTGGTCTCATCTCTTCGTTCCTGTCTCTCTCCTCCTCACTTCTTTCTCTTCCCACCATTCAGACAAAGGCTACTTCACCCACCAACCCATGCTCCTCTCCAAGAGCATTCTGCCACCGGAACAACAGGGTGCACGTCGTGTGTTTCCTTTTCAAGGGTGAGTCAATGTGCCTGTAGGAATTTCTCACAGGATATTTTAACCCCTTCAGTTCTTCTTATGTTTGGAGTCTGAGCCATTGAGAACACTTCCCAGGGCTCTGCTACACTTTTGTAGCCAAGCACAAATACAGGAAGGGATCCAACATCAAGCTGCATTTCACTGTTATGAATTGCAATACAAACATCTGATATGCAGATGGTCTTAGGTAACATCTGTGGAAGAGTCATTTAATCGCCAAAAGGGTCACGACCCACCGGTTGAAAATCACTGGCTGTGAAGATGGTGTAAGTCCGAAACTGCTCAAGAAGACACTGCGAGATACAAATGGCCATATAAAAGCAGTTTACTACCGTGGAATGCAGACCAACATGCTGGGGTCACCACCTTGAGAAGAAGGTGACCCTGAAATGCAGGTGCATAGGTCTTTTAAGTGGAACAGGCAGTCATTAGGGGATCTTTCTGATTGGTCAGGACCTGGACATGAGTCCTTACTGGATTGGCTCCTTACATATGACAGAGCATGAGGTACATGGGTGTTGTGAGGGATGTGATTAAGCAACTATTTCGGGAACTTAGTTCTGGTTGTTCTGATTGGCCAGCAGCTGGCCTCAGGACTCTCTGAGAACTAAGGGAGAGCCAAGTCAGCACTTGCAGAAGACAAGATGGAGTTAGAAAACCAAAGAGGGTCACCCTGGTCCTCTCAATGACACCCCAGTAAACAAGCAGAAACTAAAACTTCTGGAACCCAAATTCAAAGGAGACAGTTGAAAACAAACAGCCCCACTTACCTGAGACACTAAAGTTTAGATACTAAGGTCACTAAGCCTTTTGCAATTTATTTTGATTTCCTTTGGCTTTATTTATAGTTTATGTGTTTTGTATTCTTTTCCTAAGGCAGTGAGTATGGAAGCACACATTCAGAAGAACATTCAGCTGCCTCCCAAGGATCATAATAGAAACTGGGGAGTGGAGGTGGGAGGCAGTGAGGCAGTGTTTAATTCCTGTGGGGAGACAAAAGAAACGTGATTGCCTGGGGCCTTTGTTTTACTGTGCTCTTCACTGCTGTTAAGAATTTTTCTGTTCACAGGGCACTGACTTATAGCTAACTAAACGTGTATCTTAAACAAGCAACCTGCAATGAAGGTACTCATGTTACCATTGGGTACTAGTCCCAAGAGACCCAGCCATCTCTGTAAATAATCTTCATTGGTGTGACCCTGCCTAGGAATGCTACAGCCAAAGGTCTTATCTTCCCTTTATGTCATTTTACTTCTCACTTTTTCCCTGAGTTGAATTTATTTATTGGGGATTTTCCATATTTCTTCACATAGTAGTGGTCCTTGTGTCATCTAGAGCTAAAGGTCAAGGTGAGAGTGCATCAGAACACAGACAGAGCTGCAGGGGTAGCTGAGCCAGTGTCTAACCTCCCTGTAGGGAGCTGAGGCTTTGAGGGGAAGAGGCTCCACCTGCTTGCTCTCTGTCTCCTTCCACTGTGTTCCCAGTGGGAAGCTCAGCCCAGGCCCTTGGTCTGTTGGCAAGGGTCAGTCTCTCAAAGCCTGGAGGAGGCTAGACAGAAGCTTTACCAGGAAGTACTTCGCTTCTTGTTGAACAAGAGGTAAGGGAGGATAAAATTGCACAAGACCTTCCAACAGTTAAACAATGTGAGCTAATTGCAGGTTCCCATTTTCTCATTCTCCAATCTGAATGATAGAATGGTTAAGGAGATCTTCTTTCATCACCATCGATTTAGCTGAAAAGTTTCATTCTGTAGCCTAGCACAATGAGGTGGTGGTAGTGCTTTGTGGCAGGATCTTGCTGTATGGTCCAGGCAGGTCTGGGATTCATTATGTAGCCCAGTCTGACTTCAAACACATGATCCGCCTGCTTCTGCGTCAGGACTGCTGAGATTATAGGTATGTGTCACTATGGCAGTTCCAGATTGAGTTTTCACACAGTACCTGTGCCTTGAAGAACCTTTCCACTCCCTGTACAGTGTTCAGCTCATCTCATGGGTAAGACATCTGCGAGGTCTACCTGCCTAGCATTCCTTTTCCTTTTCTCTGAGTTTCCTTTTGTCCAGTTTCCTCAATTCTTACTTCAAGGGGTTTGGGTAAGGCTGCTTTCCGTGCTGAGCTCTCAGAATGGAGGATTCATGAGGCCTAGGCCTGGGAGCTCTGCCTCTTCTTTGCTACAGGAATTCTTTCAAAGACAGAAACGTGACCTGTGTCAGGCTAATGTATCACACCGAGGCTGCTTGTTCATGACATACTTTTTATAGCTGCTGTGTTTGCAAAGATGGAAAACCATATGCGTTAGGACACTCAGAAGAGCCTGCTTCAGAATGAAGCCACCAAAAAGGGGGGAGGTGGGAGTGGGGGGGCGGGTACTTAGATATAGCTGGACTTGGAGGTAGAGTCTCTTGATTTTGTTTTCTTTTTACTTTTTAGCTTCATAAGCCAACAATTCCCCTTCTTCTCTTAAGGTACTTTGCTTTTTTAGTTTACTTATAATGAAATTTGTAATTGATAATCAGTCTGTTATTTTAAAGTCAATATCGCTTGGTGTAGGTTCCACACATCTTGCCTATAATTCGGCCTGGAGTCTCCTGTGATTTTATGTTACAAGACAGAGATAAACACCATTGACAATAAGCAAGTTTATTTGCTTGAAAGTGAAATTCTTTATAGGCTATCAGCTGGTCTCTTTGAAGCCGCCTTTCGATTATAAAGGATAAAATATGTCTAAAATAATGCATACAGGAATGGGTAGCATTAAGTTTTAGTTCTTAATATAATAGTGGCAAGGCTCTTAGAGCAGTGAAAATATACATTTAGAAGTTACCACTGTTGCTCCTATATCTTTGTTTGTTTTTGAGACAGGGTTTCTCTGTTGTAACTCTGGCTGTCCTGGAACTCACTCTGTAGACCAGGCTGGCCTTGAATACACAGAGATCCGCCTGCCTCTGCCTCCCAAGTGCTGGGATTAAAGGTGTGTGCCACGACCGTCCAGCTTGCTTATATATCTTTAAGTTGCTTTAAATATTTTCTAGGACCTCCTTCTTCCTGCATAATAGTTGCAATTGCATTTTCTATTTGTTTTGCTATTGTTGCTTTTCAGCCTGTAATTATGTTTCCATTATTATTCCTAGGGCAGGTTTCAAAGCTGGAATAGGTTAGCACATTATTGTTCATTCTTTGATAATCCAATATTTAATGGTTAAAAGCATAAAATATGTATGCGTTTGCACTTTCCACATAGCTATAAAGAATAATAACTGTCTAGATTTTTAAGTTTATAACACAGTAATTTATAATGTAGATGCATATATGTATGTAGATTTGAATCCTAAGGAGCTTCACTGGGGATTCTGATACGCTCAGAAATGCAAGACATATGCTCAGACTTCCCGGGAGGGCATTGTGTGGTCAGGAGCCTGGGATGCCTTGTAAGGTTTCTGATGACCAGTACCCAACTCCTTTCAGAAGGTTAGCTCAGTATTCAAGCCCACCGGTTGTAAATAAAAGTGCCTATCACTTACCTTCTTATTAAAATGAATATTGCACTGATTTTGTGTGTTGGGGGTGTGTGGGTGTGGGTGGGTGCTGTGTGGGTCTTGGGGATTGAACTTGTGTCATTAAGCTGGACAGTAAGTACCTTTATCCACTGAGGCATGTTGCCAACCTTTGATTTTATTTAATAGTGTGTGTGTGTTTGTGTGTGTGTGTGTGTGTGTGTGTTTATGTGGGTGTATGCACCTGTGCATGCAGGGACCAGAGGTCAACAACAGATGTCTTCCTCAGTCACTCTCCACCTTATTTTTTGAGACAGGGTCTCTCACTGAATCTGGAGCTCATTAGTTTGGCTATATTGGCTGGCCATGGGCTATGTCTCCTGTATCCACTCCCCATCCCAGTGCTTCCAGATGCGTGCATGCTGCTTCACCCGCTTTTATGCAGGGGCTGGGGATCCAAACCCATGTCCTCACGCCTAAGCAGCAAGCACTTTACCAACCATGCTATCTCCCCAACCCGCGTCACGGCTGCTTGTGAGCCGGGTTTCCTGTCACTTCATCTTCAGGACTCTGATCGCTTCTGTCGTTCTCTGCTATGCTCTTCTAAAGCATTTTAGTCACTGTTCAGATTCTCAAACACACACAAAAAATACAATTGGCTTTTCACTTGGAAAAACATTACATTTATAATCTAGAGAGAAAATATTATTGTAACATGGCTTTCCAATCAGAGGCATTGTGAGCCTGTTGCAGAAGTTTATTTTCAATTATGTTTAAAATGGTTGTTTTGTGCATTGTTGTGGGGAAGGGCTGCCTAGGCCTTGGCATTTTGTATCATCTGCAGGTGTTGGCTTTATGTAAAAGATGTTTGATCACTCATGATCTGCATGTGATAGCAATAGAACACTGCGGAACTTCTGTGTTAATAAAAACCTCTGAGATGAGACAATTCGGGTTTCCCTGTATGGCACTTGCCATCACAGTGGTTCCCTCTGCTGAGGTCTAGCAGAGTTTGCAGATATGAAAATGCCTCCGTGTCTTCCTCGCTGAGCAACATCGTAGATGAACTGCTACAGAGCCCATCAATTCAAATCCTCTTCCGTATCACTTGGTAGGTTTTTAATTCCTCAACACAGATGTTGTATATTTATGTCATCTTCCTGCTTATGTTTATTTCTAACTATGGTTTTCCCTTTGTACATAGAAAACTCATAGCGTTTTTATTATTTAGTTTGCTCTTGTCTGGCTTAAGCTTTCTTATTAATCATAATAGCTTTTCAGTTTATTCTCTGGTAATAAGGCACATTAAAGCAAATATCTGATAATGGTTTCTTATCTTTTAAAAGAACATAGTGAATATTTCTTTTAAATATCTCTCCGAATATTGAAAAACAGGAAGGGTGGTGTCTTCCTCTTAACCTCAGGTGAACCCCTCAGAGTTTTCTAATCCTGTGTCCAGTGACGTGAGGCAGCATCTTTTCAGGTGATTACAAAGCATCCTCATGCTTCTCATATCTTGGTGGGTTTTGTTTATTAAAATGCACGTAAGGATGCCATCCCAGTTTGTCTTCAGTGACAGTGCTAAACACCACGATGAAAAGCAACTGGGAGAAAAGGGCTCATTTTAGCTTAGATGTTGTAGTCGAATATCGAGGGACGCCAAGGCAGGAACTCAAGGCAGAAGCTTGAAGCAGAATCCATGGAGGAATGCCGCTTCCTGGCTCGCTCCTTCTAAGCCCACTTGTTCAGGTGGTCTGAGCCCTTCTATATCAATTATCAGTCAAGAAAATGCTCCATAGGCCAGTGTGATGGGGGCAATTCTGTTGAGGTTCCCTCTTCCCAGATGTATCGAGTTGACAGGCAAGATCTTTTTAGTATATTCTGAGATGATGTTTTATTTTTTCTGTTTAAGTTTATGATACATCGATTTCTTACTATTAAGAAATGCCAGACTGGGGAGACAGCTTAGCAGTTAACAGCACTGACTGCCATTCCAGAGGACCCAGGTTCGATTCCCAGCAACCACATGGCAGCCCTCAAGTCTCTGGAACTCCGGTCTCAGGGGATCCAATGCTCCTTTCTGGCCTCCATGGGCACCAGGCACCCACATGCTACACAGACATACATGCAGGAAAATATACATACCCACTTAAAAGAGAAAGAAAGAAAAAAAGAAAGAAAGAAGAAGTGTGTGTGTGTGTGTGTGTGTGTGTGTGTGTGTGTGTGCGTGTCTGTTCATAAATGAGAAAGTCCGTGGATTTTTTCTGAGCTATTTTGGTTAGACCTTGCTGTAACACTGTGTCTGCCCCACAAGATCAGCTGCAATCCTTTCACATTTTGAATTCAGTGTTCCAGCAGAGTTTAAATAGCTTGGAAATTCTTTGGTTTCTGTGGGCCACTGGAATCCATGTGGTAGGATGGTCCATTTTCAACCCGTTTATACCAGTTACTTCCTTAGTTCTGTTTCTGATTTCTTCCCAGGTTGCTAGTCTATTCTGGTTTTCATTTCTCTGCAAAATTTGTGTGTTCCAGAAAATTGACAATGTCCAACATGTTCTTAAAAGTAATGTAGAATTTATTTGTTGTTGTGTTTTCTTTAAAATTAAAATAAGACTCACTAGTGTCTATGGTCTTTTTCTTCCTAACAGTGAGAAAATGTATTCTCTTTATTTCCATGCTAAAAGAATCTTGCCCAGATTAATTGTTGAAATAAAAATAGCACTTTTAGTTTCTTATTTAACATCTCCTGCTTTTTAATTTAATATTTTTGTTGTAAGACATATTAATTCTATACTTATGATTTATAAAGTTTCATTTAGCTATTCTTCTAAATTATTACCAAAAGATTAATTCATTGGTGCCATTTAATTTCATTTGTGTGTGTGTGGTGCATGCATGTGGTATGTGTATGTATGTATGTCCACATGTGTGCTCTGTGTGTGTGTGTATGATGCATGCATACATGCAGGGGCCAGAACAAGACACTGAGTGTCTTTTTCCTCAATCAGTCTCCATCCTATTGCCATGAGAAAGGATCTCTCATTGAACAGGGAGGGAACTTGCTCTTTTGGCTAGCCTGCCTGGCTAGTGAGCTCTTAGGACCTGCCTGTCTTTGCTGCACTACACTAGGGTTACAGGCATGTGCAGCCATGCCTGGCTTTGTGCTAGAATTCAGGTCCTTATGCTTGAAGAGCAAGAACTGTTATCTGCTAAGCTGTCTCCCTAACTTCAGTGTCATTTCATTTTGTTAAATATTTTCTACCAATTAGATGTGCCAAACCAACACCCACTTTTGAAATTGCCTTAAGCAGGGGGACATTTACTTCAGGAGCATAACCGGGGGCAGAGGCAGTACCCTCCAGGGATCCGTGAGCCTTACAGTCATGAGCATCCCACAGATGTCTAAGAGCCGGCAGTTTTCGGAAGCTGAGCCTGGGTCCTGTTTCTCCATACCTCTTGCCCCAAACTTAATCCTGAGAACAAGTCCATTTCTAGTTAAGCTAGAGAGCATGGTTTCTGGAATCAGTGACTGAGTCTATCCAATATATGTGCTTTATCACACCTTAGTCTTGTGTCCACAGGTGGCTCATTATGTTATATTGAACTATCTGCATGCCTTCCAGTGTGAAATGATCTAAAATCACAACCTTATAATATGGCTTGGTGTGTGACAAGCTTAGTAATCATCTCTACTTTTTATTTTCTCTTTTTATTAAAAAACACACTCTTCAGAATGAAATTTAATATCTTACTGGCAGTCTCCTTGTAGTTTTTCCTTTCCCTTCACCTATGTCCCTTGGGAGATTTTGATCCAACATGCCATTTGAGAAAACCACTTATGCCCTGAGCTGGGGAGTCCACCTTGCCTTTGGTAATAAACCTAGTAGTCCTATCTTAAACTAATTTGAAAATTTAAATGGGGGAGTTGGATAATAAAGTGTGACATTAATATTCATGGCTTTATAACTGCACCTGTCAAAACTTTGTTTATATCCTATACCCAAATGAAATAAAAATCCAAAGCCAGAAAGGTATGGACACTTCTGAGTATCTATAATTAGAGGAATTACTAGTGGTTAGTTGTGTCCAAGGTTATTTATAATTGCATTCTTTTTGCAACATAGCCTCTAAGAGACTGGGCTGCAAGCAAACTTTCAGGGTCAATGCTTGCAACCCAGAACCTTTGTTTCTCTTTCTTTCCCAGCACGTGAAAAAACACTAATGTAGTAGCAGGTCTTTCTGAGTTCTAGACATTATTCCAGCTTAGTTGATTTCTGTAAAACTCCTTCGATGAGACGGGCTTCTGTGTTAATGGGACAGATTATAATACGTATCTAGCCTGTACAAATGCTATCTGTCTTAGCATGTAATATGTGTAGGCATTGTGTGCATTACGCCACACCATACAAATGAATTTTCGGCCTTCTTCTACCCCTTCCATTTGCCTCTCACCAAGGCATTTCTGGCGGTTTCACTCCATCTTCCCCACTAAGCTTTTCGGCCAGTGTGGTCTTTATGGGGGTGCAGGGTTCCTCGAGGTGGCAAGTGGCTCGGAGTCACTACCCCATGAAACAGACTCCGCAGAAATGCCTCTGTGGTGCAAGTCCAGTTTATTATGGAAGGAACAGGCTTTTATGGAGGAAATAGGTCATCGCACAAGAGAGAGATCCAATATCTTTGGTCTATGCTTACTAGACACTTCAATCAGCCTATCTAAAGCTTGCTGTAGCGAGGGAGGATGGGCCAAAGGCCCGAGGTACTGGCCTAGCACAGGCACTGATGGCCACCTCTCTTTCCAGACAGCAGGATCCAGTTGATATATCTTGAGCCCCAAACAGTTATCTATTTACCTTCTCCACTGTCCTTTCTCATGACTTCCTGTCACACCCCACTAGCTTTTGAGAAAGCCTTGCTTTTATTTTCAAGTGTTTTAGAACTTAAGAACAGGGAAAAACTATAGTTCATTGTGAATTTCCTATAACAAGCCAGGTCTACTCAAGACAAAACAATTCAGAAATGAAAGTGGGTATTGATATTTTGAAACACGGGATACTTTTACATCTGGATATTTTGTGTGTGTGTGTTTCCATGTGTATATGGTGTGTGTGTGTGTGTGTGTGTGTGTGTGTGCATGTCGATTGTGCATACGTATGTTGTGTTGTAGGGTGGGTAGGCCTGAGGTTCATGTCAGAAACTTTCCTTGATTGCTCATTTACTTTAGTCTTTTTGAGGCAGGGTCTCTCTCAAACCGGGAGCTTGATATTATGGATAGCCTTGCAGACCAGCTTGCTTTAGCCATCATCTCTACTCCCTGAGGCTGGAATTACAGCTGGCTCACCACCCCTACTTTGCATTTTCATGGGCTCTGGGGATCCAAACTCTTCTCCTCTTGCCCACTTGCTTTGTAGGGCTTTCTCCCTCCCTCCCTCCCTCCCTTCCTTCCTTCCTTCCTTCCTTCCTTCCTTCCTTCCTTCCTTCCTTCCTTTCTTCCTCCTTCCTTCCTCTGTGTGTGTACACACACATTCCTGTATCTGCCATGGTGTGTGTGTCATGGGACAGCTGATGGAAGTAGATTTTTCTCCTACTATGTGGGTCCTGGGGATCAATCTCAGGTCACCAGGATTGGCAGCAAGCCCCTTTACCACTGGGCTGTCTTGCTGTCTTTGCCTAGCTTTTCCCATGCGGCTACTGGAAACTCAGATCTTCATGTTCGTGCAACAAATACTCATATCCACTGAGCCATATCCCTAGTTCCAACTTTACGTATTGTATATACAACTTTAAATATTAAGATCAAATATATGGCATGTGGCTTTTTCCACTTAGTGTATCCTAAGAGGCTTCTTACCATTCACTGTAATTCTGGCCTTGAATCTCTGTGCTGGATTCTACTGGATGTGGTTTTTCTTTTGCTTATTTTGGTGGTCCTGAAAGATGAATAACTATATTTTTTTTCTTAAAAAAGAGAAAGCACACTTTCAATTTAGACCAGTAGGTGTCATCCATTCACACAAAGCATAATTTAAGAAGTCTAGTGCAATTCAACCTAATGTCTAATCCTAGCCTATGCAAGTGCCTGGAGTGAAGGGTGTTTAGGTTTTAGCAGAATTCAGAGTGCTGTCTTTCTCTTTCTCTCTATCTGACCCCCCACCTCTTTGTGTGTGTGTGTGTGAGTGTTTGTACATGTTGAGATGTTGAGGTAAGGGAATGACTTTGGGTGTTGGTCCATATATTCTACCCAGTTTGAGACAGGAGACAGGGGCTCTTTGTTGTTCTGTGTACTCCAGGTTAGCTGCCATGCAAGCTTTAGGAAATTCTCTGGCCTCCCATCTTGCTGTAGAAGCACTGGGAGTATAGACATGCACTAACACACCTGGCTTTACATGGATGTTGGATATCGGAACTCAGTTTTTATGCTTGTGTCTCCCAGAGACACGAGAGCGATATTTTTTTAATGGAATGAAGCTCATTGGTTTGAAGATATCACTTTTGTATCCTCAAAATCCACCAATTACTAGGGAGAGGTTATTAAAATCTTACTTTGAACAGCTACCTTAAGAAGGTTGCCATGGTTTCCTGCAAGGGGTCACTAGTCTTCATCCTGTCAATGAAAATTTGAAACATAGTAATGTACTTTAAACATACTTTAAAATATAAAATAATCATTAGAACTAATGAAAAAATGAAATCGTAACAACTAGTATCGCTTAATAATTTTTTGAAAAATTTCATTGGATTGTCTTTCTCCTTACAAGAATCCTCTGAGGTAACAGATACATTAATTTCTGTGCAGAGAAGTTAGACTCCTTTCTCAGGGTCATGTAGCTGGTAAATGATGAAACTGGGTCTAGAATGAGTCCCTTGACTTTATGCAAATCTGCATGTATATAATGTCAAAAGTGTTATATTTTAAAACACAGGTTTAAAATAGATAGTCCAAGCAGGGCATGGGGATGCATTCCTGTAATCTCACCAGTCAGAAGGCTGACGCAGGAAGATCATGACTTTGAGGCCAACTTGGGCCATAACAGTAGACTGCTGAAAACAAACAAAATGTGTAAAAGAAAAATGTATTCCATGGTTAAATCAGATCTTTATATATGTTTTATTTGCCATTCATTATGTAGGCTCACACTGTTTTTTAATACAAATTGAAAAATTTTTTAAATGATATTTTCTTTCGAAGGTTGACCATGTATTTCTGGGGAAAAGTCAGAAGACCCTGCAGGGATCTTCCCCATGATGGTATGCAATAGAGCTGATGCAATGGAGCTGACATACTGGAGCTGATGTGCCACCATTTGCCTGGGGTCTCCCACTCACTGTTGGATTTTCCTGGGTCCATGTCATTGTTTCATCTACCTGGTCACAGAAGCATATGAATTTGCGATCTTTTCAGTTGTAGTCTTTGGGGAATGATGATGTACTTTCCCAACTTTATTGTTATGTTTCAGAACCCTTAGGATAGTGTTCTGAATCAGCTTAAGGATCACAAAGAGAAGTAGTGTCAATACAACAGCCCATTTAATTTTTAGTGGGCAATGGTCTCATCACTTGATTACTTAGGAGTGTACGAAATGAGGAGAGCAGAAGGTTGATGCTGGAGTTCTATGGATCACTGATATCAACATTCAAAAGGAGAGAGAAACTGGAAGAACTGACAAAGGAGCCAAGATAGAGAGATGCAAAAGATGAGCAATGAGTCCATTCATACCGAGGACCATGAAGGGAGTACACTGAAATGTTTAAACTGTGAAGATCAAGGTTTCCTTCTGAGGGTTACATTTTCAACTGGATACAAAATGGATCTTACTCGAGACATGCAAAGCAGCCTAACACCTGTGTTATAGCTCTTAGATCTGCTAACTCAGTTGGGAATGGATGGTACAAACGCAGGGTATCCTGAGTATAATGTCAAACATAAAGCGTAACATCAAATGATTCAGTTAACTCAAGGATGCTAAGTGCAGATCATTCCCTAGAGACTCGAAGTGTATCACATTGGTGAACTTGGGGAAGGCAGTTTCAAGGACTGAGAAGAGACAAAAGCAACTGACATTGGGTTGAGGGACAATAACTAGGAAATGAAGAATACAGACTATGTGGACAGACATCTATTTCAAAATGGTGAATGCAGCTTTGGGATGCGTATTTTAACTCCCAGTCATTGTTCTCAGGGGTCCTGGTGTATGAGGGCCTCTACTCACCCAGATGTTGCTTTCCAACAGCTTTGAGCAAGGCAGAGGAAGATACCTGCAGCTTTTGAGAAAAGCAAGCATGCAGCACCAGGAACTCAGCAGCTTAGAAGACAGGAACTATAAACTCTCTACCTTTAATGTCACAAACTTTCCGTTCCCCACCCTTAGCCCAGGCATCTGCACACACAAAACAAAACCTTCTTAAGTCATGGAATAAGAAATGGAAAAAAGAAAAACCCAATAAAACAAGCAAATAAAACATACTTCCTGGGGAGGGGGGTGTGGGTGAATTATTTTTCTTTTTCTGCTCAGTTTGTTTTTCAGGCACAGGAAAAGCAATTCTGAATATTTGAAACCACAAACAGTCATATTCTTTCCAGGGATTTTGGAAAGGGTCACATAGCGGGGATGTTGGCGATAAACATCATTTACATAGACACTAGCTTTTCTCCCCTGCTTGGTACCGAATGTCCTACATTTTGAAAAGCATGGTGGTTGAGTGGAAGCAAACAGATTCATATCAAATCAAAACATACATGTTCACTTGAACTATGGCAGGATTCAGTCATAACTTGTCCAACCTTTCTTCCCTTGAGGTAGAACACTACACTTACATTTTATTTAAAAAGTTGTTTTTGCATTACAGGCATTTGGAACTTCCTCTGGGACCTAAGTACTCTTTCTCGGTGAACACAGGAAGCCAATGAAGTGACGTGACTCTGTACCCAAGTTCATTGCTTGTGAATGGAAAAAGCCAATGACTCAAGTATAAGTTATCAGGGCAAAGAGAAAGATTAAACCAGATAAGACAGGGAGGTGGAAGCTGCTGCCAACAGGACCATCTACCACAAGGGCTATGGCAGGACGGTTGTGTAGAGATTTCTGGGGAGGCACCAGGATAAATATAAACTTTGGAAGCTATGTTTCTGTCGTGCGTGGGCTGCTGTTATCTGTAGTCAGTGGAAATTCTGGATTCTGTAAATCTGAAGAAAAGTTACTGATTAGAAAGGCTGATGACTCATGCCTTTTTAGTTCCATTTCCCAGAAACAGTTAATTCTGCAGTGAATTACTAACCATACAAAAGTCATCTTTCCTCCCCCTTGAAAATGGCAAAAACAGCTTTTAACATGTTGGGTGTCTTCAGTGGATGTGGAGGGGTGTCGTCTGTCAGCAAAGTCTAGTGGCAGATGAATACTGTATTCTCCAGTCACTTCCACATGTAATGATTTTTAAGAACTCAAGTAGGAGCACGTGAAGTTAGAGGGCTTATTTGTGATTTTCCTCAACAAAAGCATGAACAGTAATTTCTGGCCAGATGAACAGTGACTGCAATATAGAGTGCAGAGCCTGGAGTTCTGCTGTGTTGGGCTTGACCTGGTTCCTCTGTTTGTCAACTTTGTGACCCTGGGGGTAATGGCATAATCCTTCTCACTCTCAGTTCCTCATCCATGACCCGGGAATGATAGTGAGATCTTCTTGATAAAGTTGTTGGGAGAACGGAATGAGTGAATGCATTTGAAAATGTTCAAGTGCTCAGTAAATGCTCATCATCTGGTTTTGCCTTCAACCTTCCTCATAAAACTGTAGCTGGCTCTAGAACTGGGCATCTCTGTGTTCATGAGAGCACTCCATACTTGTAATGTAGGAGCTAGCTCTCTGTAGGTGGTAAGGAGAAAGGACCCACACTGAAAAGTGCAAGTTGCTTACACATGCTGTGGTGAGGACTGGCTAAATATGAGGTAGACAAGACTTCGACTACATCTTGTTGACTGTCACAGAGTTAAATCCCCGTCAAAGGGAAGCCACAGGATGATCACGGAGATGTGACCAAAGGAGAACGTGGTCTAATTAGCAGCTAACAAGACTCATGCGTGGTTGACCATGGTAATACTGGCCTGGGTTGAGAGTTAGCAGAGAGTCAAGGTCAAGGTCAACATCTAACAATACAAGTCAGAGATGGGCAGTGTGGAATCCAACCATTCAAACTAGGTAGGCAGCATAGAGCATGGGGGCTCTCCATTGGCTCAGCAATTGATGGTCCAGAGAAGTCAGCCTGTGTCAATTGTTAAAGTGTTAAAATTAATATTATCAGTGGGTATCAATAAAGAGCTATGACACTTTCTGAGATGGGAAACCTGGACGGCCAAGGCACAGGGTCTTGCCTCACATGCTGATTTAGAAGCCTCAGCTTCCCCTAGCTCTGATCTGCTTCTTCTGGTGCCTCCAGCACATGACCTCCAGGTATTTTATTGAAAGGAAGCACCGCCCACCATCATACATAGTGCATAATGAATGGAACTTTTACTGCACCAACCCCCAACTTCAGCTGGCTGACATGATGCCACTTTACCTGCCAGTCAAGTCCCTGGGTAAGGTCTTCCGTAACTGGTGCTTAGGTTTAGGGCGGGCCTTGTAAATTCCCTTCATTAGCATTAAAACAATCAGATGCTTTTAACATAAATATCTCAGTGGGTAGACAACATTAGAATGACAATTGTTCTAATCAAAGTAGAGGATTGCAGGCGCTCCAAATTAGCATGCTTTCTGCATTCCAGAGTCCACTCCTAAGAAGCTGTTCTCAATAGCGAAGGAAGGTGACCTTCTGGCAGTGGCTCAGGCTGCTGGATAAACAACTTAATCTTTGAGAATAAGTTCAACTATAACCCAATAGTCAGTTACCTCAGACTTTGTCTGGGCTTTGTCAGAACTCTATAATCAGCCTAGAGAAGGAGGTTCAGTGGCTGTTCTCTCTTGGAAGCCCCTCCCACTCTTGGAAGTTTCTCATATTTTAATTTCTCACTTTTTTCAATTTCTTATTCTTTGTGAATCTCCTTAAGAAATTTGCTCCCGCTTTGCATACTCCCATGAGTATCTACATCTCTCATCTTCATTGGTATGAGATAAGGAACTTAGAGCCACTGTCTCAGGTCCATGTCCATGTCTCAAGTCCATGTCTGGTACAGTAGGTCCTTGAGAAAATGCAATTGGGCTTTGAAAGATTCTATGGCTCTCAAAAATTCTGCATCAGTTGGTCCCACAGCTCAGTGAGATGTTTGTTGTGTATCTGTTGGAAAAACACATCGCCTGTGGATCTACCAACATTTTCTCTTGATGCTGTGGAGTACAGTGGAAAGGGAGAGAAAAATCAGAGGGGCAAGTTCTGAGGGGTCCTGGTAGTTCATCAGCTGAGGCTGGTTCAACCATCCTGAGCATCTTTTACACTCCATGATGAGGTGAAAGAGTCTTGGAGAAGACACCAAGGGGGCAGCCCTGGAGCTTGGGAGAGTCACAGGATCAGCTCCCCTCCCACCCCCCTGGCCTTTTAACATTTAGTTCTCTCTAGTAACTCTGACTGTGGTTCCATAGCTCCAAACCCAGGTCAGCTTCAGAGCAGGACACTTAGAACTTAAAGTTTGGTTACCCCTAAGCGATATTATGTTCTCCCTTAGATGTTTTGAGGACCAGGGCAATTCCACTTTTGTCCCAGGCTCCATTCTGCCCCCTCATGGTGGGCAGGAGCTGACCTCAGCTCTTTGGAAAACCCGAGTAGTTCTTGGAAAGTCCCGAAGCCAGAGGCCAATCAGAATGGTGCTAGACCACATGAGAACTGAATTCTGTCCTGCAAGCTTCTTTCTTCCCCGAAAGATGTAATGAGCCAATCCAGTAAGAACCTGTGTTCAGGTCCTGACCAATCAGAGAACTCCCCTAGTGACTGCCTGGTTCACTTAAAAACCTGTGTGCCTGCATTTCAAGGTCACCATTTTTCTTGAATGGTGTACCCCAGCATGCTAGTCTGTGTTCTGTGGCAATAAACTGCTTTTTGTATGGCCATACTTATCTCTCAGTGTCTACTTGAGCGATTTCGGACCTAACAGATGTCACTAACGGACCAGCATAGATGCGGTATTCTGAAAGTCAGGTCAGAACTCTGGGTGACAGAATCATAGGCCTTGACACGAGTGACAGGATCACAGGCCTCAGTATGAGTGACATGGTGTCAGGGAATGGCATGAATGGCTTCTTCTTGGCTAAGAATGGGAACTCTGGAGCTAGACTCTTCCAATGCCAGCAGAGACTCTTACTACAAGACTTGGACCAGGCTAGCCACTTTACCTCTCTGTGCTTCATTACCACACATTTGTGAAAGCAGTGGCCCCAATACATAGAGTGACACATAGTAACACATAATCTAATAGATATATAATAATGAATGTGCATAGCCATGTGAAACAATGTATGTATAATATTAACTATATTCATAGTATGGTATGTTTTAGACATACTGAATACGTATTATTCTACATTGAGATGTGTGTCTCTGTGTGTGTGCTGAATGTATGTGTGGTGTGTGGTGTGTACATGTTGTGGATGGTGTCTGAGCAAGGCATGCAGAGGCCTGAAGAGGACATCGTATGTCTCCCTTTAGCATTTTCCCCTACTGCCTTGAGACAGGGTCTAGGCTGACTGGCAAGTGAGCTCTTGGGATCCCCATCTACACTCCACTGTGCTGTGCTGGGTTTACAGGTCAACACAGCCACATCCAGGTTCTTTCTTGTTCCTCATGTTTGACAGCAAGTTCTCTTACCCACTGAGCCTTCTTCCTATCTCCTTTACCTTTAAATTTTATGCATATTTTAATTAAGATATATTTCATATAAAATTTAGGTGCCTGTAAATAAATTATTTTTATTATTGCTGTTGCTGCTGTCTCCTTTATTTCTGTACAGGGACATATATCAGAATTTTTAGCTTTCTTGCTTAATCTGAGCCTGTACATGCAGACAGACTTCCAAGTTTCTACAGATGCTGTAACAGAGAGCAGAGGTTAAGTCAGTTTAAACCTGACTCTACCATTTATAAAATTATAATCTACGTGAATGCCATTTCTTAGATTCCCGGGATGTTCCTCCTTCTGATTTTTAAAAATTTCAATTTCTTCAATAACTTCATTTATTTTTCTGTCATGTTTCAAAGGACTTTCATCTCTGAAGCAAATAGCTTGGACAGAAATGGGTCAAAATATGTGTAATAACATCATGTGGATTGGATCCCACAGTCCCCAGGAGCTATTGATCTAGAGATATTTCTGAATGAATGGCTTCTGAAAAGGATACGTTTTGTGTCTCTAACCAGAAGGAGGACAACAGTTTCCTCCTGTCTCCGTGATCAACAAGAATCCGTGAATTTAACATCCACCCCACAAGCAATAGTGCTTCCTGTGCAACACTGCTATCAGTGGCTCATGAAGCCCTGGCAGTCCAAACAACATATGAACAGCTTTGAAAATGAATTCATTCACTCATTTCTTCACTTCTTCATTCACTCACCCGTTCATTTAAGCAGCACTAGGCACTTGTCACGTAGGAGGCGCTCTGCTAGCTCTCCGTGCACACCCATGCCCCTTTAACTGGATGATAAATGAGAAACTATACTATGTCAACCTCCACAAACCCACTTCCTCCCCAGAAAAGAGAAAACAAGTGAGACCATGAATTTACTGCCACTTCTGAACCCTGGAGAGGAGGACTGCAGACATGAACTCACACTTCCGGTGTGTCTTTGTCTTCTGCTTCCAAATCGGAGTTTTAACCGGTGAGTGGCCTCTCCATACTTCTTAAGTTATAATTCAAGTGGACATTGAGAAAAATCAAAAGTAGAAAAATTAGGTACAAATGGAAGATGGTTTTATTTTCTGAATGCAGGGACAATTTCAGAAGCACTCCAGACCGCTCAGGGCATCACGTCACCCCTGTTAGTGTGGATGGCATTGAGCTCGCATTGCTTCTTTTGATACTGTGTTTTAACATGAAAAAGTATGTTTCAACAGACCATTAAAATTTTAAATTACTTGCTCGGAGTTACCTGTTAATGGATAAAGTAGGAGACTAGCTCACTGTTCTGAGAGAAAGATGAAAGGCAAAGTGACTTGTGTCTACAGAATGAAAATTCCCAAACAGCCCTGGCATCTGGGCTGGGAATCCTTCTATGGTAGAGAATAAAATAGATGGACTTCCAAAAAAAGAATTTTGACTTTAATCTTAAGAGGATGGTCCTAGGTAGTAAATGTATAGCCAGTAATAGGGTCTTTTCCTTCTTGTTTGTTTTGTTTTCAAGACAGGACCAGGCCAACACTGACTGCTCTCATAAGGTGTTTAGACACTAAATATGAGGGTCCTCCTGAGAAAAAAATGAAGGGAATGTGAATGACTGAAAGCATTCATGAGCCCCTGTAGACCTTAAGCACTCTAGAGTCTTTGATTCTTTTTCTTGGAGGGCATTTTTCAGACTCCACACAGGCAGTTTAAATAGAGCCATATGCAGTGTAAATTATTACACAAGTTTTTTTGTTCTGTTTCTTATTACATACATTTAAATATTATTTTTTCCTTTTTACTTAACTATAGGTCCTTTCTTGAAATTGGGATAGGTAAAGTGAAACATTAAGTGAGGGGAAATGCCTTTAGTAGGAGAAGTGACAGCAGAGTATTCAGTGTTATAAGCCCATCTAGAAATGCATTTTTTCAGTGATACAAAGAAGTAGACATTTTTTTCTCTCCAAAAAAGAATGTCAAAACTAAGATTGGATTTATTCAACATTTGATCTTGTGCTGCCTCAAAGTTATGCAAATGTTCTTAAGAAGAATGAAGAGTGATCAATGAGGGTCTTTACTAATTGGGTCCACCTGGAATAAGTACCAAGAACAGCTCTGGGCCACCTGCCTTTTCCGCTATGCCTTTATAACAAGAAAAAACAAAACAGTATAAGTGACACAAGAATAGCCACGGCAGGGAAATCCATTTATCTACTCATTCACTCATCCGTTCATCCAGGTGCAGGAGGTGCTGTGCTCGCAATTGTATGAACAATGAAAACCAGGTATGCCCACTATGCTGAGACTAGCTGAGCATGAGTGAAAGAAACATCAATCAAATAACCCTATGAACTGATGACAAGTATAGGCAAAACTCAGCTCCATGAGAGAGTATACCAGGAGTCAGGCTAGAAGGGGAGGGCATGTATGTACTTGGAGATACACAGACTGTTTTGTAGAAATGGCACTTGAGTTGAAATTTGAAGGACAAGTTGGAATCAATGGGGAGAGCAGTGTCAAGGTAGGAAAGAATTCTATGGGAAGGCACTACAAAGCATCCACAGTGGTCAAAAGAAGGTCAGGGGGCTGGGCCAGGACAACATGTGGCTGAGCGCAGGGAGGGAAGAAGTTAGAGGTGGTGGGAGATGAGAAGGATGTCAGGGGTCACACTACTCAGACCAAGAGGGCCATGCTAAAAGTTTGGATTTTCTTCCCAGAACCTTTGTACAAGTTAATGTGTGGTTTGTTTATGCAGCTTCAAAAGTTCTGTGGAGCAAACTCAACTGGGCAGTTACAGTGAAGGTGTTGTACTCCAAAGATTTGTATGAACAGTGGTGTCATTTCTGTAGAAAGATGGATCCAGCCATAGGATTGTCACAGTTGCCAAGATAAGTTGATCAATAAATTCTTCTGGAATAGTCACTTGAAATCCCAAATGAGTGAAACCAATGTTAGTTATTCTCATCACAAAGAAAACTGTATTATATAGAGTGCCATTTTCCAATGCTAGGTATCAAAACGGAGACATGAGCAGCTAAAAGATGATTATAAAACATGAAGAATCATCGTATTCAAGATGCCTCCAGGGCGCATATGCCAGGAACTCCTTTTTTTCACACCAATAAACACAGAGCCAAACTCAAGTAAACTAATACTTTTAACGCTGCCAACTCTTCCTTTTCTCATGCCATAGCGATACAAGGATTCTCACCCTCAGGCAGTGCTGAGAAAGACCCACAGACCAGGAAAGACTAAATGATTTGTCACAGAATAATTAGTGGCAGATCCACCATTAGAACCCCAGTGTTTCCAACTCCACTGAAGCAAGCAAAGATATAACACAAATCTCAAGGGGGTGAGATTCTGACCATTTTTGTTATTGGTGAATTAAGAAGGTTGATAGTCTTGGACGTTGCCAGTCTTCAATAGATCTCAATGTAAAATCTAACAGTCTTATTCCTTTCCTGATTCTGGGATAGTAGGAGGTTCTTTCTTGCAGAAGAATCTGCAGAAAGTAACTATGAGAAGAGCTTCTTTTCCAGGCAATGGGGATGGTGGGGGTTACCTGCTGGATTCTGGATCTAAAAAGACTACTTTGAAAGCAGTATGGAGAATGCAGCCAGTGAGAGTGATTGATAGGGGGTGATGTCTAATAAATGTGTCTCATGAGGTATTCTCCCAGGAAGCCTCTGGCCCACTTTATCTCTGACAGTGACTGAAGAGTCATTCTAGAATTCCATCGTCCTGGGAGAAACAACCCTTTGGTGTTTTTAGCACCAGATTTTCCCCACAGAGCTCAGAGAGGTCTGGGAGATGAACTGGCCCCCAAGTCCTCTTCCCTACCCTGTTTCAGCACCTGCTTCTAGAATTTATACTGCATTTAAAAAAACTCTGCATTGCCAATCTTTTCTTTGGATAGATGAATTCAAGACATTCTCACATGATAAGCTTTGATTTTATTCCTCCAAGACTTTATACATTTACCTCTTATTTTTCTGTGTTTTTGAATCTTCTCTTTTTTATGTTTTGTTGGAATAGTAACATTTCCTTTTAATATTCTTCTTTGCTTCTGGTGAATTTGGAAGGTTGATGACAATTTTTTAAATTTTTTAATTTTAATTTTTTGTTTCTGAGACAGGGCTTCTCTGTTGTAACTCACTCTGTATACCAGGCTGGCCTCGAACTCACAGAGAGCCACCTGCCTCTGCCTCCCGAGTGCTGGGATTAAAGTTATGTGCCACCACTGCCCAACTGACACTTTTTTAAAGTTATTTATTTTTGTTTTATGTGGTTGGATGTTTTGCCTGCACGTACATTCATTCCTGGTGCCCATGGAGGCCAGAAGAGGGCATTGGACTCTTGGAACTGGAGTTAGAGATGGCTGTGAGGCACCCCACCATGAGGGTGCTGAGAACTGAACCCAGATCCTTTGGAAGAGCAACAAGTGTTGTTAATCATTGAGTCATCTCTCCAGCCCCCGAAGATACTTTTTTATTTAACAAGTTATTATGTTAAGAGGATCATAATTGAATAATTGTTTAAATTTATGCATTGTTGGGAACTAAACGCAGAGCCTTATGCCTGCTAAGGAAGGTTTCTACAACTGAGCTTTTCTCAAGTCCCATTTACTCATTTTTTTTAAATAAAAATAAAATATGGCTATGACCTTGCCACATTGGCATGAGAACCTTGAAGTGCCTTTTTCTCTCCACTCTCCTGCTGGCTCCATCACTGGCCCATGAATGGGTCTTGTTGGAATAGTGTCAAGTAGCTCATTGCCATGTTCCTTCCTGTCAGCATTCCTTTCCTGTCCTAACCCTTCTTTACCCTTCTGTCACAGAGCTGGCCCTCAGCGACGTCAGCATGAGGATGCTGCTTCCGTCTTGTGACCCTCTGTTTTGACTAGTGCTCAGAGGCTTTCCATTAGTCCCAGCACAGGGGGCCAGGTCTTTTTTTTTCCCTATAGGGTGACTGATATATTTCCTGTGACTGGGAGTTCTGGACTGCAGTGTCTTCTCTCAGCAGTCAGGAGATTTTCATCTACTCTCTGTGGCCTTTTGGGTTGTAGATAAAGCATGTGATGTTAGTCTGAGATTTGTTCTTTTTTAACTTTAAAACACAGAAGAAATCCTTCTGGAATGTAGTGAAACACAATGTTTTGAGACCAGGTCTCATGTAACCTAGACAGGTTTTGAACTTCTGATTCTCCTTCTACCGTCTCCCAAGTACTGGTATGTGATTAAAGCTATGTGCCACCGATGGTTTATGTGACTGGAGATTGAACCTAGGGATTTCTGTTTGCCAGATAAGCACTCTACCAACCAACAAACTACCCTCTGTCTAGAATTTTGTGATCTTGAAAGCCATTCATTTTAATGTTGGAATTCAAGAATTCCATGCTCACATGTCTCTCTTTCTCATGTATTTTCATGAATTTTTGTCTTGGATCAGACATTCCTTTTCAATTTGTGAATTCAAGCTTTATTCTTCATGTCAAGTATTTTTTTCTTCTAGTATTTGTTTGATCATATTTTCCACTCTGTCTCCCTGACCCCATCTCTTTCTAGAAATCTCTACTGTACACATGTAAAAAACTTTTCTTACCACAGTGAACAAAATTGCTTTCAATTTTGTGCTTATTATCTACAACGTCTTCAGATGCAGTAGATCTAAGTTACTAGTATCTTACTAGTAACTCATTTCTTGGTTAGGAAATAAAGTGTAGGCATACAGGGAAAAAAACCAATTTTTGTCTTATTGACTTAAAATGTTCACACCAGTGGATGTGGTAAAATGAACAACTCCCAGCCCTTATGCTACCATCTTGTTCTAAGATTACTGAGTTTGAGATGTAAAGTGAATTACGGGACTTTCCAATTTTTAAAAACTATATTAAAAGTCATTGTGGTATTTTCAACCTCAGTGGCGACTCTGTACTGTTCTTCTTCTAATAAACTGAGACTGTCAAGTGGTAGTTTTTAGTCATTCTGAGAAAAATAAAAAATTGGAACTTTATGTTTTGAGAAGTGAAACATAAATATGTACAGACTATAAGTATCAATTGAAGCAGTTAGTCAGACCGGCTTTGGTTTGTTTTCTAAAGTTGTCTAAAACAAACAATGATGTGCAAACTTAGAGTCAGAAGTTGGGGGGGCTGTGAACCCCTGTGGGCTGTGTATTGTACTGTGATGCTCACACCGCTTTGCTCAAGGACAGTGGAGTAGACACAGGCTGTGACTAAGCAGATCGACAGACTCAAGTGTGTGCATACTTGACCACCACTTGACCACTGGTGCTGACCAATCAACTCTCTCTGAGTCATGTCCTCATAGGTAGAGTGCTTCCCGAATGCAATTAAAGGTTCTTTACAAGGGACTGTTCTTGCAGTTGAGAAATATAACTAAAACAGCTAATGTTATGCTGTCCTTAGAGAATCTATTCATGCCACAGGAGCAACATAGTCACTTCTCTATACTCAAAATCATTTTTGTATATTCTAAGACTAAAGCAAAAACCCACAGAAGTGTCTGTTTGCATTTGTTTAATTACAATGGAAGTTTCTTATATATATGAATCCATATCCATAGGAAGCTCAGTTACTAGATAATTACAAGGAACTTCGACCTTGATATCAAGAAACCAGATTTTTTTTTTTTCAGGTTCAAATACACAGGGCAGCTTAATGCACAATGGTTGATAAATAAATATCTAGATAAATAAGTGTTAAAAACATGTTATTGCATATTTGAGAAACAGTCTTACTCTTTTGGTATGTAATAACCCTTTAACCACAGAACACATACGTGGCACCAATGGGAGTACTGAGTACTTGCAGTACTAATACATCACCTTAAAGGAAAAAAAGAAATACTAAAAGAGAAGTCTCATCTCTAACTTAGTGTTTCTTTTCCCATAGCAAGTCTCTCTAGATCCTATACTTCACTTAGTTTCTGTCAAGGAAGGGAATTGAACTAGAGCATCAGACTGGGAGGCCCATTCGGTAAGTGGAGTCTGAAGCAACACTGTCTAGATTCAGTTATGACTCTAATACTTTCTGTTGACTTTACCACCTTGGGTAAAGGCTGTTGAATACAGCTATCCAAGCCTGAGTTTACTCAGCAGTAAAACAGAAATTGGGAAAAGGTGATCTGACTTCAAAGCTAGCTGTGAAAAGCAAAAGATATATTTTATATAATTCATTTAACAATAGTTAATACAATGGGAGGCCCTGAAAACTATTGGAGTTTAAAAAATTGTATGAGCATTATTCATTTTGAGTGTTTGCCTTTGGGCCAGGATTTAAGTGTTCCCCAGTTTCCAGCAAATGGGACCTCACTTGTCTTACTCATCTTGGCCCGTGCTAAGGGCACCTGCCAATATCATGTTGAGCCTTCGTAGTCTTATCTTCATTTATTTTAAAAGTATCATTGAATTCCTGCTGTGTCCTAGGTCCAAGGAGCAATTCAATTCTTATCCTTGTAGACTTCACGATTAAACAAGGAAGCAAGTTGAGAATAATTAGGATCTAATAATATATGAATTAGAAATATATTGGCTAAGTAAAGTGTTATCGAAAGCATAGAGTTAGGAGTCTTTGGGCATCTCAGCGACAGCTAAAGAGAGGACTTGGCACTTAAAACAGTTCTTAAAGAAAAAAGGAGTGTTTCTAGTTGGATAAAGGGCTGATTGGATATTCCAGCTTGTGGAAACAGAAGAAGCAGTGTGAAAGGAATGGCCCCAAACTTCAGTGTGGCTGGAACAGATGGTCCATGGCATCATGGAGGCTTTTTGTGTCATGCCAAGGAGATTGGGTTTTTACCTTATAAGCAATAGGAGACTAATGAAGACTTTTAAGCTGGGGAATGAAATGCTCTTTAGAAGCACAATTTTAGAGGCAGATGGAGGAAAGATAGGAGGACAGACTGGTGTGTGTGTGTGGGGTGGGGGTGGGGGGGAACCAGTCAAGAAGATGCTTCCACAGATGGAAGATGATTTACATAAGGTCTCGGTTGGCAATAGGAACGGAGAAGAAAGACTAAACTTCAGAGGTGCCTATGAGCTAGATGAACTGAACTTGGTGACTGATTAGATAAGGAGTCAGAGAGCAGAAGAACTGATGAAGACTGTGAGTGGCCTGGGCCTGGCCAGTGATCCTCTGAAGACACAGCATAGGGTTTAGTGAGTGAATGAGTTCAGCTTAGACATGTTGCCCTTGATGTGAGACTGTATCCAGAGAGAGATGCTAAAAGAAACAGGAAAGCAGGCTGGAGTGCTGAGCTGGAGATAAACATCAATGTAAATGAGTTAGCACACAAATGCCCTGCGTGAGAGCCTAAAGCACTGCGCATAGCAACTGAGAAGTGGGACTCAGTATATGTATTCATGAATCTCAACAGCACTCTCCCCTCCTTTCTGTGGATAGAGCTGATTTCATTTAATCTCATGTGATTTCCCTCCTATGATAATTTCAAACCAGTGGCAGTGAAATCACTAGCAGAGTAGTTTATTTGCAAATTAATTACGTTGTGAATATTGATTCAAAGTTTTATAGCACCTTTGGGCTTTACCATTTTCACAAAGAAAATAACTTTTAACTAGAAGAAAATGGATCTTTCATTTTTCTTATAATACGTGCATAGACAACTGAGGGTCAGTTTTTGCACCTTTCAGGGTTCCTTGGAGAGTAAAAGCATCCTGCATATTGTGTGTGAAGGTGTGAGTATGTGTGTATGTGTGTGTGTGTGTGTGTGTGAGACAGAGAGAGAGAGAGAGAGAGAGAGAGAGAGAGAAAGAGAGGGAGTGGGAGAGGAGAGAACGTGAGAGAGAGAGAGAGAGGGAGAGAGAGACAGAGAGAGAGAGAGTGTTTTTGGAGGGTTTGTCACTTTTTTGGCTTCTTTTCTCTAGATGAGAAAGGGCCTATTTTGCCCATCCTGCTATGGAGCCCACTCACTCTTATTGGGCTTGGTGATAGCTTTGAACTGTAATGTAAATGTAGGCACGATGTGCATATAAAAGTCTACTAGCCAGGATTCTAAAAGTTTTAGCTAGTTAATTCATAAGAAATGACTCTGGTTTTTATGAAAGATGAAAGAATGGCAGGAAGCACATTTTTTAAATAATGCTAAAATATCAAATAAGACTCCAACACAAGAGTTTTAACTTTGACAGCTTCATCTCTGCACACTCTCGGGCTATATTGAGCCAACTAGAACTTATCACTGTTTGACTACAGAAAATGTGTTTAATAAGCATTATCAATAATTGCAAGCTCAGGAGATCTTATCTGTCACTCTGAGGCCTTTGTAGAGGTTTGTGGTTAGAAGTCTGAGTTAAAGAAAATAAAATCACATTGCTAGTCTGTTTTACATCCTCTGCTCTCTGTGGGGTCCCTACATGTTTCTTTAAAGCTTTTTCTCTTTTTTCTACCAGAGCTGATACAACTGTTTACAGAGTCCTAGCTGGGTAGGTCTTAGGCAGACCACAGGACACTTAGCAATAAAATAGCTTGGATATTAAAAGAATCAATTTGCAAGTAGAGTCTTTTGAACTGTCATGAATTCTTTAGGGAGTGACCTTACTCTAGAGATTTTCTCTTTTTCTTCGTTTCCTCCTCCTCTTCCTTCCCCCAAACCCTGCCTGACTCCATCTTTTTCGGTATGTTGGGATAGCATCTCACTCTGTACCCAAGGCTGAGCTGGAACTCACTATGTAGCCCCAGGATGGCCTTGATCTTGTAGCAATCCTTCTGCTTCAGTCACCTAAGTGTTGGGATTGTAGGTATGCACCACCATACTGGCTCCAGTAAACAAGCACATAGTACAGAAACTCTGGTTTTACTTTTGAAAACAGTCTATTAGTAGTAATAAGAATATTAGAAAAATCACAATAGCAGGTAACATGTCTGAGCCTGGTGAGAAGAACATGCCCTCTAAGACACAGTGCACTGTGTTATTCAGAAAATATGCCACTGTTCTTAGAGTGAATATCATCTAGATGTGTCAACAGAAGACAAATAGATATGGGTATTAAAGCAAATGGTATACTTAACACTCAGATTTTAAGATATAAACAAGCATATTTCCATTTGTGCTTTGAACTGAAGAGTTGAAATGTGTACACAGTATACACACAAGTACCCTGGTACTTGTATTAAAAACCACTAGTATGGGGGGTTGATTGGCATTGGGGTGGATTAGCACAATAGTTGGTTTGGGTTCCCATGGCCTGTCCACACATTAGACAAGTTAGACTATTGCATACTTCAAGGGATTTAAAGAATCAGCCAGAATAAATCTGTCTGGCCCTTAGTAGTTATAAAAGGACCATGAGAAACATTTATTAGCTAAGCAAACATTTTTGAACTTGGTAAGTATCTACAGGCAAAGAGCTTTTTTCTTGAGATCATTTTCTAGTTACATAACACGTAATCTTGGGAAAAAACACTCACATTTCTGGTTCTAGTTTTATTTGACATATATAAAAGTAAGATAAGAAATAAATGTGAATGCATGCATGCACTCATGCGGGTAAATTTTTTGTATCATAAATTTACTATTTACCAAGTGCTGTTGTAGATACTTGGGATGGATTTTTAAATTATCAGTGAGGTTCTCTAGTCAAGCTTATATCATGGTAGGGTAGCCAGACAATAAACAAGTAAATAAACAGCAAGACATGATTATTTTATACAGTGTTAAGTATTTTCTCTCTTGGGGAATATGTCAGAAAATGACTTACATATGTACTTTGGATAGGTTGATCAGTAGTCTCTGGAGAAACATTATTTTGAATAATGAAGACAAAGCAATCCTCTACAAATGTAGAGGAGAGGCTGAGCATAAGGAGACCAGAGTGAAAGCAAAATGTCAGGCAGCTTTGCAAAGAGAAGGGGTATTGTGATTTGGACCAATTTTGATAAAAAAAGAAGTAGATAGAATTTGGTTGACTGTAGAAAAAAAGAAAAAACAACGAAAACAACCTTTCTTTTTGTTTACATATTTTAAGCTGTGGTCTTGGATTACTTGGCTGTTAGCGACCACTGTCCTGCTTCACATGCCTGTTCCCATTGATTGTTGCTAGTAGCACTTCGACTGCGGACTGACCTAATACTCTTTCACAAACACAGGAAGTTGTGTGGCCTAGGGAAAAAAAATTTAATCTAGCTGGGCCTTTGTCTGTACACAGCAGACTTGCTGCTTGGCGTGTAAGTCTGCCATGTCTGACTATGTGTATGTGTTGCTGGGAAGGGGAGCGAATTACAGGAAACCAGATATGTGAGGCGAGGGTGTTTGTAGGATGCTCAGGACACAGACAGTGTATGTAAGGATTCACTGGGCAGGGAGATCCTATGGGAAGAACGTGATGAACACAGCAAAGGCAATAAGGGAGGTCACATTTTGGAGGAAGGTTTTTGTGTTAGCTGGATGTGAAGAAAAAGTAAATGTGAGAGGAATCAACAAAGAGATGGGTGAGAGGCATACTCAAAAATTTAACTATTTCTGTGGCAGAGGAATTAACTGAACAAGTTTGATAACCCACCAAAGAAAACAGATTCTGCCGGTAATCCAGGTTGAGTATTAGACATGGAGATAAGAATATCCAAAGAGAGTAGGGAAGGATTCTGGCTTCATCTGTAATTGTCAGGAATCAACATGTCCATATTTTCCTTAAATTGTCTGTCCCTTTGCCCATTAAATGCTTTTCATTGTTATAAGGGATTCTCTCCCCTCTCTGTCTGTCTCTCTCTCTCACTGTGTGCGTGTTGAGCCTGTGTACATGTTCATGTTGAGGTTGGAGATTAATGACAGGTGCCTTTCTCCAGTGCTCTTCACTATAATTTTCGAGACAGGGTCATTCACTGAAACTGCAGCTCACTGATTTGGCTAGATTGGCTATATTTGGCTATAATGGTTGGCCGATGAGCTCCAGGAATTTCTCCCCTCAGTCCCTCCTTGCAGTGCTGGGGTTGTAAGTGCAGGCTGGCACACTCACCTCTGTTTATGGGTGCTGGGGATCTGAGTCCCTCATACTTACATAGCAAGCTCTTAACAGACTGAGCCATCTCCCCAGACCATATTGCTCTGCTATATTTTTTGTTTTTGTTTTGTATTATTGTATCAAATTCAGCTAAAGGCTAAGAATTTTGATTTGGTATTTAGCACATCTGTTCTATAGGTGCAAAGTAATTTTGAGGTAAATGTTTAACTGTTGTGGTTGCAAACATTCAAATTGCAGGTTTACAGTTGCCAAATGCTTTCAGTCTGGAAATGTGGGAAATGGGTCAGCCTTCTTATTACCACTTTCAATAGTGAAAAGGTGAGCCAGCCAGGCTAAGGATGATCATTTATGAATATTTATGAGTGCTTGCTAGGTGACAGTCTGGAGGTCCCAGTTGATTTTAATGATACACATCTTGATTCTGAATGAAAGAAAAACTGAACCATTCCTAGTCATCCAACATACTTCTGTAGTCAAGAAAGAGTTTCACTCACCTTAACATTTTCTTGACTCCTTGGAATATTCTTTTAAAGAGAAGATTATAGGGAACATAGTATCTTCGATAGAGACTCACTTGACAGTGAAGTCGTGTCTCTCTGGGGTGTCTGTGGTCTCTTCTGGATGTTTTCTGATTCTTAATCCACAGGAGGCAAGTGTTGGAAAGACTCTCAGTGCCCCTGTTCCCCACCCCCATGTGCCTACACACATGTGAGAGAGAGGAGAGAGAGAGAGAGAGAGAGAGAGAGAGAGAGAGAGAGAGAGAGAGAGAGAGAGAGAGAGAGAGAGGTGGGGGGGGGGAGAGAACATGAGTGTGTATGCACATGTGGAGGTCAGAGGTCAACATCAGGTAACTTCCTTATTCACTTTTGACCTTGCTTTTGAGACAGGGTCTCTCGCTGAACCTGTGCTCACCCTTTGGCTAGCATGTTTACCCAACAAGCCCCTGGGCTCCACCTGTTTCCATCCATCCTTCAGCTCTGGGGTTGCAGATGCACACGGCCATGCCAGGCTTTTTGTACCAGTTTGGGGGTGGGGTCCAAACCGAAGTCTTCACGCTCATACAAGCATTTGGCCCACCGACACTTCTCTCCAGAGAGAACTTTTTAAAGATGTCGTTTTCACTTCTTATTTTACAGATGAAAAGAGAGAAGTCCACAGGGTACCCTAGGCACAGACCCGTAGGACAGTCACGGGACAGAGTCAGAATTTGAGCCGCACTGCTCAGCACTTCCACCCTTGCTTTTCACCTGTGCTGGCGGTGGGTCACGCAGTGGGCAAAGAAGGGAGCAGTGCTGACATAGACAAGGCTTTTTTTATGTGTGTACACAGTGTCTGTGACAGTTTTGCCCCAGGATCCCTTTATGGTTTGTTTGTTGCCATTCTAAAGTCTCTGGGAAATTTCCCCTGCACATTACTAAAGGAACTGAGAAGCAGTCCGCTGATCTTATCTTCTGCAGCGGATAGTAGAGACAAAAGCATCAACACAGCAGGAGGGTGGCACATCGGGCCACAGACAAACGTACTGGAGCAGAAAACCCTTTGCTGGAAGCCAGTGCAGCTGCACTTGCATGCGGTCTGTTCGCACCCCTGAGCTTTTAACTTACACTTTTCCCTCTACTGAGAAAAAGTGAAAGCAGCATCATTTTCCTTCTGCATACTTTTTAAAGTCAAAACATCCATACAGAGATGTAAACAAATCATGTGAGCACTTTGAATGAATAACGACCGCAGAGGCTACTTCACCCCCGCAATTACCACAAGCCAAGAATAAAACATTGTTAGCACACAGACACCTTTCTGCTTTGTATGTTTTTTCCTGACCCAAACTCTCTCTGCCCCTTCGGGAAAAAGGATTAGGGTGGATCTTGTGACATTTGTTCAGGTTATACGTCACACCTCTACTCTCTGAGTGATTATGCAAGAAAGCACAACTTTTGGACATTCACTTATTAAAATTTGCACATAGCTTCATTATCTTCCTAAAGTGTTCTGGGGAGATAGGTGGCTTCTTTCAGCATGCCTGTAGATGTGATTTCTAGTTCTGATGCATCATGTATAGCATTTAAAGCTATAGATTTATATAGATTATATATAATGTATATCTATATTATATATATTATATACATATTGTAATATATAGTGAATGGATTTATAGTGATGTTAAGACATCACTGGTCAGTGTTATACTTGATTTCCTTTGAAGGCAGTCAGTGCCTTTCTCAACCTTGTTTTAGACACTTTCTAGGTGGTTGGATGTCTGGTTGTGTATATTTAAAAAAATATTTATGTGTGATTGGTTGAGATTTTCAAATCTGTGCACTGTGCCTGAATTTTGGACAGTTTGTTTTGCCTATCTTTTAGTCTATCAATTCTCTTTATAGTCTTGCCTAATATAGTTTTAATCTTACTCATTAGATTTTTAATCTGTTAGTGCTTTATTTGCTAGTTTTAATTATTTATTTTTCATATTAGATGACTTAAATTTTTCCTTTATCCTGAAGGTATTATTGCAAGTTTGTCTTTCATTTTTCTAAACATAATGGGCACAACTCTTTTATGTTGGGGCATCTGACAATTCAAAGGCATGTGATGCTCTTGCTAGCTTGTGTAATCTCTTGTTGTCTTTTGCCTTGTGCTTCATTCTTTTGTAGTGTACTTGTCATTATATTTTAAGCACTATTTATGAAATTGGCTCTACATCTAGGATATACATATTTTATACTTAAGTTCCATTTTTACTTTTAAAGCCTAGGGTAACGGCGGTCTGAGATTACTTTAACTAAAATCCTAGGGTTGGGATTTTTCTGGACTACACTCAAGATGAGGGTCAGTTTACTCAGGTTTCACTTTACTCCAAAAATTCTTCCAGCATTCTTTGGAAAGAAGCTTATTGAAGAAAACATTTCCCATCTTCCTCACTTTGCAGACTCTGGGAGATAAAGCATTAAAACAGAGGGTTGAATCTGGGAGAATAATAATTGTTCCTAGAACAAAAGCACTTCTGAAGTTCTGCTCATGTCCCTGGATCCAGGGCATTGCTTTGTGTTTAATCTGGCATTTTCTTCTCTTCAGGTCAATTATTTAATTGCTAAAATACTGCTTTTAGGTATTTTGTTTATTATTTCCTGTTGTTTTATTGTTGAATAAGGTGTATTGACATAATTAAAAGCTGGAACATTTGTGTGTGTGTTTTTTTTTTTCAGCCAAACCTCTAACTTGAGACGCTTTTTCTTGGAAATATGATATATATATATATATATATATATATATATATATATATACACATATATATGTATATATATATGTCTATATATATGGTTAGAGATATTAAAAAAAATGATTGTGATGAAGCTTAAAAGAAGCTTAAAAAGCTTAAAAGGTATCAAGCATAAGCAAAGATGTGGCAAATGAATCATTTTGTATGAAGTCAATCTTAACATAAGTTGGAGTCTTTAAGAAAGTAATGTAGCAAGACATATTTGGGCAAATACAAGAATGTTTACATAAAAGCAAAGTGTTGAAAATAATCCTGGTTTCATCTTAGTGCTTAGTTCTAATAAATCATGAAATTTCAGCACAAATGGCTCATTATATAGTCATGAAAATGATTATATCAAACATGTAAAAACTGAATATTTATAATAGGACATTATATGACAATAGCAGAGCATAAAATAATAAGTTTGCTATATAATAATAATATCACTAAAATTCAAAATAAAAAATATAGAAATACTTTCTGTTTTACTACAAATGGTATTTTTTAAAAATTATTTTATGCTTGTTTGATCTTCTTAAGAAAAAGAGACTTTACAACTTAAGTAAAAGCTACCATTCTGATTTTTCCCAATTTTAGCATAAAAATTTTCATTTAAAATAATGACATGTCTTTTTAAAAAAATGAAGTAAACAGAAGAACAGTTGAACCTACAAGCCAGTAGTAGTTCACAATCTGCAACCAGGCTGAAACCATTTCAGTCTCTTCCTCTTGTGGTCTCCATGAGGCTCACAAAAACAGCCCTGGTTCTGGTAATTGTAAAAAGTGAAAAAATGAGCAAAAATCTGGGGCCTCACCTTGGTTATTGGACTGGTTTGGTTCTTAGTGAATGTGGTTCATGGGAGACATGTTATTGTTTGGACATAATTGATCTGTTCCTTTACTCTCCAGTTGGAGGGGGTAATGATATTTATATATAATCATTTAAAGTCTTTTTTTTTTTTGTAACATCTTTCTGCAAGTCTTTCTTCATTCAGCTAAAAGAAAATCATGCTTTAACTTCAGTTTTAAAATTTACTTCTTCCTCTGGATGGTGGTGGTTCATGCCTTTAATCCCAGCACTCTGGAGGCAGAGGCAGGCAGATCTCTGTGAGTTCAAGGACAGCCTGGTTTACCAAGTGAGTTCTAGGACAGACAGAGATACAACAGAGAAATCCTGTCTCAAAACAAAACAAAAACAAAACATTCATTTATTTGTTTACTATCTGGCTCCACTGTGGAACCCGTAAAAGTGTGGAGACACTATCACACTATCCAAACATGTCACTTGAAACATAGCATTTTACACTCTGACTATCACATGAAAAGCCCATTTCTTGTTCGGTGTTTTCTGATGCACAATTTTGTCACATTCTGGTTTTGTTTGCTTGGCTATGAAATCTTTTCTTTTTGTATAAGTACAGGTGACTTTATAAAAAGATATCGATTTCCCACTTAAATTTAATTATTAGGGCAACATGTTTGCAAAATAGCACACTTACTTTATTTTCTTTCTTTTGATCCAGGAGAAATCAGTGATGTGGCCAAGCATAAGATGTTTGCATTTCACAACGGAGGTGTTCAGATTTCTTGCAAATACCCAGAGACTGTCCAGCAGCTAAAAATGCAGTTGTTGAAAGGAAAAGAAGTCCTTTGTGACCTCACCAAGACCAAGGGAAGAGAAAATGTGTTTTCCATCAAGGATGTGAAATTCTGTCCACATCAGCTGTCCAACAACAGTGTCTCCTTTTTCCTAAACAACCTGGACAGTTCTCAGGGCAGCTATTACTTCTGCAGCCTGTCAATTTTTGACCCACCTCCTTTCAAAAAAAATATTACTGGAGAATATTTGCATATTTATGGTAAGGCATTAGTTGCTTTTATCCTTGTGGCTTGTGGACATACGCACATTTTCAAGACTTTTTTCGCTAATGGAAACAATTAAATAGTTGTTGCTATTCCTTTAGGTGTATTTGATGACAAATTATCTTCGATAAACTATGCAAGGAATGGTGTGTTGTTAATATTAGTTGATATTTATTGGGAATAAATTATTTAGTTACATATCCTGTTAAGTCAGAATTCAAACACCCAAATCATGGCTTAGTGGCTATTACCTCTACTCACCTCAGGTAGAAAGCAGTTTGGAGAATGAGGCAAGACTACTAAAAATCAGTTTTATACCATGCATTTTCCTGCTTACTCTTGTAAAATCTACAGATGGAAAGGAATCATCTGTTAGTCACATTTCTAAACATACCAGCGTAGTCCTTTTAATTTGAATTTCCAAGTCCTTGCTATGGTACGGAGGTGATGCTGGTTGATAGCTACTGAAATTCACCATTGTAAGGAAGAAAAGGCTTCCTTGATTAAAAAGCTTCTTTACATTTTGTGAAAACATTCTCAGTTCAGCATTGAATGAGGACACATGTTTCCAGGTCCTTCATTAAGGTATCTTTTCCCCCCCTGCAACCCAGAATCACAGCTTTGCTGCCAGCTGAAGCTCTGGTTGCCCATTGGATGTGCAGTGTTTATTGTGATACACATTTTTGGATGCATATTTATCTTCAGGTTTGCAAAAAAGGTAAGCAATTTCTACTTTTCCTCATACTCTCTTTCCTGGGTGGTTATGTACTCATTAAAGAATGTCTGATGCTCTTCTAAGAGTAATCTGAGCAAAAGGTAGGCAGATATACCCTTGATATACACACCAATTAAACTAACAACTTGGAACAGAGATTATCTATTTGATTTTTTAATAGTTTACTTCATTTCCAGAAGGATTCAGAAGCTTACACAGATATGTTACTATTGCTTTTATTTTTTTTTCATAAAAAGATAGAAAATTGGGGCCAGTCAAAGATAAAGGTTAGGGCATGAGGTTAAAATATAAACATAGATGTCTTGGATTTTAAAAAATTGTTAAATGTTGAATTAAGATTTGAATCTAGCTGGACAGTGGTGGTACACACCTTTAATCCCAGCACTTGGGAGGCAGAGGCAGGCAGAGTTCTGTGAGTTTGAGGCCAGCCTGGTCTACAGAGAAAATTCCAGGTCAGCCCAAATTACAACAGAGAAACCCTGTCTTAAAAAACCAAACCAAAACAAAACAAAAACAAAAATTTGAATCTAAGCTTTCTAAGAGTCAGGACAAAGCTGAAACAATCAGTTGTAAGTTTTTCTTAATTGGCAGATTGAAACAGTGAGATTGTCTTGTAAGGTACCAATAACAGTTAAGATGGAAACTGCTTCTTTATACGTTACATCATTAGACTCCTTGCGTTCTAAAGAAAATGACTGAAAAGCTATTTAGGACAATATAATGGAGACAAGAAAATAACTTTTTGTTATGGAACATTCTTTTTATCTGTTCATGCAGCAGGTTGTCAGTCAAAGAACTTACTCCAGTCCGCACATGACAGTATGCTATATGACATATTCTGTATATGAGTATATGCTCCCGTGGCTCTTGGTCAGACTGTGTGTGTGTGTGTGTGTGTGTGAGAGAGAGAGAGAGAGAGAGAGAGAGAGAGGGAGAGAGAGACTATCATGTGAGAAAGAGATAGAGTATGCCTTAAAGTCCATTATCCATGTCTATTGAGGAAGAAATAATCAAGGCAAAAATGAGGAAGAAAGTGACACAGAAAGTATTTTTAAAAGATTTTTTTAATAGAGTGTGTGTGTGTGTGTGTGTGTGTGTGTGTGTGTGCACTCACACCTGTAGGCACAGGAGTCTGTTCTCGCCACCATTTAATGTATTGGGGATTGAACTCAGGTTGTCAATCTTGACAGCAAGTACTTTTTCCAACAGAGCCATGTCATCTGTTCAGAAAGCACTTTTTATTGGAAACCTTTTACATATTGTTTTGCTGAGCCTAACCCACAATTACACTTTTGTCACATGCCGCTTCGACAAAAAACAGAAAACGCTTGGAAAACAAGCACGAAGATGAGAAAGAGCAGATAGCAATTATGTTTCTGACTTTCTCTTTCAGAAGTATGGATCCAGCGTGCATGACCCTAATAGTGAATACATGTTCATGGCGGCAGTCAACTCAGCCAAAAAGCCTAGATTTGCAGGTACAACTCCGCTTAGGGGTTTGGGGAGGGAGGAGCACTCTTCACGTTAAGACTGGAAGCTATTAATCTGTTTATATTTTAAAAGAAAGGAACAATTCCCTAAGGATAATTTTAGTATCTTATGTGAAAATCTCGACTGTCACTTTAACCAGGTTCATACATTCTGCAGTATCTTAAAAATAATGTTTGTAAATCGCTATTGAAAATAAATTATCAGGAGTCAAGAGTGCAGTTCAGTTGGTAGAGTGCTCATCTAATGTATATGAAGCCCTGGATTCAATCTCAACACCCTATAAATGAGCAGGGTGTCACATGCCTATCATCCTAGTAGTAAGGAGCTGCGGATAGGAGGATCAGAAGTCCAATGTCATTTTCAGCTACATAGTGATTTGGAGGCCAATCTATGACATATGAGATCCTGCCTCAGAATTAACAAGAGAGAGACACAGAGACAGAGGGAATGCTAGAGAAAGGAAAAGAAAAGGAAAAAAACCAGATTGTAGTAAAAGGATAGTAATTGAAATCTAGCCTGAGCTACAGAATGAGTTGCTCAAGTCCAACCTGAGCTACTTGATGACTCCTTGTCTCCAAATAAAAAGTGAAAAAAAAAAAGGGGGCTGGCAGCTTCACTGGCAGAGCACTTGCCTACCATGCGTGAGCTCCTCGGTGCAAACACTAGTACAAAAGAAGAAGGTCCGAGGTCACAGTTGTTTCAATGTTTCAGTAATTTTTTCAACTAATATTTTAAAATTTGAGATGTGTCTGGATCTTCCTTGTTGTAAAGTTCATGAAATCAGATGGTGGGCATTTGTTAAATATCCTTTACATGCAAGTTTCTGAGTGAGGTACCGCGTGGGTGGTGGGAATTTTGGGTGAGGCTGGGAAGAAAGGTTTATGTTGATGCTGTGGGGGGAAGAAGAGGAATTCATGAATATACCTTGTTGTTTACAAGTAACGAATATGCAAGTTTGGAACACTGGATGGCTTTGCAAATCTGGGTGGAGCTTCTGCCTAGTCACGTGAGAGTGGGAGGGGGCGCTGTCAAGTCCTAGGAACATCCAGAGAGCTTGAGACACCCACTGTGGCAATTTTACACATCTTGAGCTCATGGGGAAATGATGTGGAGTAGGAACACAAACAGAAGCCATCACATATTTGCAGTCACTCAATGGCTCAGGGGCACATACAGATTGTCATGGAATCCCTGCATGGAGAAGGGTCTTATTCTCTTTCTAGAAAACTGAGGCTGGGTTCCCGCCCGCCAGGGACTCCTTTCCAGATAGTTAACACCGCAGCTTTGGCACTTATAATCAGCTTTGTTCGATTACTTTGCTCCTGAAAAAACAGCATACTTCATCCCAATCAGTGTGTTAACAATGCGTTCTATCTTAGTTTAGATTTCCTCAAGCAGAGTCTGAGATTATGTCTTAGATGCAAATAGTTCACTGGAGTGGTGATTCCATGGAGAAGTGGCTAAGGGATAGGGAACAGAGACAGGCATTAAGAGAAGAGATTGTCAGGTTGAGAGAAGCTACTAAGGTGTTGGCGCTAGGCTCTGTGAGTCTGACTTAATGGGACCTCTGTCAAATATACAAAGGCATCCCATAATCTCTATGAAGGATGGGAAATGGGACATTTAACCACTGGTTTCATTTCCACTAGTTGGGAGCTGCCTGCAGGAGCATTGCTTCTCCCTCATTCCTAAACTGGGCTTGGAATAATGTTGTTCTCAAGATTTCAGGAAAAGCAGGAGGCAGGAAGGCAGAGTGAGGCACAATGAGGCTATGGAGCTGAAGCAGTCAGCAGTCAGCACATGCAGAAGAGTCTTGACCTGGCTGCAGCTGGACCCAGTGGTGGAGGGTTCAAATCTAAGTGTTCAGAAAACATCTAGTCTATGTCAAGAGTGGGATGAATAAAACTTCATGGGAAATGAGGACTGGTGCTGAGTCTTGAGGCATAAAGATGCATTTTGTGTGTGTGTGTGTGTGTGTGTGTAGTGTACACAATAGAGACAAGCAGAACACTTGTTAAAGGGAATTCAACTCATGTTGAATGTTTTGTTACAGATGTGATCTCATAATCTGGAACCCACTGGCGCCCATGGAGGAACCACAATGACCTGTTCCCTTGAATCTTGAACTGAGAAATTGTATTTCTGGACCATCGGGCATCTGACTTGATTTGAGCACAGGAACCTCTTGCCGGTGTTTTGTTTGTTTGGATGGTGACTATCAGTCACTTAGAATTTCAACAGACTGCCTGGGGATTGCTGAGCCCTCTTAAGTCAAACACCTTCTTAGAGAAGGTCCAGCTCACGTGTACTCAACAAACAGACCTCACTGAGATCGAATCCCCCTCTCTCCACATTTGCTCCTAGCTATGCACCAGCCAGTAAAACAAGCACATCTATAATACCCAAAATTCCAAGGGAATTCATCTGTAAAGCCCACGGGCAGCCAATGGGCAGCATCTGTCCTCATTTTTCAAATTACTTTTTCTTTCTATAGGGATCAGCAATCTTTCTAGAATCAGACAGCAGAGGGAGATGCTTCCCAATGGTAGCTCCTGTGATTCTGAGCTGTTGATGTATATACTTCATTGAACTCATACATTAGTACTAACATAATACTCTCTTCCAACTTTTAGTTGATCATTGCTTAAGGGGGTTAGATGCCTTCTCTTGCCTTTAGTTTTCCCTTTAAAGATGCTTCCACATGTCTACTTGGCAGCCTGTAGTCACTCTGAATAGGAAGTTCAGTCTACATGTTTTTGCCTTTACTGCTCAAAAAATTAGTTGGATATAATTTTCCCATATTCTTCATGCCAAAATAATTTTTTTCCTCCAAAGACATCTTATTTTCTCAGATATAGTTAAAATGGTATACTGTGCTGATATTAGTGGTAGGAAACAGCTAATAATCATAAACAAAAATTTTGCTATTGTGTTTTCTACCATTATCTATGTTTGTGTGGTGCTATTAATCACAAGCTTAGCTATTTTTGTAGATCATATTAAAGTTGCAAGCAAGCAAAGCAACCCATGGTTAATAGGCAAACATTCTCCTGGGGTAGAATGAATTATCTATTTAGCCTGAAAGCAGCAATTTCTGGAAGTGGCTGCCAGACTGCAGCCATGCTTCCTCTGGGTTTGACAGGTTGAAATGGTCCCCGTGAGCCTGGAGCAGCTCTCCAGACTGGGGTGGAATTCCAAGATTGGGAGATGCCATTGAGCCTGGGACAAGCAGCTGCTTTAATTTCTAAGGTCTATGAAGAACTACAGAGGGACCAAGACAGAATTTCCTCTCCTAGAAACTATGCAGCCTGGAAGTTTGCCCTGGCACTTCAGAACATGAGTTAGCTAGAAGGATTCTTCAGTGCAAGCAACATGTGATTACTCTGAGCTCTACCGTTTTCTCCGCTTTCCTGTCTGCATGCCTAAGGCTTCTGGAGCAGCCAATGTATATGCAATATTTTAAAAAAAAAACTTTAAGTAAAATAAGAATTCTTTATAGTTTTAAATTGTTGCCTACTTACAGTTTACAAGTGAGACCGAGTGTATCATTGTATACTTATTACATTAAGCATGTGTAATGCTGGCTATGTACAGTACAGTACTGAACTTGTAATTTGAATCGAGTATGGTGCTCTCTCTTTTCAGCAACTCGGGCAACCTGGATGGCTTTGCAAGGGCATTCTCCGAGTTGGACATACCTTTTTGTGTGGGGGTGAGGATGAGGAGGATAGCCTTGAAGATCTCCATCCTTACACTGAACACTTAAAAATGAATTGTTGAAAAACAAAATTTCTGTGAAATAGAAACTGGCTCTAAGAGCAGCCACTTGTTAAAAGATGCTAGCAATAATAAGATGTAAGGGATACACATTTGTGTTCAGAAATGGAATATAACCTCACTGTGTTTTCTGGGGCCAGGGAAGTGATGACCTTAGCCACCACATGCAAATTAGCCTTTGCTCTCCAATGACCTCGTGTTCTGTATAAGATAGTTGCTTCCTTCGTCTTGCTCTCTCCCTTTTAAACTTTGAAATATCTGCAAATTTATAAAAGGGTCAGAAGCACAGGAAAAAGAATGTTCTCTTCCTGAGCTGGTTTCTGCATTGACCTCCTAGCCCTGAAGAATAGTGCCTATTTCCTATGGAAAAGAAGGTTGTTCTCTCTGGTGACTCAACAGTGGCCAGTATCAGAAAATGAACATTGATATGTTACTACCATCTAGTCTTTGGTCTGTATTTAAGATCTGCCCCTTGCTTCTAGGATGTATGTAGGAGCTGGGGACTTCTCTTTTTGTTTGGTTGTCCTGTCTCTGGAGTGTTCATCATTCTGGATAGTTCTTCAGTCTGTAGCTGTGGCTCTTTTGCAGACCACAAGCCATTATTTTGTAGAATGTTCCTTGCTGGGGTCACTCTGATGTTTCTTCATGAATAAAATGAAGTTATTTGTTTTTAGCAGAAACAGCACAGAAATGATATTGTGCTCTTTCAATTGCACCCTATAGGGTAGCTCACAGTTTTGGTTTGTTATTGCTAATGTTCATTTTCCTCTCTAGACTAAGATCATATCTGTCAAGCTTCTCCATTGTAAAGTGATCACCCCTCCCCCAAGTTAATAAATATGCTTTGTAAGAAATTCTCTGTTCCTCATCACAGTTTCAATTTATTCATGTGTTCATTTGTAGCTTCCTTGTGTCATGGTTTCTTATTTCATTTAATGGGTAAAAAAAAAAATGTTACTATTATTACTTTTTTTCATTTTTGTTGTTTAGAAATAGTCTCATGTGACTCTGCATGGCCCTCAGACTTGCTAAAGATGACCTTAAATTTCTGGTCCTCTGGACTCTACCTCCTGAGTGTTGGTATTGCAAGTTCGAGCCATCACACCTAGTTTTGTGATAATGGGTTTGAAACCAGAAGAATGCTGAGCAAGTGCTCTGTCAACTGAGCTGTATCTCCAACCCATTATTCTCTTTTGATAATAAAATTGTCCCATCCTTAGCATTCAGTGAAAAAAAACATTTGAAAAAAAAAAAGCCAAAATCTAGTCATCAGTTATGCTCATGTTGCCAACCACTCAGGGGACAGTGTTGGAGATGTACATCTATTAAGATAGATAGACAAATGTATAAGTATAAATACAGGCACTGTAGCAGTTAGCTACTGTGCCTTTACCCTCAATTTAGGGAAAGAGAAAGGAAGGATAGGAAAAAAGAAAGAAAGAAAGAAAGAAAGAAAGAAAGAAAGAAAGAAAGAAAGAAAGGAAGGAAGAAAGGAAGAAAGGAAGGAAGAAAGGAAGAAAGAAAGAAATAAATCAGTCAATCAATAAATAGATTTACATCACCCTTGTAAGTGGTCTTGATAGAGAGAAAGAGAGAAAAGAGGAAACAGTCACAGCCCATTTAGGCTGTGTGAGGCTTAGAGAGCAGGAACCGAGTGAACTGGACTAGCATCTCAGCTCACTCTCCTCAAACCCAATTTCTCCAACCAATGTTCTTCTAAGCAATAACCAACAAACCAAACCATCAATGACCAACCAACCAACCCCAGCTCTGGAGGCTTCAATCCATATATACTCTAAGCAAAAGTTCCCAGAAGTCTAAGCAGCATGAGATCCATGCAAGATAAGCTACATGCGGCCAAATAGCTGCATGGAGCCAAATTATAGGCACAAGCAATGAACAATCCAAATCAAACTCATAACTTTCCACCACACCTAGGACAGGAACAGAAACATAGTCCAAATGCCATTTTGTGTGTTTAAAGAAACCAAAATAACAAAACTTCTTCCAAGTGTCCTGCTACACAGGGACACAGATCATGCACATGTACATGTCTGTGTGTCTACCAAAAATATACGGACACATACACACATGCTTATATCTATTCAGAAATCTATAAGTTCACATCCATGCCATGAATCTCATACAACACTTCATGGATCAGTCTTGTTTGATATCCTTCTTTTACTTATCGACAATAGGAAACCCAACTTTTACATCTTTAATACACTAATTATATGGTCAATTTCTGGCATGAAACCCCCCTGGATCATTTTCCTTCCTTCTCCTGCCCTACCCCACATAGTATTTACTTGGACCCTGACTTTTATGCCCAGCTACCAAACTTTGTTACTCACTTTGTCTAGGCTGAGTCACAACTCCCACCCTGAGCTTTCCCACTGCATGAATGCCTTTTAATCCTGTTTGGGGGTCTCACACACCAGGCTTGGGAACTCCTCCATGAGGACCCCTTCCTTGCCTCATGCAGGACATATACACAGTCGTGTGTCCTGGGCTCTACCATGGCCTGCACAGTATGTCTGTAGCGCTAAGTTCCAATTGCCTACCATAGTACCTAGCTTGCTAACTATCAATAGATACTCCTTCTCTGATTTTCTTCTTTCCACAGTTGTGTTTTTTTTCACTTGTTGAAGACTCTTACTACCTTGGAATGCTGTCTCAGTCTTTCTAGAGGAACTCAAATGGAAACAGTCTCTTTGACCTGTCGGACTGAGCGTATCTCATACTCACTGGCTTGCTCCTTAACATCTTCCATGCCTTAGGGAACAAGCTCTTCATTAATCCTCCCCATTTAATCTTTTAAAATTCTATACATTTCTGTGGAACCCCTGCCAAGTCATACCAAAATGTGACCTGCTTCTAGCCTTACCCCATCCCCAGCGTAGCCTCGGGACATGGAATTTTACAAGGGTCTGACTTATGGTGTTTTAACTTCCAATGAATAAAATCCTCTACCTTGTAATATGTTTGTTTGTTTGTTTTTGTTTTTCGATTAAGTTCACATTCCTCACAAAGAGAGACCATCTTTTCCTTTTGTTATCCAATCCTTAACTTTCTCCATTAAAGAATAAAGACTTTTATTGGGTGGGTAAGATTTCCCCTGGTGTCACAGAAGACAGGCTGTGCCCAGACTGTTAGTTAACCTTTGTTGTATGAAAAGAGGAGCTGGGGGACTTAAAATTTTCCAGAAGAGTGAACGCATCAGTATCAACATTTAATCTCCATCTCCAGGGTCTGTGCTTTAGATAAGATGAGGAAGATGGTGACTCCACTGTGTTTTATGCCAGAAGGCAAGCGATGCTTGGATGTCTTTCACTCCATGCCGTGTTTTATTTCTCTCCACTTTGCTGTTCAGTGCTTATGATTTCAGTATCTGAATCTTAACAACTCACCACCTTGCCATATGTTCTGTCTGTAGCAGTGAGACAGACTGGGATCTCATCCATAAATAACCCAGATGCCAACCCTTGTGGACTCTTCACTGTCTTGGTCTTTCAAAATCGATCCATTGCTGTGTAATTTGGGGGACACGATTACCCATGATTGTTTTTAAATGTTTTGGGAATCTAGAAGCAGTGGTTAGGCCAGTTCACTGGGAAATATGGTCCCTGAAAGTAGAGATGGGTAAAAGCCGTGGGTGTCTGACCTTCTTTCTCCTGAGAAAGGGGCGCATCCATCGGTTGAAACAGGATTAAAAATGACTTTCTAGTTTCTTATGGGAAAAACCTTTGTGGTACTAACAAATAACACAATGACACCAAAATATAGTTCTTTGATGAGTATACTCAGTCTTAAAATGTGATTTCTTTTTAGTGTGTCTCTCTGTATTCTGATGTTTTGACGTTATAGTAATAATCTACCGTGATTGCAATCCGTGAAAAATGCAGCCTTTCTTTTCAATATTATCGCAATAATAATGTGGAGCCTACTGGTAAATGCTTTCTTGGGGCTAAATGCATCATCTATAGTCCAAACTCTTACATAAATCCCAGTAAAGTACCTAGTAGCTCCAGGTCCATTTCATAGGAATGATAGTTTATTAGAAGTAAGTTTCATCAGAAAAGCATATATTTTTCCGGTCTTTGAGGCCATGCTAAAGTAGGGATGTGTTCATTCTGAAAGCACAGCAAAACCTCACAGCAACATGAAGAACCCCCCTTTCTCATGATCGAGACCCCGTACATACATGGATGAAGCTGCTGAGAAGCATGCGGCTGCTGAGAATCCCCCCTTTTTCTTCTTCCCACAGCAGTCTGCATGCCTCTTCCATCCCCTCTCACACTTTCCGGCGTGAAGCGCCTGGCGTTGTTTCTCTCTTCCTTACTTTCATCATCCTTGTACGGCTTTCCTGTGGCTGCTGCAGCAGTGACACAGGCGCAGCAGTTCATGTGGCGTAAAACAACACGCACATTTATTCTCCTGTAGCCTTGGAGGCTAGAGCACTGTGATCAGTCTCGCTGAGATCAATTCAAGGTGTTAGTAGCTCTGAGGAAGAATTAGTTTTCTCACCTTTCCATCTTCTGACCTGTGGTTCCATGATTTCAATCTCCACTTCCATAGTTACATTGTCTTCTCCTCTTCTGTGTCAACTCTCCTTCCTCCTTTCTCATACAACACATTTACATTTAGGGCCCAGGGTCTAATTCAATTTCCCATAGATTATCAATTTGGTGAGATTTAGAACTGCCATGGAAACAATTCTTTGTGCATGTCTGTGAGTAATTTCCTAGGTCAGAGTTCACTTACGTGAGAGGACCCAATGTGGGTACCACTCCTTGGGCTGAGATCCTGGACTGATTGAAAAAGGGAAAGTGAATCCAAAACAAGCACTAATAGCTTTTTGCTTCCTGGCTGTGGCTACAAGGTGACCTAGAGATGGAAATCCTCCCTTCTGTTCCAAGTCTCGGTTTCTTTACTTAAGAACCACTGCATCCCTTGACAAGTCTCCTTCTTTCCTTGAGAGAGCTCCTGACATTATCTTCTTTAGGCCATTTCTATGTCTAGTGGCCATGTCCCAAGTATGAGTTCCACAATCCTGCACAGAACTTCTGACTTCACCCACTGGGGAGAGGCAGCTCTTTTTCTGTGAAGGAGCAGGGAACCACAGGTAAGATAAACTTAACTCTGTCAATGCCAGCTGCGTTGCCATTACTTTTGCAAAAAGCACCCATAGGCCTTGTCATTTCTTTGACAGTTAATCTGCTAAAGGAAAATAATCCTTACAGAGCATCCCACTTGAGAGTGAGCCAGCAAACTCTCAAGCCAGGAGAACGAGGAAAAGGCTCTGTTGCCTTATCTAGTCAGGAGCAGCCCTGACTTGGTGTCTCCTTACTCTGAAATGAGGTGGGGCTTTTTCGATTCTGTTCCTTTCTTCTGGCAGAGCTTGTCAAAATCCTAAAAGAAGACGAAATTAGCTGTCTAGTGCTTGTTGGCTTCATCGTTTGTTGGGAGTAGAATAGACATCCAGTTTACTAAGTTAGTTTAGGTCAGAGTTTTCCTCCTAATAGAAACCAGAGTGAGTGTTGTCCTCTTCTCTTCAGCCCCTGTGTACACTAAACACCATGGTGTCTGAGTCTGAATTCCTTGCCACACTCAGGATAAGCAGTTGCTTCTAGGAAGCGCTCTTCTGACATGAAGAAACCCAAGTTAGTGAACATGGGACCTTGAGAGCGGCCAACTACATTCCAGCCATGGCTTCCCGTGTTTGTGAACACGGGACCGTGAGAGCCACTGACTACCTTTCAGCCATGGCTCGGATCCAGTAGAATGTTTCCAAAATAGGGCTTTGCAAATCCTTTTGGGATGTAAGGATCAAAGGAGTGATTTAAAATAATCAGACTGCCTCTGCATTGTTCTCTTCCCTGTCTGATTCTGTTTCCTCATCCTAAAGTGACAATTATGTTAATCCGGATTTCAAGCAGGTTATTACAGAAATCTAAGTGTCCCAAGTTTCCACTGTCTAAAATACTCAGTTACATGTGAGTAAGAGCAAAATCCGAGGCATCAAATCTGTTCAAAAGGAAAAGTATTTACAAATCTCCATAAAATAGAACCATGTCCCCAGTTACAGACACTCCAAAGACTCCGATTCCAACCTCACAGACGGCTGGAAGGAGTGAAATGACTTCCCACGCCTCTGTTCCTACAGAGCACAGAAGCAGACCAGAAAGCAATGCCTGTCTCCTTCTTCTTTTGCTTTATCCTCCTCAATCTGACTTCACACACCCTATGAGAGCAGAATATGAGGACGATTAAGAGAGAGAAAGAGAGGAAAGCTCTGGGTGGCAGTGGGTACCAAGCAGCTACCTGGGTGAGGAAAACCTTCTTGCCCTTCATGAAGATTTGTTCCCACTTCTAGGTCCTGCCCCACAGCTGATGCCCGACAGCTCTCCATTCTGCACTGAATGGATAGACTGATGTAATCTTCTTTTTCTGTATATTTTTGTCACATCTGAGAAATGCTGGTCAACAGTTGTTTTATTTTGTTATTATTTTTCTCTTATGTGTATGAATGTTTTGCCTGCATGTATATCTATGCACTGCATGCATGCCTGGGGCTGGAGAGATAGCTACTACATTAGAACACTGGCTGCTCTTCCAGAAGACCTGGATTGGATTCTTAGCCCCCACATGGTGACTTGAAACTGTCTGTAACTCCAGTTCCAGGAGATCTGGGAATTGTACAATTGTCATCAAAATTCACGTGAGAAACAAGTCACCATCACCAGCTCGCCTCACACTAGGGTTTCCTTCAGAAAACATTTGTTATAAGAGACGTGGTTCCTGTCAGTCACTAATGTTCCAAACTCACACTTGACCATTATCAGAACCTGTAGCTTACTCTAACATTCTAAAACAGCTGTACCATCTTACTTAACCATCTGTTGTAGTGTAGTCTGGCTTCCAGCTCTGGGCTGGCCACTGGCTGGATTGGCTCCTGAGCCAGGTAGAAACACACAAAATATTTCCTTGTGCATAAACTTGTGTTTGACTATGTCCCAATTGCTGTGGCTCATGTTTGCTTTCTTAAACTTTACCTGTTGATGAAATATTCTGAATCATTTAGAATAACCAGAAGATACTGGTGAACATAAATGAGAGAGGAGGCTAGAACTAATTAGTGCAGTTTGGGGGCAATCCAGCCTTGAGACAATAATGATATAAATAGAAACTGTCATAACTCTGGGACAATCAAGTATCTGCATGCTTAATGGGTGACTTTCAATAGATATTCAGATAGTGAGGAAATGGATTGCTCATCTAGTCTAATCCTTAGTCAATGCTGGGACTGTTTCCACAGTAATCTTGAAAGAGATATTGAGACATTGAGCTTTGGTTGAGAACATTGAGAGAGTTTTACTCTGACATGGGGATCCATTTCATTTTATAAAAGTTCCAAATATTAACAAACTCTTCTTATGTTTAATTAAAGTCTGCTTCCTTATAGCATCACTTGGTTCTAGTTCTCATTGTGTGGAACACACACACACACACACACACACACACAGCCCTTTCTCCAGATGATAACCCTCTATATATTTTCCTCTGTATCCCTTTCTTCTGTTTCTTTGTTTAGACAAGGAAAAAAAGTGTATTGTACGCAGAACTCTCTACTAGGTGCCAGAAGGAGTAAAATATGTATATCTTGATTAGTACCATCATGGAATGTCATTAGAGATGAAACACGTGGTCTAGAACACAGTAAGTATCCAAGGCAGATAAAAATGAAGTGTTACATAGTCAACAGGCTGGGAGATTCAAGAGAGGAAAGAGTCCTAGCTGTATGTGAATACACCTTCAAGAATGAGTGGGGTTTTGACAGGAGGAACTAGGGCAGTGTCAGCATATTTACCAAGGGGCTATTCCAGGTAAGGGAGGCTAGGAGGACACAGTAACCCATTCTCCTCATATCTCATGTATAGGGAACTCTTTACAGTAGTACATTTCTAGCTTTGACCAATATAGTACTTATTTTTCCATCATCGAATGATAGGTGACAGCCAATGGAGCCATTTATTGAGTAAAAGAACAAATGAAGATTGGGGTCCTTGAGTAGGATGTTCTAAATTTTATAGTTTAGTAAACATGGGCTAATGTTGTCAGAACAGTTAAATGAACCAAGTATAAATTATGAAAAATAACTAAACACGAGAAATCATAGATTGAAACTTTTGATCTTTGAAAAGTACTTTTAAGAAAATGGGTCTGGAGAAATGGCTCAGAGGTTAAGAGTACTGACTACTCCTCCAGAAGACCCAGCTTTGATTCCCAGAACCCACATGTTGATTCAACTATCTGTCATTCCAGTCCCAGGAGAGGAGAGAGAAGATAAAAAAAAAGTTTTCTATATTACAGAAGTATTCTGTATCTCAATTACAATCATGGCTGTATTTCTACATATATTATCCAAAAAAACATCAACTAAAAAAAACTGGACATAGTAGAATGCATTGAAGTCCTTCAAAATCTAAGAAATGGTTACCTTTATTACACAGAGATTATTTCATTATATGTTTCTGTTAAGAAAGAATTCACTAAAATTATTGTGGACTCAAACGCTAAGAAGGATACTTAACTGTCTCCTTCTATGATACTCTGCCTCTAGGAATAAGATTCTCCTAAGAAATTCAGATGAAATGGAGATGGTTTTAAAAATATACCTCGCTCTTCCTTTTCAAAATGGAACAAAGGATATATGAAGGCTATGGAAGGAAACAGGACAACTATGAAGCAGGCAATATATTTCCTTCAGAGAAATGCTGACATCTTGGAGGATGATGGAATGGAAGAAGAAAAGACCCCTATAGGAGAGAAGGAGATGGAGCCAGGTTTGATTGCTGCTAAGTAAGGCAGGTGGCTAGTGGAGCATTTTATTATTCACAGCTCATAAACAGTGTTGGTGAACCACTGTGGTTTAACAGAGGAAGAGAGGTGACCTCTCAGAGAACAGACTGAGGTCAGCGGGGAATACTGAAAGGGGTTATCTTAAAGTCTTGAATTAAAAGCCCAAAATAAGAACTCTCAGAAACTGACCCTTATAGATGACATGACTCTGCACACATTTAAGAGGTGGGATCCAAAACATCAGCATAAAATACTAAGATGATTATTGGCTGAACTTCAAGGAAGTATTGTGAGCTCGACAAGATATCACACACCTGGCTGTGAAACTGGGATTTGAAGGAAGCCTTGCCAAGCAAAGCCTATTTTAGGAGAGCCCTGTTGAGAAGTTTCAGATTTCATTGAGTCCTTGGTTAGATAGTAGTTTGATGGATATCTTCAGGAGGTTATTTAAGTCAGATAGGTGTAGAAAGACAATTTGATCAGTGAAAGATTGGGTATCCCAAAATGTACTGATTTTACTTTTCCTTCTTAGTGTTAAGATCATTTGAAAGAAGTAAACAAAATAGTTTATAAGAAGCTGAGAAAGAGTACAAGGAGACATTCATATCCCAAATAATACACCTTATCTTAAATAAGGAAAGTAACCATTTATGTATGAGGTTTCATTGTTAGAGCCATAACCAAGACTTTTGGACAGAAGGAACAGAATGGAATATAAACATGAATCCCTGGAAATGCACCCTAGTTTTGTAAAAAACATGTATCAGAATGAGACGCCATTCAAAATCTGTAGTATCTGAAAGCTGAACACAGACAGTGAGTGCTGTCTGTTTAGGAGAGTGAGCTGTCATTCTGTCTAGAAAGAAAATATCCTGATACCTCCACAGACATTTGCTTAAGGAGCTGAGGTGCCAGCTTTCTGCTGGAAGCATAGAGTGTAGGAAACAGATTCCATCATAGGCCCTAACAACCCTGTTCCCTGAGGTTTGTGGAGGGAACAACCATAGGCCTGGAAGGGCTTGCTCAGAAGAGGGTCTGGAAATTGCGGTTTTTGTAGATCCTATGTTCACTATGGCACCAGAATACCAGAAATAGAAAACTGAATGGTGAAATAAAAATAAGAGCTGTGATAGAAATGATAAACTTGCAGACTTTCTGTGGAAGTGATAATAGCTTCAGATCTACAGAGAAGGGATAATGTGTCCTTAGATTTCCACTCAGATCCAATCTTATGAAAAAAAAAAAAAACTCCCAACTGGATGTGCTCTCATGGTCATGAACTTTAAATACTCATATCAACTGACTGGCATCCTGCCAAGTGGGGAGACTGAGATCTTTTTCTCTCTGACCCCCCCTTTTCCCTCAATAACCTCCATTCGTTGCTGCGCTCTTCGGCCAGTTAATGCGTACCTGGGTTCAGTGTTGTGACCATTTGGATGACCTCTCTGTAAACTGGAATTTGTGTTGCTCTGAGTATATGACTAGAGTGTTTTCACTGTGATAATCTTGGTATGTCTTCAGAATCTTTTAATGTGAGGAAACAAAAAAGTTAAATTTCCCTTAGTGAGAAAGATCCCAGCCAGCAGTGATTGAATGAACCCAGGCTCTATCTGAGGCTGAGCTCTGTAGCTGAGCCCATGTGGAACAATAACTTGTGAAGGAAAAAATTAAGGATGTTAATTTTTTTGCATGTTAAATTATTTGAACTTTAACTTGGATAAGAATTTAATCTTTTAGACTATTTTCTTCTGGGAATTTCACAACGTGAGGGAGTTTATATGTAAATTTTGAGCATCTTTGAGTTGTTCAAAATTTATTAGTGGAATATATTAGTGTTGCCACTTAATCAGCATAATATCTTGTGTGACATACTGAGCAGTACAGTTGGGCATAATTTGTGGTGGTGAATGGAAGAGACATCAAATTCTCAGGCTTGGATGTAGTACACACTTGGAGTCATCTAATTAGTGTGCAGTCTTGGAGCTATTTTATGCGTCCTACCACCATTCAAAAGAAGAAACCAAAGGAGCAGTACGTGGAATAAGAAATGAGCCCTTCAACACAAGTTGAACTTAATGGAGGGGGAGGTGTTATTGGGTGAGTAGGGAGGTTGGGATGTGGGAGGAGTTGGGGGCATGGATATGTGGATATGGTTAAATACATGGTACAAATTTCTCAAATAACTAATGAAAACATAATTAAAAAAGGAAGTGGCCATTGAAGGTGAGAATAATATTGAATAAATAAATATTGTCTTATGGAAGAGAGTCATACACATTCTTGGCTGATAAAAAAACGTAATGGTTTGTTCATTTCTATTGCTGTGATAAAATATCTTGACAACAAAAAAGCAACCCTGGAGAGAAGAGGTATATTTTTACTTATAGTTTCTGATTGTAATTCATCATTGTGAGCAGGGAAGAAACTTTAAACACCTGGTCATACGACATTCACAGTCAAGATCAGAGAGAAATGAACACATACGTACTCGCTTGCTTGCTTTTGCTTAGCTCAATTTCTCTACTTTTATTGAGCTCAGGACCCTTTGTCTAGGGAATGATATTGCCCATAGTGGACTGGGTTTTCTCACATCAGTTAACTTAATTAAGAATAATCCCAAAGCCATACTTACAGGTCAACCCAATGTAGATGATCCCTCATTTGAAACTGTCTTCCCAGGTGGTTCTAGGTTGTGACAAGTTGACAATTAAAGCTAACAATCATGTGATTTATCTCTCAAAGGTTTAGCAAAAAAAAAAAAAAAAAAAAAAAAAAAAAAAACAACAACAACAACAAAAAAAAAAAACAATGGGAACTGCTTGGGGAATTACACCTACCCTCACCCAGCTCTAACATTACCATTCTTTCTCTCTTCTTTAATCTCTTAGCTGACACCATCATCTTTGACCTGGCTTTCTTATCTGACCCCAAATGAACAACAGAAAATATCAATGGGTTCATTTAAGAAAAAAATTTCTCCTTTTATTCAAATAGATTTTTGTCTCATATAGTATATTCTGATTATTGTTTCCCCTCCCTCTACCCATGTTCTTTCTACCTTCCCTCCCATCCAGATCCACCCACTTTGTGTCTCTCATTAGAAAGCAAACAAGCTTATAAGGGATAGTAATAAAACAAAATAGATGCTAGAACAATAACTAACACTTTGAAATAGGACAAAACAAACAGAAGGCAAAAAGCCCAATAGAGGCACAAGAAGCAGATACAGAATCAGAGACCCACTTGTTCACACACTCAGGAATTCCATAAAAACACTAAACTGGAAGCCATAATATATATGCAAATGACCTGTAGGGTAAAAAAAAGATAAAAATAAAAATAAAATAAAATACAAAATAAGACAAACAAAATAAAAAGTCCTGACATTATGAGAAAAGGAACTTCTAAAGATGCAGTTGAGTTAATTTTCTGTTGGCTATCTACTACTGGGCAGGCAGCTACCCTTAGAGTAGTTTGCTTCCTCACTGAAACTCCCTCAGAGAAAATTAAATTTTCATTTATAAATGGTTATCAATCGGAGATAGCTTTTGGGTTTGGAATGGGGGCATATGTCTACTTCTCCTTTCAGTTCTAGGACTCAATGGGATCATTTAATCTATTTGATGGAGCTGAATTCCAAACACAAGGATCTTCCCCTTTCTTTTTCCCTTCCTTCTTTCCTTCCTTCCTTCCTTCCTTCCTTCCTTCATTTTCTTCCTTCCTTCTTTCCTTTCTTCCTTCTTTACTATCTTTCTGTCTGTGTCTGTCTGTCTTTCTCTCTGTGTGTTTATTTCTATATGATTTGGTCTTGAATTCTTGATCCTCTTGCCTCAGCCTTCTGAGTTCTAGGATTACTGGCAACATTACCTGTAGTACTGTCATGGAATTGTCACACAGCTAAGTGGGTCAAGGGTGCTTATGACCTGAAGCTCTCATTCTGAAGAGCTGGTAGGAATCTGGCCCCTCCCCTCTGCAGTCTCTGACAGACCACAAGCCACAGCAAAACACTGCCCCTTCCAAAGTTGGGTGCATGATCTGGCAGAATTGTTTTTCTAGTTACAACTAAACCCTTCCACATAAGTTATATCCCCCTGGTCCCCAGGGAATACCTAAAGCACCCCAATATACAAATGGGGCTATTCCAGTTCCAATGCCTCCCCTCCCCATCTCTGGGTACCAAAGACCCTCCTCTGCCTTTATCCTATAAATGTAACCACCCTTGCTTCAATAAACTGAGATGTTTCACTGACAGTGCTCTCCTGAAAATCGTGTACATTCTCACTGGCTCACAGTTCTCCGATCTGAGACCAGATGGGTGTGCGGTAAGAACCATGACACCCACCTCCCATCCCCCCACCACACACACACACACACACACACACACACACACACACACACACAGCTTCCTGTCCCGGAGCCTCTGCAGCTGCTGGCCGGCAGCAGAGCTACCTCTCAGAATCAGGAAGCTGCGGTGGGATGTTTTATTTATTTTACAACAATCATCATGCTTAGTTCAGGATCTCAATCTCTATTATTTTGTCTATGTATGTGAAGTAGGGACCTAAAATGTTTTATTTTCAAGATCCAAGTTTTTCTTCTTTTTTTTTTTATTTTATAAGTTAGTTACACATTCACTTCAGCTTTTATAATTATAAACCTAATATTTTGATCTCTATTTTTATGTTTCATAATAATAATAATATATTACTCAGTTAGTGTCCCTCATACTATTAATTCAGGTGCATGATAAGAATGCTACTTTTTTTATTTTCTCAAACTAGAAAATTTGTTGCAAAAATTACAAAGATGAAGGAGAGTAAGTTTAGTTAGAGATGGGTGACCAGAAAGTATATGAGAACAGTGGAAAATAAGTCAGGAATATACCTTGGGACCAAACAATGACTAGAAGTTTACACTGAAAATGTACTTGGCCAAATGAGGGTGACTGGATAGGCAGAAATATTTCCAGACAAGAGTTTTCCAAACAGCAAACTGGTGATAGTAAAGAGACAGGAAAGAATGATACTACTAATATAGAGATGCTGTTAATAGAAGTTAATTCTTATTTGGGGAGTAGTGTTGTTGAAACAATAAACTATTCATTCTTGGAGGTTTAAATTAGGAGTTGGCAAACATTCATCTGTAAAGGGTCAGTCACATGTGGGCCATACAACCTCCATGGTGACACGTTAACTGTGCCATCTTGGTATAAAATTATCCACAGACAACACATAAACACGTGAGCAAGATAATGTTCCAGGAACACTTTATTTACTACAGTGTCTTCTCACAGGTTGTGGTTTGCTGACTTCTAGTTTAAAGGTTTATGGTGCCACTGCTAGCTAGTAAACTGTTATCTCTGAGTTCTAAATTCAGCCTTTTGTCCCTGTCCCAGGATGCTGGGGCCATAACTCTCCAAATGGCGTTTCTATTTTTCTGGAAGTCTGAAGCAGCAAGAAGATACATGTTCATTCTTGTTTTGCTTCCTGTTCTTGTTGGGAGTCATCATTTTGTAATTTTTGTTAGCAAAGTAGTTGCATTTGGTTCAGTTTGTTTTCACATTTTCAGAACTCAGCTGTGAGCTGCCCCAAAGATTCCAACACCTGCTGACTGGTATTCCCCTCAGTCTGTAGTACATCAGTATTTCCTTGTACCTTTTCAATCCCTCAGTAGTTATTTACCCCATTACTTGTACTAAATTCAACTGAACTAACTGATGTAGTTTCCATTTCTTCTGACTGAAATCTGATCAACATAAAACTATATTTTACCTAGAATAAAGTTTCAAATGGGTGATAGATTGGACATCAAAAAAATATAGTCTTGATACCTTGATATATTAGTATATTCTAATCTATTACTTAATTAATGCAATATGCAATATTATATTATATACTTTCAGAAATGAGTGGCTTCAAGTCCTGAAAAATTGATGGCTTACAGTTCTCTAGCTGGTAATCAGATTTATAAGAAGTTAAGGATATGTTATTCATCTAGAGGTATTATTGTTAACAGGAGCAGAGAGCTAGAGTGAAGTACACATGAGTGAAGACAAAAATAGGAAACATCTTCATTTTCGTGAGACTTGATTATGAAGGTAGAAACACAATGAGCATGACAAAGGATTGTCTTAGAGACAGAAAAGACACCCATCAAATCCAGGAATTGAAGAAGGTACTCAACACTCTGTAAACATCAAGGGAGATTACTAGGAACTTACTTGAAAACTATTTCAACAGGAGCGCAAAGATACCACTATGTGTTGCTGTTTGTTTATTTGTGGTTTCGAGACTGGTCCCAAACTCACTATATAACTGAAGATGATCCTGAGTTCATTATCTTGATGTCTCTACCTCTCAAGTGCTGGGATTACAAGAACCAAGCCTGGATGCAAAGACAGAATAGGAAGAGTTGGTGAGAGAAGCGGAACTGGTATCTAATGGTAAATGACTATATAGACATTCATGAGCCTAAATTAATCATATAACCTTTTGTTGTTTTTTCCTTAGGTTGAGGAAATTTTTAAGTAGAGATGAATTATTGGTCATGAGAGGGTAATAAAATATGTATGAAATAAGGAAAAACACATATAGTACTTGAATGGCAGAAGAGTAGTGAAGATGTTTGGGAGAAAAAAATGAAACTAATATACAGGAAGAATACCCTTTTTTTTTTCTATGAGATTCAGGTAAATTCAGGTGTGAGAAAGAAAGAAGCTAAATTTGTTATAAATAATGAAACATGTTTATCCCTTAAACAATGAGACCAAATACATTTTTATAATTGTCTCTTAAACAAAGCTGAGGCCAACCAACAGTAAGAAGCTGTTTATTCAGGAAAGGTAAAGTCATGGGTGGTGAGAGAGTGGACCACTCTGCCCAGATCCCCCTTCAGACCTAGCTGCTTGGAATGCTGTTGAAAGTAAGCCTTTGTTTGTCATTCCCCTGAGGGATGGCTCAGCTGCAGAAATATACCTTGTTCAAAGTCACTCCTTTCCAGGATCACCTCATATCTACTGATATGGCCAGCCCAACATGGAACATATCTGATGAGTCATTCAAACACAGAGCTCCTAAAGGAAGATGATTAAGACTGTGGAGTCCATGTTATTAGCCTGACTGGGCAAGCCAGCTTCCTCCCTGTCAATCCATAGATGTGTTCTCAATGTCACTTCCCAATAATCAATTTGAGTACCAAACTACCCCCAGAGTCTGCTTTACGCACCAGTAACTTAACCTGCAAAACCAACTCCACAGCCTACTTCTTACAGCATGCTCATCAGGACCAGCATTTACATCCCTGCCCCACTGTGCTTTCCAAATCCAGTCATTTTGTTATAAATTCTCCAAAATCTTAACCCGTTTACTGTCTTATAAGATCAGCCTCAAGGCCACCCAGCCGAGACTTAGACTGTCCTTGCCTTAATAAGTTCAACACATTTAGTTCTGTTTGAAGGACAAGTTCTGATGTTTTCCTAGAGAACTGATAGTGGAAAGTTTGCAGAAAAAGTATTATTATTATTATTATCTCTCTCAGTTTTTAGGAAGTCTGGTGGTATCACTAGGAAAAAAATGTTGGCAATTGTTTTGGGGTCAGTGTCGTAAGTTACCGACTCTAAAATGCATGCTTCCTCTCCCAACCTAGGAATTCCCAAAGATTGGCAATCGCCACAAGGCAAGAGGGATGGAAGTTCTGCAAACTTGGGCTCAGGTGGCATAATGTAGGACAACCAGGGTAGGTAGCTATGATCTGCATCATGCATCAGTGTCCTGAGAATCCCTCTGATGGGGCAGCTTGAGCTATAGTGAAAGTGGGATCCTTGAAAATCTTCTTTGACTTCAATGCCATTTTGTCTCCTGGGTTTGAAGACATCATCGTTTCATTCTGAGCATTTTCATGTCACTAATTTTCTTAGATTCCTTATCTTTCCTCCCACATGATCTTCTCCTGATTAGAAAAAACTAGCAGGAGGAACTGGTAGTCACAGAAAGCTTGTCTCTTCCTTGTTTAAGATATGTGGGTGTGAGTTTAAGAGCACATGGGTAAAAACAATAGTTTTCTTGTCAAATAATCCTGAAAACACCACTAACATGATTGTAGAGGGGCTGGACTATGATGTGCTGAGAAATGGTTTTATCCCTGAGAAGAAAAGTAATGTTTTTGTCTTTTCACCAATCCTAAAGTATTCCGAGATGAGTGATTCCTGGGTATTTTCAGTGGTTCTCACTAGCTTGTATTTCTTCTTTTATAAATTTTAATTGTGTGTGTGTCTGTGTGTGTGTGTGTGTGTGTATGTGTGTGTGTGTGTGATACGTTGTGTGCATGGTGTATGTACTTATTAGTATGGAAGTATATATGTGCTGGGGTTGGGTATACATGTACTTGTGTGCTTGTGTCTGGGGAGGGCAGAGGTCAGTGAAGGATGTCTTTTCTCATTCACTTACCACCTTTATTTTTTGAGTCAGGGTCTTTTTGTGAACCGGAAGCAAATTAGTTTGTATAGATTACATTGCTATGAGCTTCCAGGGTCTACCCATCTCTGCTCTTTCTCCCCATCCCAGTGCTGAAGTTGTAGACGCTGTGTTCTGAGGATCCGAACTCAGGTCCTCATGCTTGCTGAGCAAACACTTTACTGGCTGAACCGTCTCCCCAGCCCTTAGGATGTGTTTCTTATTTACTGAAATCAAACCAATGTCTTTCTGCTTTGAATGAAAGTAACTCACATTAGCTCTCATAGAATGTCCTTTAGAACAAGCCCACCAACTCTCTACTGATGTCATGCTTCATTCTTGAAGCTGGATAGCAAACCTCTTCTCTATTGCTCAGCTCCTTTTCAAATCGAATGGACCTAACATTTTTTTTCCTATTATTTCCAGAAGACTGTTTCAATTTCTTTTTTTTTAATGCATTGTTGTTAAAAGTGGTAGGGCACTAGTTATGTCAAGTTCAACTTCATGGAACTTTAACTCAATTTACCAGCCTCTGACTTGCTAAACTTTTGAAGTTTGGGAGTATTTGAAGTTATGTGGGTTTTCCCCTCTTTTTATTATTTATCTTCATGATCAAGAGCAAACGGTGTCTAGAGGTATTGACTATCACAAGGTCAAGCACCCCACCCAGCTCAGCCTCTTCCTTTGTGCTCAACCAAGTCCTTGAACTTGAGCTGGGAGTAGGGCTTCTTTGTGGCTCTTTGTACTCAGAGGCATAGCACAGGGGAGAGAGGAGAGTGAGCTCCTATGCCTAGGTTCCTATAATCTAGAAACTGCCACCCCCTCAAAGAACAAAACAGAAGCTCTTGCTAAGCATTTTTCCCATAGTATAATTTGTTTTTCTGAAGAGGTGATTCTTCTATTGCTGTAGATCAAATTAACATATGAATCTTTTTTAAAAAAGACAAACCTGAATTTTAAATTGGCACTTCCTTTTCAGAAAAAAAGATTAGAAACCTTTTTTTTTTCTTTTTTAAATTACATGCTTGAAAGAAAGTTTACAATTTGGTTATACAAGGCTCACTAATAATCTGCCTAAAATTAGTACATTTTCTGTTCTTATAATTATCAAGGGCTTTGGCTCTTGCATGTCCCATCTCTTCCTTTCCCTCACAGCTGTCACCAGCGGTGAGCCTTGCAGTTTCTTTGTTACCACTTCATGTCCCCACCTTTCTCTCTGAGCACTGGAAGAAGGAGAGCAAAGAATACTATTCTGGCCTGAAGCCTAGGTTGGTTGCAGATTAGTTTGGGACAGTTTGTCCCAAGTACACCCAAGTTCATTTTAATTCAAGATTTCGTACATATTACTTTAGTGATATAAAATCTGGCTGGTGTGCAGCAACATATGGCTTCAGACTCACGATTTTCCTGTTTCAACCACCCTAGGTTTTGGATTCCAGGGCTGAGCCATCATGCCTGGCTAAACATAATTTTTCTTAGTCTCAAAGCACGTTACCTTTTGTCTACATAGTTACCTCCACACAGACATCTCATTGTCAGACAAATAAATACACTTGATGCTTCTTCTGTAGGGTGAAAGAAGTTCTTACTCATCCATGTGTGCATGGCTGAGGTCCCTAGGGGAAAAGATAGGTTCACATGGGAAAAACATAGGAAGTTATTTAGTTTGTTTTCTGTTTATATCCAAGGACAGATCAGAACTTGTGCATTTTTATGCTTAGTTCTGAGAAGCCATAGGATAGTGTGATTAAACAGGGAAAGCTTGATCTCAGAGTGAGAAACCAGGGCAACTTAGCAAAGCAAGTTCATTTCCATTCTTCTGTGTCCTTGTGTTTTGAGGTAGGGATGTTCCTTTTCTCTGGGAACACGGAGGGCATTTTTCAGTGAGAGTCTTAGGATCTGCTTCACAGTAAAGAATTTGGAGAATACTAGACTTCATTTTGAAACGCCTTCTGATCTTTTCTGTCTCTACAGTTTTGCCACTCTATCATTAAACTCTATCTTAAACTCTGTGGTTTACTTCTCAGAAGTTGGTTTCTAACATTTCTTAAAATATTTACCAGATGATAAATTTGGCATAAGCATGCTGTTTCGTTTGTTATTGTACTGCAGAGATGTTGAAGATGATGATTGTTGTTACTTTTATTACTATTATTATTGTTATTAATATTGGCACTATCTTGTACATAGTACAGGCTGTCCTCAGACTTGAGATTGTCCAGCCTCAGCCTCACTGGAGCTGGCACTGGGATTATCGCAATGAGCGGCCATGCCTGGGTCACTTTGGCTCTTGATTTTGTTCAGGTGGGTGAAAGGATCATCTGTGTGCAGAAGTATCATTAATTAAAATTTCAAAACTTCTCTGTGTCTTTTAAAAAAAATTGGTATGCTTTATACTTTTTAGAGTCTCACAGTTTAAACATACACTATTTACTTCTCTAGTTTCTAGAAACGTCCTAAGGTTTCCAAAAAATCATAGGCCTGTGAAAAGCACCCAGATCATAGAATGCACGCATGTATGTGTCCACGCACGCACTTAACCACACATGTACCTTCATCTTCTACTCTTTGTCATCACACTTAAGAAAGAGACCATCTGGTCGGGTTTTACTTCCATTTGTAAGTTCCCTTTCTTTGCAGTTTAAATATTTATTTATAATTGTGGTATTTATACTTTCTTCCCTTGAAAGTTTTATGGGGAGGAGGGGACTGTTTCCACGAGAATGCTTCGGCGGGGCTGAATATATAAACTACAAAAAGCACTTTTTCTTTGTGACAATCTTACATGTAGAATCTGTCCACTTGGTAATCAGCTTATTCTTAGCTTTACACCACAGGAATACACAGAACACAACTTTGAAAAGTATTAGCACAATGGAAAAAAAAAAATCTTAAAAAAAGTCAAAGATGCCAGCAGAAATGCTTCCTGGATTTAAATGTAAGCAATTATAGATGAGAAATCTCAAAATCTGAAACATTTGGATGAAATTCTTTGTAAAACATGGCAAGAATTTTGCAAAGAGCATTTCAATGTAATTGCTCCCCTTTGTTATGAGCTGTCTTAAGAATTTGTAGTGATTTTAAGTTAAGCCACAGTGAGTTGAAAAAGAAAACAATGGGAACCAAGGCAAGGCTGTCTTCCTTTTGAGTGAGTGTCACACACTTGGACCTGGAGGGAGGGAGTGTTCTTGAGCTGTGCGATGGAGTAGGACAAGGCGTCACTTCCCAGCATGGCTTACACTCAGGAACGGAGCAAGTCAACAGTGTCAGCACATAGAGAAACCAAGGGGATTCAAATGAATGTGAGGTTTGCAATTAGGGTATCACGCCCTGTGATACTTTTGAGAGCCCTGTAGTCCAGAGGACCAGATACCCAGAAGTGAAGGACTGCTAGGTAAACATGGGCATAGCAGAGGGCATGAAGAGGTGCACACGGAGCCCAAACTCAACCCAGGGATGAGGAGGGCACGCACATGCTGTGATCCTGACTTAAGATTTCTCTGTTCATCTTCTTAAACAACAATTTCTATTGAAGAGATCCTATATGCAAGACATAGAAATTGCAAAGATCATTTGATATGTATTTGAAGAGCTGCATATCTTAAAAATTCACAATTTTGGAGGCACCATTCTCTCTGTTTTTCTTTCCTTCCACTAGCCCTTCCTATTTTGAGCACTTTTCCTTCCATTGATTCCTTCTTCCATTTCTCTCCCCTTTTTATTTTTAATATGCAATGCCTATCTCTAAGCATATAAACATTTTTACAAATTTTTCTCTACTTCTAAAGTATTCAGTGTGGGGCAGAGGTGTTAAACTGAGTCTGATAGGCTTATAGCCACTCATTTACTCATTTATCCAATGATCATTTCTTTGGTGCTTAATAAGTGCTAGACATTATTTGAGAGTCTGGAAAGGCAGAAATCGTTAAGATACAACTTCTTGTCTTCAAGTACTTATCATGTAGAATAACGGTAAAACAAACTACAGATGCCTACAGAAAGCCCAGAGGTTTGAGTGAGTGGCTATGAAAATTCAGCAAATGTTGAGGATTGCTTAATAATTATGCCGTGGCCCAACATTACTCTACCTTCATTCTACATTTCCCCAGGTGGACAATTGAATGAATGTTCTTTATTTGTTGTAATTCTCTTTGTGTGGCATTGTATAGCCTTTTTTCATACTCTGCCGTCTAAATTAATGTAATTAATAGAAATCTATATTCAGGAAGGTGATGTTTGAGGTTGGCTTTGAACGATGAATAAGGAGTTCAGGTAGCAAGAAGTAAAAGATGAAAAAAACAGGAAGATATAAACGAAGAAAAGCACAGGGAGATAAAAGTTTTGAAATATTCAGATAATGGTGGCAGCTTTTTGTGGTGGCACAGTTTACCTCAAAAGAATGGAGAGGAACTCTAGAAGCCAGAGGACTTCTAGGCTATACCTAGAAGATTGGATGTTATTCTGAAGTCGGTGGAGACGTTTTAAGTAGTGCAATGTCACGTTTAGTTCTTTGATGGCAGAATGAAGATGGGTAGAAGGTAGGCAGAAACTTCAGAGGCAACGGTAGTGAGGGTTTGAGCAAAAACAACAGCGGGAGCAGTGAAGTGAGTTAACTAATTTGATTAGTATTGTAGAGACAGAGTGACATGATTCCCAAAGTATCTGTGTATGGGGGAGACACAGGGTTCCATCTGGATGGTTAGTGGGGTCTTTGTTCTTGCAGACGTTGTATGCCTAGGCGTTGGAAGTATGTAGAATCTTTTGGGAGTAAAGAGACTCCAGCACATGAGAAGTGAGTAAGCAATAATGTCCCTTTCCCCATAGTTTGCTTTCTCAATCTCCTTGATTGACAACCTGTAGTTGATGTCCTAAGACAACACATAATAACATGTCAAAGGCACATCCAGCTGTGCATGGGGACATGACTGCATGGGCTGACACAGAGGAGTCTGATCTTACCCTATAGGATGGTAGGATTGCAAGGTGAGAATTTCAGGAACTGCTTAGTGCCTTTAGATATAAGATTCTCATCTTTAAAGTTCATTTCAGGTGTGGTATCTTCTAGGTGACATTTAAGTTTCACAGATCATGTGAGTCACTTATGAGTAAATAGTCTTCTCTCTTTCCCAAGCCAGTTTCCCCTTCTGACTGGGCTGCCATTTCTGGGAAGGTGGGGACAGTTATGTTCAACTGGATCCCAGTGACCCACAGAGTATACATTTACACTTAGTGTTTATCATAACCTAGCTGCCATAAGCACTGACATAATGCTCCATGGAACCTGCCACGCATGGTTTTCATTCACACACCTTCCTGCCTTCTGTTTTCCTGCCAAGTGACCAAAACAAAGGTGCTGAGAAGGGGAAGATGGTTTGAGGTAAGCTCAGGGAGAGCCAGGGGCAGCCATGGAGGGGGCAGCAGAGCAGTTACATCTGCCAATGACGGATGAGGATGGAAAGCATGTGTCTGAAGTGGTCCTTTAAGTGGGAAGTAGCAAAATATAAAATACTCTGGACTAACTTACAAAAAGAGGGTAGTTTAGAGCAAACATTATAAGCTTATATGCATGCTGAAGATCTTTGGGTAGCTCAGAATATTTTCAGTGAGATTTTGAGGAGTAAGCACGTTCGTTATAATTAAGACAATATTTTGTAATGAGAAATCTGTGATTGTAAGTAATACGATTCAATTACAAGTACTGGGTTGTATATGGCAGCATAATGTGTTTACGGCCTAAGAGGGAGTTTGGGCTTCATTCTGAGTTTGTGTTTGCTCCTGGGAACCATAAAGTGGGAACAATAAACTTTTACTTCTTATTCAAAATACTTGCTAAGGGCCTGCTCCACACATCTCAGAGTGGCGCAACCACAGGGGACTGAGATGAAGACTGGCTCTAGGACTCCAGAGAAGCATCTGTGGGATCCCAAGGTGCACAGTGCTCTGGTCTGTCCTGGCCCAGTGTCAACTAGCACACAGGCTACAACTGAGGAAAAGGGGACACTGAGGAATCTGAGTGCCTATGGATCTGGATATGGAGGATGCAACGGTGGGACTATGAATTCTGGTCAACTCCCTAGGAGGAACTTGAAAGAATGGCAGTTAACACTAAAGAAACTCTCAGACCATGTATAATTGTAGTGGTGGCCACTCTGCCCATCATCTAATGGTCACACTGCTCCGAGGAGGCAGCTTGGTGAGATTAGATACCAACTGTGCAATTCCCAAGCAGAATTAGGATCCATAGCCAGTCTTTTAAGTCTGATATGAGCTTCTGTTACTTTTTGTTCACCAAGCCTTATACCTGCCCTCTTTGTTCTAACTCTAGCTCTGTTACTAACTGGCTGTGAGACTTTAGTAGGTCTCTTAAAGAGGTATTGATGACGCTGTTTCCAGTACTGTGAGTTTCTTTCTGATTATGTTATTCTTCATGTTATGAAGGAAAGTAATAAATACAAATTGCGGGAGGAAATAATGTGACCAGAGTCAGGCTAGGTATTCAAACTAAGACAAAGATGGAATTCATGAGAAGGCCAAACTCCCATGAATTAGAACTGCTGTGTTCTTGCCTAAGATGGGTGAGCAACAGCAGAAGTAGAGAAGAGCCCTTCGGACTGACACTGATTTCTTCCAATCTTTTCTTTCTTCCCATGGGAGCTGTGAATGTCTGTGGTGGTCACTTCCTTTGCCTTTGACTTAGATATGGGTGGTAAATTCCTAAGTCAAATGATCTGTGAGTCAAAAAGAAGACAGTAGAACACACATGTGTTTCCTAAGAAACATTACAATTCTTGTTGTCCTTCCATAGGGACTGTAGGGATTGTGTGGAGATTAACTGTGTGCAAGAATGATCATGACCTTGACGGGATGTAGTGTCTGTGGCCATGACAGCTATCTTTCACAGACTCCAGTTAGTTTTCTCAAGAGAGTGTCAAGAAAGGAATGAAGTACTGAAACTGGGGATGATGTAGATGAACTTTGAAAACCTTGAATATAGTGTGTCCTGTTTAAAATATCTAGCATTTAGTAATCATGCCAACACAGTTGCCATTGTTGTTCCCATGTTTAAAAGTGAGACTGTACCAGGACTTCTCTCACATGCCTCGCTCATGGCAAAGGCCATAAATGTTGGTACATACTCCACTAGAGAGAATGGAGATGTTTCCCTTCTCATTAGCATGTGTGACAAGTCCCACACCTTTCATACCAGCAAGAATTCCCTCATATTCTTTTCCCCAACTGAAATGGAGACATTATTAAAAAAATCAGAGGACATGGTTTTAAAACATAAGTTTTCCTTCTCCAAGAGTTCACTAGAAACACATTTTACCTCCTTGTCCTGCAGTGGCCTTGGTTCAGAGACTGAAGACAAATGGGCATTTTAGTTCTTGTCATGAAGGTACAGAAATCATCTGTTTGCTTCCTCTGCAAATTTATGTTGTTTTCCTTCAGAAGACGTTCTGTTACAAGCCACATAGTCTCTGACTGAGTCAAGTTGCAGATTCTTAGTCATTCAGAAACTTTCAACTCAGCCAGACAAAGTTAGTCATGTGCACAGCCTCCTCCTTTCTTCTCAGTCACAGCCTAAAACTTCTGCATATTTTGTTATAGATCCCCTATTCAGCCACTTAGTGGGAGACATCTATGAAAGATTTTACCCAGAAAACATGCACATACTGTAAGTGACATGGGATTACTGATGACATCATCTTGCGTTTGCTACCTTTCCCAGAATGTTGATTTTAGTGGACATGATTGATTGAGGTCTTGGAGGTGATTTGAAAGTAAGGAAACAAAGATCTGAAGAAGTCTTGGAAGATGTTATTGACTCCTAGATATTTGGCTAGACAACTTCAGCCCAGCTTTATAGGGGCAAAACAAGCAGAGAGTTCATCAAAGCAGGTTCCAAAGCAGAGAGATCCTGGCTTTTGCTTTCAGAGCAGCCTTCATCCCTCCCTTCCATGTTAGTTGAGATCTGATCTGTTGAACCTGCGATTTCTTGGCATCATCTGTCGCTCAGCCTGTTTCTTCCCACGTGTCTAGCCTTTCTAGACTAAAGATATAAGATAGGGAAATATGGGAAATACGTGTCTTTGTTTTTCTCTTACCCACCTCCTTCCTCTACCCCCTCTTTACTGATGGGACTGTGATTTGCAGCACCCAAAGATGTCTGTCTCCAGAACTCCAGAACCACATACAAATTGTTAGAACCATTTCACTTTCAGCCAAGTATCTTGAGCAGAGTTATCAAAGAAGGAATAGCTTTGAATACTTCCCAGAATTAGAGCTGGTCACTTAGCACAGCTCACTACTTGAGTCTTTAATTTTCTCAGTACCATTGATTCATATTAAATTTGGCTCTTTCTTTCTATTCCCAATGATAATAACCCCATTTAAAATCCTAATATAGGGATTAAATTGGTCCATTAACCTCCATCTACTCCTCCTGGTCTTGAGTTTTTCTGAAGAGTGAGGCAATGTTAAAATCCCTGGAATAAGGATTTTCATTGTTAATGTTCTTGCTGTTCATGAACCAATGTTAGCCCCGAGCTACTCTCCAGTCCTAAAGTCTTCAATGAATCTACAGCATCCCAGCATTCTACCTTGACCTTCAAAGTTCATCAAAGCAGGTTCCAACTAGCTCTCTAGACTTTCTCCTCCTCACTTCCTGAAATTGTAGTCTTTTCTTCAGCACAGTTGATTTAGCCACTAGACCTCTTCTCTCATCATTCCAGCCTCAACCCCAAATTAATTCTGGCACCACAGAGTGAGTGACATTTAAACCTCTAGAGCATACTAGTAGCAACTTTAGATTATTAAAAATCTTCAATTATAGGTGTCCACCCACCTGTTCATCTCTTCATTTATTTAATGTCAGTCCTTTTTATATACACCATCGGAACAACTTTTATATACTTCCTCATGAAACCCAATAGATATCATGACAAAGTAGCTACAGTACCTGACCCAAAGATACTTTTAATAATGTAAAGAAGTACTTGAGTAAATAAATAAATATTCTTAGCTGAGAGTCACAGCTGGGGCACATGGGGGAGAGACTGTATCTTCCAAAGAGGAGCAAGTTGGTGAGAAAGTTTTATAGAGGACATGATAATGTTTGAACTCTTGGAGCATGAGGTAGAATTCATCTGAGGGTCATGGAATAGTAGCAGGAGGGTGAATTTTAGCTATAAGAGATCTGCTAAAGTAGGAAACCATCAGCTCTCAGTAGTTCTCCCACGCATGTTATGTTAAGGAGTTTGGACTTTGCCTTAGAAGAAAAAGGGAGCCCTGATAGATAGATCTAATAACTGTGTGCCTTGGCACGGCTGTGGAAGATAGCCCTAGTTACAAAGAGAGCAACGTGTGTAGGAAGCATATGTTGGGAAGGAGAGCTCTGTTGTGTATCTTTGAATCTCAAGAGCTTGTGAAACTTTGAAAGGTGTCAGTAAGTGGTTAGGTGAGGAGAACGATGTGGGTCAGAAACTGCAATCTTAGAGTAAACAGTCTATAGATCATTGAGGAAATGATAGGAGTGATTTCAATTCAACATAAAAAATATAGAATGGGAAGAGAAGATGACATCAGAGGGAAAATTGGGAAGGGATGATCAGAGCTGTGAAGGAGAACAAAGCCACAGGAGTAAAACATTTAAAAAATGTAAAAGAGAGAAGTGGGGTGAAGGGAAGACCATTTAGGGAGGATCAGAAGGGAGTGGCAGGGGTGAGCTGGGTGAGTTTATGAAGAAAACATAAGGTGTAAATGCATGAAGTTGTCAAAGGATAAATTAAAAATAATCTTTGTGTTTTGTTGTTGTTTGAGGTGGGCTTTTTGTTGTTTGTTTCTTTGAGACAGAGTCTCACAATGTAGCATTGGTTGGGCTGGGAACTCACAAAGTGTATACCAGGCTGGTCTTGAATTCCTAGAGATCTGTCTGCTGCTGCCTCTAGAGTGTTAGGATTAAAGGTGGGTACCATCATGCCCAGTTGAAAATAATTGACAAAAGAACAGAATTATATCAAGGAATGTTCTAGACACAGGAATTTTGAGCTCCATTATTAGTGACAGAAGCTGGTCGAATAGATTTCAGAAGAGTGTGCCGATGGAGGACTGGTGGAGTTGTTCCTCCTCTGAGTCTTATGGCAGAAGAGATTAGCAAAACATGGGACATGAATGCATGAACACACTTAGCTTTGATGGAAAGGGAGGTCAGAGTAGATCCTACAAAGTTCTGCCATGGGGCAAGGACTGTGAGAGGAGAGTTGTGCAGCACAACGTGGTTTGTTTGGTTTCTCCCTGGAGTCCAGAAGGATCCAGCTGAGCTGGAGCCAGTGTCTCTGGATTGGAGCCACCTTGAGGGTTTAATGCAGCATTGGCCCTTGTACTGTGAGGAAGGGGCTAAGAGTGATCCAAGAATCTGTTTGCAAAAGGAAAGTTGCACTGGATTTCCTCTGAGGCCTCTTTCAGCTCTGAAATGTTATGATTCTGTGATTAATTTTTTAAATAAATTAATAGAGCAAACAGTATTTCAAGAGGAATGTTTAAATTACTTATGAGAACAAACTTTTTAAGTACCCTTAAGCATCATAAAACATCCACTGTCACAGAAATAATTGATACACCAATTATAAATCTTTCTTAGCTGTTCATTCAGGGAGATTTCCCGAGAACTATGCTTGCCCGTGTTCTGTTTACCTAGTTCAAGTTCTTGTTTGTATTTCAAAGCCCAAACTGCACATCTTTCAACAACGTGTTTCAGCCTGGCTGATCCCGGGGTAGGGCTAAATTATTAAAGTTTTCTATTATGTGCAAGATGAGTTCTTGATGAATTGGTTCATCTCTGGAGAAATGCCCATCTTCTCCTTAATTTAGGACACAGCTGTCAGAATTGCAAACTTCATCAAAAGTGGCCACATATAACTCAGACACCTCTCAGAAACGTTTCCTCTCAATTGGCATGGCCTTTGAGGACAAACCACACTCTGAAATGTTTATGTAACAGGAAAATGTGGTGTCAAGATGATCAAAACCAGATAGGAAACAATATGTTTTCACAAAATTTGCATACATTATTAAAAATAATAGCAAATGCACCTACAAATTAGACACAGCATTTAAGAATGAGACACTGATGAAAACGCAAGTTGACTAAGTACATGTGTGATGCCCAGGCCTGACGTTAGCAATAACGAGGTTGGCCCTCTTTAAGTTTAGGGGATCATCAACAATGTCCTTGACACAGTGAAAATTGTTACTCCCCTCTAGATCATCACCTGACACTTGGATGAAGTGTGTGAAAAGACCACCCAGAACTTCAGTTCACTCTAGTAGAGAATATAAGGAAGAGTCTGCTCCATATGACTTCCTCCAGTGAGGCCATACCTCCCCAATCCATTCCATGACTTGGGGACCAATTGAGGCTATGGGGAACATTTCTCATTCAAAATACTATATAGCGTTCTTGGGATCAGAAGTCCCTAGTTAATTTAGTTGGGCTACGATGAAGTTTTTTTCCTATGGGCTCAGCAGAGAATCTATTTCCTTCCTTTTTCACCTTGGTGGTATCCAGAATTTCTTGACTTATGGTCATTTCTTCCATCTTCAAAGTGTATCATTTCAATCTTTGCTTTGATTGCAGCATAGCCACCAGGGGCCACTTGGATAAGCCAAGATAATCTACCTACAACAAGATCTCTTCTTAATCAGATCTAAAAAATTCTTTTTACCATTTTAAGGTAAAGTAAGGGATTACACTACACACATGAGGTGGTGCTATCATTATTTAGATCACTGTAGGTAGGAACCAAGCAGCATTATTCATTTGCTATGTGGTTAAGTGACTGGTACTGTAGACTTTGACTTACGAAATTCATGTCATCATCTTAGACTTGGTCTCCATCAGAAAGAAAGCCCAGCACAAGGGTTTATATACAGATTATTTATTTCAGATGCAGCCCCCGAGAGCATGAGTGGTAGACTTAGAAAAGAGGGGAAGAGAGAAAGTCAATACAAAGATACATTATTGGATTAATTGTTATCATAGACATCTGTGGCTAAATCTAGGCTAAATCTAGGATCTAAGACACAGAGAACACATCCAAAATAGCCTGGCAGAGACAATAGGGCAGGTGGGAAATCACTATTTCTACCATCCCTGACTAAGTGCTGGCCCAGAGAGTGTTAAATCCCTTGACATCTTAAGCTTCACATTCTCTCTGATGTCTTATAACACATTATAAAAGTCTCACGGTGAAAGCTGGAGATGTGTGAGCAGCTATAGCACATCAGCTGAATAACACTACACCACTAGAGTGAAGAGTGTTCCTGAAGAACATGAGATGTAGCACAAGGGATATCTACTACCTCTCTGAGGAGACTTTCACAAGAAGAGTGTCTTTATATTGGGATTCATCAATGTGTCTTGTTGAATCATTCTATATGTGAGGCCAGAATCAGTATAATGTTTGCCCAAGTCTATCCTTTTCTTAGAGGAAGCATTGCATCTATAACAGATGGTTACAAAAAAAGGGGAAAAAAAGATTGAAAGTGTTTTAATAGCTTAAAATTCAAGGTTCTTTTTTGAACACCCACTCATGGTTTGCTTTAAAGTCTGGCAGAGAAGGCGAACATTAACAATAAATGAAAGACAAAACAGACATAATTAAGTACTCTCGAATGTTCTGTACCTAGATTGAAGTCAAGGAAGTTTCTTTGAGAAATGATGACTGAGCTGAGACCTGAAAGACAAGTAGAAGTTATGTAAGTGAAGGGGACAGCATGCCATCAGGGGAGAACCTACAAGAAATGCCTGAACTGGAACAGAGCAGAACATGCTTAATGGGCTTAGAGACTCCAGGGCTACTGGAATAAGGCGGAAGGAAGATGCACACAAAGTGAAACTGAAGAATTAGGCTGTGGCACAGCAGAAAGAGATTTTGAAAGGTCCAGTCAAAACTGTAGGCTATAGCTTTACACAATACGGAAGCCACTGGAGTCTATGACTAATAGCCAACACTGGGTAGATGAAATTTACATGTTTAAAAGGCTAGTTGCTTGGTGGAGAGGGGACAAGAATGAATGCAGCGTAATGAGGCACTCAAAATGAGAGATAATATTTGACAGACTGAGGACATGGGTCAGTATGATTAGAACTTAGCTATTCAACTGTAGATGCTAATAAATACCAGAGGGGAAGTGACCTGTGTTCACGAGAAATTTAATGGTTTATGAAAAAGCCAAGAAACGTCACTTCAGATGGTTATAAATCACAGGTGACTCAGCAGAGAATTAAGTTTGCATACTTTAGTTTAAAATATGGAGACACTTTAATGGTTGGAACCATGTAAAATAAGAGGTAGACTCAGAAATAAAGGTATTTGGGTCTCTCCCAGCAGAGGCTAGCTGGCTGGCTAGATGTAGTGGAAGATACTTTAATATTTACCTTTTGAGTTCTGTTTCAGAAATATTTCTGGAACAGATCTTCGTCAGCAAAGCAGGAACTCTAAGAGCTCAATCAGTGTCTTAGTAGACTTCATATGCTTTCTTAAAGGCAAGCTCTAGTCATGGGAAGGCAAGGGTTAAATGCAAAAGATAACTTGGATATGCAAAGAAGAGTAGTCATATGGGTCAGATTATATATTATACAAATTAAGAAACAAGTAGAAAGAAGAGGAGGAGGAGGAAGAGGAGGAGGAGGAAGAGGAGGAGGAGCAGAAGGAGGAGGGAGATATGACTTGGAGCATGGTTGAAGTGGGTTTCTGAAGAATACAGTTCTCTGTGAGAGAGTTTAACCTCTCAGCATAGAGAAACTTTGTATAGCTGGGAAGGTCTGTTATGTGTACTGTGGGATATTTAATATGACTACCATTCCTGTTTTCCTCATACTAGACTCTCCTAACAGTCCCACCCGTAACCCCCCCACCCCTGCCAAATAATAATGGCAACCAAAAGTGGCCCTTAGGAAAACAAAATGTCTTTTGTTGAAAACTATTGTTCTAGACCTTTGGTAATTTGGGTGCTATCATAAGGAACATGAACAAATAAAGAAGCCTAACAGAATTGTTTCTTTTATTTAACTCCATTTTACAGGTAGCTAACTTACCAATAATCTTTGAGAATAGTGTATTTCCAAGTAGTTTTGATTTTAAGTCAAATAGGAGTTATACTTTGCTACAATCTGTCTGCTGTCTGAGCCAAAGCATTTCACGTGTGGAAAAAATAAGCCAAGCTGAAAAACAAGTTGAGTCAGTAGGTCACCAAAACTGTGTGTATAAACTTTTATGCAAATACACCACATTCTGCCACCGAAAGAAACATTGAGAACAAAGTCTGGCACTGCTTGATAGAAATGGGCATGGCAGCTTTGGGTGATGCATTACACTGCTAAAATACAAGCATCAATTTTGTCTTTATTTTCCATAGACTGAAAAGTTTAAGTGACTTTTCCATGACGCAAGAAAGCATTTGTCTGACTCGTAAATCACCCAATTCCCTCTTTTAAAAGAATGCTTTAGTTATACCTGGAAATTTCTCTCATTGTGATGTTATATGTCTCTCTTCGTTTCTTTTCTGTTACTGTGATAAAATACTCTGACAAAAGCAACTTTATAGAGAGGAGTTTATTTCAGCTCACACTTCAAGGCACAGTATCTTATGGTGGGAGATGACAAGGTGGCAGGATCTCGAAATAGCTGAACAGCAAGTAAAAAACAGTGAGTGGATGCTTGCTAGTGCGAAGCTGGATTTCTCCATCTTTTACAGCCCAGGACCTCAACTTCGAGAATGGAAGCCACTAGAGTGGGCAGGTCTTTTCACCTCAATTACTGGCATTAAGACAACTCCCTCTCCCATAGGCATGTCCAGAGGAATTTTCCACTCCCAGGAGATTCTAGATTCTCTCAAGTTGACAATTTATACTAATCATCATAATGTCTATCTTCATTTCATTTCAATGCTTAGTTGAAGACATGTTTTTAGATGCAAATGGGATTATATTTTAAGGCTTATTATCAGCTTATATTGCCCTTAGACTAGGGGTCATCATCTTAAACAAGACATGTCAGAATCTTTCATTTTTTATTTGAATTTCTAGACTACCAGGGGACTTTCTTTTATCATGTCTTAAACCATGTATCTCTGAAGCATGTGCTTTGGTAACACTGGTTTTCCTTCAGTTCTTCACATATTCCCATCCAGAATTTTGTATGTATCCCATCAGAATACAATATCTATCCTTGGCTTAGGAAGCTTTTCCATGCATCTTCAATTTGTTTAACTCATCCTCAGATTTCAGTTCTTGACCAAATAATTCCTTAGAGACTTCTCTAGCCAATTGTACCAAATAGGCAAATAAGCAAACGCCTTGTTATCAAATAGTCTTAAAACATTCTATATGCTTTCTTCATAACCTTAATGATGTTTATAACTTTATATGGGTGCTCACTGGATTTATATCTACCTTGTTCACATAGCTCTCATTCCTATTGAGCAGAAACTGTGTCTAGTAGTCTTACTACTATTTTCTCAGCACTAAGCACAATAAGTTCTATGAAGATTTGTTAAACTAATAAAGCAAATTTTATTGTTGCAAAAACACAACTCTATCCTCAAAGGGGATAAGAGATAATTTACTCTAGAGCCAAATAATGAGTAACTATGGCCTGGGAACACAGATTTAGACCACCTTGAACTCTTTATTCCAACATGGAAGGGTTTTGTGAAATTTATATGGTAACAAAACAAAGAAAGACATAAATCAAGACACTTTTCAAATACATGGATGAGTATATCGGGTATGTAGGTTATAGCAAGGCAGGAAAAATTCTGCTGAAGGCTTTAAATGCTATCTGACAGCATTCTTGGTTCTTTGATTGGTGGAAACTAGGGGTCTGTTATTATATGCCAACGGATTTTTATCTGTTAGTTATCAGTTAATTCCAAGATGTTAAGTCTAACACAAGGGTTGGTGAGCAATGATTATTTAAGGGGCTAAAGTAGGCCCTTGACCTGCAGCATTCCAGACTCTCCACATCACTGAAGTTCTAATCAGCTGATCAGCCTTTGAAGACACAGATTTCCACTGGGAATTCATACTGTATTGATACTTTTTCATTGCTGTGACCAAATACTTGAGACAAACAACTCAAAAAAGAAAGGACTTATTTTGTTTCATGGTTTTAGAGGGTTCAATCCATGGTTATTTGGCTCGATGATTCTGGGTCCACTGTGAGGCATAATATCATGGTCTGTATTGAAGAGGAGGCTGTCTGCCTCATGGCTAGGAAGGAGATGTGTGTCGGGGGTTGGGGGGAGACTAGGAATCATGTATAATCTTCAAAGACATGCTCCATGAGACTTACTTCTTCTAGCTAGGCTCAATTTTCTCAAGTTTTCATGATCTCTCCAAACAGAACCACTTAGATGCAGACCAAGTGTTCAACACATGATCTTGCACGGGACAGTTCACATTAAAGCCACAACAGCATCACAGGAAACTGTGATGGTCCCTGACATGCAATGGTTTTGATTTATGATCTTTAGACTTTATAATGGTACAAAAATGACGGACACACAGAAATCATCCTCAAATTTGGGATTTTATCTTTTTCTGGATTAATGATATGCTGAGCACGGGCAGTGAGCTGCAGCCTCTAGACAGCCAGTCTTTTATAGTATGCTGTGTTGTCTGGTAAGACACTAGTTGTCCCAGGATGTGACCCCACTGCAAGTTGAAGGGCATCTAGCGTATCAAAGGTCAGCTAACTAGAGCCTGCTGACTTGTCACCTGCTGGTATAAAGTCCACTGAGACACAGCACATCTATTCGTTTACTCTTTCTGGTGACATCGTCCTCTTTAAAAGCAGCATGTCATTGTTTAGACAGAGACTATGTTGCCTGGAAAGTCTAAAATGCTCACTTCCTGGCCCTTCATAGAAAATACTTGCCACTGCTAACGTAAGTTGTTTACTTTTTGCTTAGCTCATTAGCCAGTTGTCATACAACCCAATCCCAGGGAAAATACGATGGAATAACATGAATCTGTATGTTTCCATTGCTGAAGTATTTTATAGTAGCAATATTTGACCAGCACTGACTGTGTGACAGCTGTCTGGCTAAGCGTATTACCTACATCCTCTCATAAATCAATGGTAGGACCTCATTGTGGTTTCTCAGAATTATGAAGCCAACACAGAAAAACGTAGGCTAGTGCCAGCTTCTGTTTTGTTGCAAGATTCTGGGAAGACAGGTGCACAGGGAGGGCACTGGTGGGAGCACTGGGAACTAGGAAAAACCCACTGTATCTCATTTTATTTGGGTGGGTTCAAGTATGACAAAATATATCAGGGTACTTGCAGAAAAGAGTGGTAAAATGAGTTGGAAAGAACCAAATGGGAGAACTGGCTGGAAAAGTACTGGAGAGGGCATTCCAAGTGTCCATATGGTGCTTGTGATCTCAAGTGTTTGAAGAACCTAAAAATGTCAGATATGGCAACGGAGGGTGGAAGTCAAGGGATTTGGGAAGCCAATTTGAGAAGATCAAAACTTAGTGGGAAACCTGAACATGATGTCAGATGGCAGAGTCCATGTGACACAGGTTCAAGAACCCTTGACAAGAATCTGGGCAACAAAGATGGGGATCGAGGCGAAGAGCCTGAAACAATACTAAGGGCCACAGAAATGAGAACACAACTTGCTGGGACCTTAGCATTCGGCAGACACCTTCCCAGAGCTAGAACTGTTTCTCAGAGCAGAAGTACCTGACTGTGACCGTAAGAAGCAACTTTGCCTACGGGATTTTTTTTGCCTGAAAGGGGGGCATGGGAGACAGTTCTTGACTGGATTTGAAAAACATATCCCTGCTTCTCTGGGACAAACAGCTTTGTCTTAACCTCTCTACCTGTTTCTTTTTTTTTTTTTCCTTCTCCATCCTTCATATTTCCAAAATACACCTCCACTGCTCAAGTTTGGTTTATTGATATTATTGCCAACTCCTCAGCGACCAAATGTTCGCCCAGTCACTTGCTATTACAGGCAGCACATCATGAGTCCTGCTGTGTCGTATTTCACACACACAGCCTCGCCCTTGTCTTCCTATCCTCATTCACTTACTCAGTGAACCACATCACCCACTCATCTGACAGAATCCACCACGAAGTTCAGATCTTCTCGGGAGTTCTGGCAGACTTCTCACCTTTCAAAAGAATTATCTGCATCCTCCTTATGCCATGGTGTTTCTTACACAAACCTATCATAAAGGTTTTATGGCTTCTCATTACTCTCAGGATAACAATGAAAAACCTCCACATGTTTGCAAGTTCCTATGTAGGTCTTGTCCCGCCATGTCAGTTCTTCATCCAGACTCCTCCTGGACCTCTACAGATCTGCCTAGAGTACTTCTTGCCTTCTGTATGTCAAGTTAACTCCTAGGGGTTTTTTGTTCTTTCATATCTTAGCTGGGGAAGCCTTTCCCAGATTCTGTGCTTAGATAAAATCCCAATTTAGGCTCTCATAGCTCTCTAGCACCCATCTTCATAGTCTGTAACAGGGAATTCTACAATTGTTTGTGTGATTATTTGTCCCCAAATTTATTTATTTGTTTATTTATTTATTATTACTTGTCTTCCCCAAACATTGTATTTTCCAGGAGTTGAGAAAATATTCCTGTTGTTCCTGGCTCATGTCTCTAGTTGTTCAACCCAATATCTGGCTCAGGATAGGTACCGAGCACAAAGTAGTCAAACCGATGAATCAATATTATATTGATTTGTGTTTGGTTTTTCTCTCTTTCAATCCAGAGAGTTCCTGGGAGGCAGGATTGTCACTCTTTCTCCTTTAGGTCCTCAGTGTGTATCACAGTACCTGCTACATGGTAGGTGCTCAGTGTGTTTTGATGAATTTGTATTCCACTTCAGAGACAGAATGGTCTCTGGTTTGACAAGGAATTGTATCCCAAGAGTTTCTTTAGCTAAAAGGCAGAAAAACAAGAACATCTTCAAGAAGAAAATCTGTTTCTATAGATATGTCTTTATTATGCAAATAATGGCCATCTGATGGCATCTACAGGTCTCTCTTTAACAGTGCGCTTCTTTCTTTCTGAGACTGTTCATCCCTGGGCATCTTCAGTGAATGACATGCTATTCTTCTCTTGGTCTTAACTTCCAGGCTTTCTTTCCTGGTGATTTTATAATAATCACGCTTCTATACCTCCTACTCCTCCATCCTTAGGCTTCGGCAACCTACACAAGCCATTATTTGCTTTCTTTACTCTGCCAACTTAACTCTGCTTTCATCTTCCCACCTAGATTTCCTTCCAGAAATAAAGTTAAGAAAAAAAAAGGAAAAATTTATGTTGTTTCTCTACTTAGAGTGAATAACTTTAAAGGCAGATGTAGGAGGAATAAGTTTTCTAGAAAGAGAAAGGTGGGCAACTTTGCTGTTCTTTTTACTTTAAAGTAATAGGAAAATGAAGCAATTAAACATTCTAATAGTTGGGCTGTGAAATACTCTGGGGAGTTTTACCTCTGACCTCAGAGTCCTGATGAATGACAGAATGAGCCTAGATCAGTCACAGAACAATTGCCAGGCTCCTTAGGTCTCGAACTACAGTAGGAGGTGACAGGCTCCAGTTAAGCTTGAACAGGAGTCGTTCTGAGGAATCCTGCCTGATTCTGCCCTGTGGTATCACTTAGCTCTGAGTATGGAGAATACATATTTGCTAAATGAATGACATCCCCCTACAGGTGAGATTCTCTCATAAGATTTTATTTGGGGAAATAAAGAGATTTCACTAGTTTTTAAAAAATGTGAGACACCGTTGTATTAAATGCTCTATAGATGCTCGGTGTTATAAAAGCAATTTCACGTTGCTTAGGACATTATATAATAGCTCGAGGTTAAAAACATACTCCAGTTTATTGTGCAAGATGTATTTTCTTCACTTCAGAACCACACTCAACAAAATACACATTTAAAACTGAGAACTTAGACACTGCTTTAAGTACATGAATCACTAGCCTTCTGCCTCTGATATTTTTCCTTCTTTGGGCCTCCCTCCCGCCCCCCGAAAGCTTCCAGGGACCATTACTGTTCTGGTTTTTAGCCCTGAACCATTTTCTTAACATGTCTCTCAAATAGCTCAACTGTTTCTGGGACCCGGCAGTCAGTGCTGAACATCCTGCCCACTGTGCCTCTTGTATTCTTGTTGCAATCAATTTGCCTCTTGAACTCTTCTTTCTTCCATGTGATATTCTGCTTAGTCTACCCAAGTTCACAGAAGCACGAATGTGCTTCAGACTATAAAAAGGGATGGTTTACCTCATTAATTCAGGCCCTTCATATTAGAACACCAGTCTTTGAATATCAGCTCCTGGCTCATTCTGAAAATGATTGAATTCAAACATTGACACGCAACATGGTACTGGAAGGAGGCTACCCACAAGATGGGTGAGCGTCTGTGATGGAAGGACACGGGGTTTGTGGGTAAATACCTTCACTTTTGAGTGACAGAGCTTGCTTTCTCTCCTCTCACTGAGACACTCTATGGATCTGAAGCCTTGGGTTCATAGTCAAGACAGTACGCAAGTTACATTAGGAATATCAGCCTGAATGAAGTTAGGATCTTAGAATCAGTGTTCCTCTTCCATGTATCTCCTCTCTATTTATTTTAGCAATAGGACCCACTCTTTGCCGTGAGACTATTGTATGTGGTGTGTGTATGTTGGGAAGGGGTGGCAGGTATAACTGTTCTTTCCCTTAAGCCTGCTACTTTGTTGTGATTAATTTCCCAAAAGCTGTTTGTTGGACAATAATCAGAAGCTAGAGAAAGATGATAACAGAATTTCATGGCGTACATGTAATTATTCTTCTCGTTCTGCTAGGAGCACCTAGATTCCTTGGGTTTTAGGGGTCTTCTCACCCCACCCCCATCACACAGCGTAAGACCATCTTCCAAGAGAGCATAAGAACATCAACTGTAGAGACGCATAAGTGAGAGGGAAACCTGAAAACCAACCCCATATGCTTCTGAGTCACCTTGTAGCCCACCCTACCTATGGAACATGAGCTACTTGTGCATTTTGCTTGTCATGTGTCTGTCATCAAAAAGCAAAGGGGATTTGGCAAACACAGTAATTGCCAATCTTTAGAAAGCCCTAGTACATAAGCTGAGTCATTATCACCTTTGGGGTTTTATATGATAAGCTACAAATGGGACATTTTCTAACATCATCAAAATGATATGTATTTTTGAAATCTTCACTATTTTATTTCCTTCAAATAAAAGCATAAGTTGGAGACTTAAAAGTAGAGAAAAAATAATCATATATAAAACCTAGACCACGAAGTATAAGATAATTATATATTGTGGAGTTGTGAATGTCAAAATATTGGTCCAGTCCTCACTTTAGTGCATAAAAAGACTGGAACCAGAGAAAGCCCAGAGCATATGAGAACACCTCCAAAATACTTCTTTCTCTGTGTCACTATGCTAAATATAGCTAATAATTAACCCTATATAAGGACCTCATCCAATGGGAAACTCAGGGGCCAGGAGTAGATTGGCTCTACCTTAGCAACCCCATTTATTATCTCATACAGTCTCAAAGCAGTGAATAAGACTGATTCATAAAACAGAGATTGGGAACTTTGGCAGGAAACCAAGGCTTGTATCTATGAGACAGAAACTTGAAAGTCAGGATTCAGATTTACAAATTGTGATTGGCCAAGATTCTGGCATTGGCTCCAAGTTAGTAGAGCTTTCCCAGAATTGATTCCATTAAAAATTTACTAGAGTTTTAAGGAGTAATGCTAGCTTAGAAACCCACATCTTGAAAGAGACCTGTGACAGCTCTCTCTTGAGAAGCCTGTGGCTACACTTGGGTGTGTACTTCTGTCCTTTTACATGTTTCTTTATTCTCCTCTTAATAACCACACTTAAATTTAATTAGAGGTGAAAAAATTAAACCCCAACTTTGCTTCACACTGACTTGTTCTGAAATTATTTTCTGTGGCATAATTCAAGAATCCCAATTTCATCTGTGTAGAAAGAACCCCCTCAGGATGGTAGAGCCTGCAGCCTAAGGCTGTGTCTTACATTGCCATTGATAGTCTTCTTTGGTGATTCATCTAGGGATATTCTGAAGCATTGTTAAGATTTCCTTGTCTTTGTATATAGCTGCTCAGCTCTGTTTTTTTGGTTTTTATATTACTTTTGATTTCTTTGCTTTATTGTTTTCTGGCCAGAAACTAATGAGTACCACTAGCAACAAGGGTAAGAATTCCCTATTGTAAGTGTTCCTGCTTAGTTGGAAAGGCATCCTGGAAACCAGGAGCCAAGGAATTAAAGTCATACCATGTAGCAAATCTCATACAAGAGATTTATTGGGAAAAACAGAAGGTGAGGGGTGGCTGCCTCTGTTCAGGAGAAAAGCAGCAAAGAACTGAACGCAAAGATAGGCCTTATATAGCATTTCTTGGTGTTTTCCAGAGTGCTCTGGGATTGATGGGATTCTGTGGCTTGATCTTGGGGAAAGCTCAGGGATTGGTGGGATTCTGTGGACTGATCTTGGCTTTTTTTTTTCTGTATGGTGGAACCTGGCCACTCTCCTGCCTCAAGGGACTGAGCATGGCTCTTGCTGGAGTTTAGATTAATCTGTGGGGAGGGTCTCAGCCATTCATGCCTTGAGGTGCTTACACCTGTGAAGCCAGGAAGCTACTTGGTTTTATGAGTGGCCTTTATATTACTTTCATCATGCCAAGAACACTAATGAAGGTTACCATTATTGCCTTAGGGATTAGCCTGTCTCTGCCGCATCTTGTTCCATACTGGGCTTACAAGGTATGTCACCAGTCTTGACTATTTACATGGGTTCTGGGGATCCTAACTCAGGTCCTTATGCCTGCCCAACAAGTACTTTAGGCCCTGGCCATACCCAGTTCCCAAATAAACATTTTAAGTGTTTTACAGTTCCCACTGCTTCTATTCTAGGATAGCAGATCTTGACTGTGTCTCTTGAACACTCTGTTTGTCCAGGTTTTGGGGTTGTGGTCTTTCCTACAATCTTACCTAATGGTGAATTCAAGGAAAGTTTGATTTTTTCATTTGTCTGGTGTTTTCTGGCCATAAAAACAGATTTATATTCAGATAAGGGTGGAAATCACAGGGAATTTTGGTCGCCAGTTCCTCCATCCCTTGATGGCCCCTTGGTCACCTTGTAGCAGGCAGGACAGACAAAAGTCACACTTTTGCCAGTGACTCACTGGGGCCCTGGGAGTCAGACACTTGACCAAAAAAGTCAAGTGTTTCACCTCAGCTAAACACCGACCATCACCCGGGGGCACTATCAGTCTCTCAGATTCCTTTCGGCACTTGTCAAGTTCAACCACTTAGTAGTGAGTCAAAACATCTTTTACTACAGATCCATTTCTGTCTGATTGCAATTTACCCACAAATCACTCCTCTCAGTCCTCGTTCCTCACAGTCTTTAGTTGATAACTTTCTCTGTCATTTGTTATTGTATGTTTTGTGACTTAACAAAGAAGCACCGCTCCCAGAGGGTGAAATAATTGGAATATTTTAACTTTATAATTGCTATGTAGGATATGTCTGTGACCTGATCTCATTTTGAGGAAAGCCTCATATCTGAAGTCTTGAACTAACTTTTATGGCTAGTACCACCCGAGGGAATGTATTTAGACTTTAGATCATACAGCTAATTCAAAGCATGATACATTCAGAAACCTCAGATGACGTGAAGTTTGGGGGGAAAGAGGAAATAAATACATTGCTGGTATATTGGTATAATGACATGAGGTAAGGCCTGGTATGGCGGCATAAATCTTTAATCGCAGGCACTTGGAAGGTAGAGGCAGGAGGATCTCTGTGAGTCCTGCTCTGTAAAGCAGCCCAGGTTGCTTTACACAGTGAGTCCCAGGTCAGTCAGGTGTACATAGTGAAACCCCTCTTTAAAACAAGGAGGGTGTGTGTATCTGAAATTAGTTTTCTGTAGATGAATCTCTGATCATTGTAGCCTTGTCATTTGACTTCATCAATTGAAGTCAAATTCTTAACAATGGTTGTGATTTGAGAATATTCCTAGTAGATAAAAAAAAAATGTGTGTTCTGGCTGTGTGTTTCTAAATCTTTTTAGGTCATGTGGTTTGGTGGCTTGTACATTTTCTGGCTTCTTTGAATCGCCATTCAAGTTATTGTGACCATATTTTATACCAATATATATTACATGCAAAAGAAAAACATCGAATATCTCCTACAGGTTTCTTGTTTCTACATAAACAAGTGGAAGAGTTAAATCACCTCTGCGGTGATAGTAACCTGAACTTACATATAGCTTGCAAAGTGTCTACTTGCATTGGTGTGTGAGCAGATCTGAAGGCTATTTGCTATCACTGTTTCAATCTCAAGCCAGAAAACAAATCAGATTAGATCTTTTTCTCCACAGCAAGCTTCCAAACAAGTGTATGAGTTACAAATGTGAATTATGAAGAAATTGTGTTTTCTTGGTAAAGCTCTATAATGTTACCAATACCTAGCCATTGTATTTTCTACCACTCCCATTGATGATTTGTCTTCAGCTTAGACTTAGGAATATAAACTGGTTTAAGGATAAATGAGAATGAAGGTTTGTACTGACTTCAAGCACAGCTTTATTTTTTCTAGATTTATTTGTTTTTATTTTCTCTGTTTGAGTGTTTCACCTGCATATACGAATATGTACCACATGTGTGCCTGGTACCCAGAGGCCTGAAGAGAGTGCCAAGTTGTGAGCCACCATATAGGTTCTGGAAACCAAATCTGGGTCCTTTGCAAGAGCAGAGCGTTCTTTTAACTGCTGAGCCATCTCACCAGCACCTGGGCACCTCTCTTTTATAAATGTTTTAACTGATTCTTTTTGTTCTAGGACTGAGATAAATGACTCTTAGCAGTATCTGGATTGGAAAGTACAGAAATTTCCCCTGTGATTTTTTTTGGGGGGGAAAGGGGGCTGACCCAGGCATAGCCTATTATAAACATACAGAACATACAAGTCCGTGTTTCAAAGAAGAGCCTAGTTTAGTATCTCACAAGTACCCACTCTTCACTCGCACACTCACCCTTATGTCCAGGGCTCGAGAATACGTGCAACTTCTCATAGCTGCTGACGGTGGCAACTCCCCTAGCGCACGAAGAGATTCTCTAGTGAGTTTACCTCTGTACACGTGTAGACTGGTTCTCTATCAGGCAGGGGAGACATGATGTTCACTTAGATTCCATTTGAGTCGATCTAGTGCTGTAGGTACTTTGGCAACCTTCAGATAGAGGCTACTGGATCTCATGTAAGTCCCATGTTTATAACACTTTTTGTCTTTAAGTTTCTCTAATGTTGTAGCATAGAACTCCTATGTACAAGTATAGCATTCTTGAATGCATAACTAGAAATGCAATGACTGTTTGGGGCTATTCTTAACCATTGCAGAACAGACAACATTGACAAATGCTTCTCCTCCTGATGTCCTAAAAAGACAGGTGGTCTGAGTCACGTTTGTAAGGATCTCGGGAGGTGTTTATGGGTCCACATCCTAATTTTGTGTTGTCTTTGATCCCTTCCCTTTTCATGATCCCTGACCTGGACTCTTGCTCCCTGGTGTTGTATTCAGAAACAAACCATCTGTAAGCAGACCTCTATCTAAGATTCTGCTTTCAGGAAACTCAAGATAAGATGCCTTGGCACAGTGATCCACATCAAGGTTTTTGAGTCTTGTATCAAGAGGGCTTTGTCACATCTGCACCATCTGCTTTTTGGTGATTGAGGGTGTCCTTGGATTTTTCTTCCATAGAATATTTAGGGAAATCTTAGAGAACTCACACATGAAATCTGGGTATGGTGGTATAAAATCAGATCAGCAATCCTAGCACGTGGACGCTAAGGCAGGAGCATTGTGTAATCCTAGCTCATGGAGGCTGAGGGAGGAGCCTGGAATACATAGGAAGACCGTGTTTCAAAAGGCTGAGATTCGGATGTATAGCCCAGCATGTACAAAGCTCTGGACTCAATCCTTAGCAATGAAGAAGGATAAAAAATGACTTACTGGAGGCAAAGAGAGGAAATAACCTTGACAATGACTAGCTAAGGGGTGTGATGACTGCATCAGTATCCTGAGGGAAAACAGATGGCACTCTCAAATCAGGACAGTTTGAGAGTGGCTTAGAGACAAAGGAATTCATATCTAAGTAGGCAGGAAAAGAGAAACTCTGAGTACAGCAAGGACTCAGGGTTAGCAGCTGACAGCTTAGGCAGGGTTTGCCAGGATGTGCTGTTATATTGAAACCCAGGTAAATAATGAATAATCTCTTATATATTTACAGCTCAAATATTGCATGGTACATACTAATATTAAAAAGATATTATTGGGCTTGAGAGATGGTTGAGCAGTTAAGAAAAATTGCTGCTTTTCCAAAGGATCTGAGTTTGCTTCCTAGAATCCATGTCAGGTGATTCACAACTGCCTATACTTCCAGCTCCAGTGAATCAGATGCCTTCTTCTGGTCTCCATGGGTACCTGTACACACACACACACACACACACACACACACACACACACACTCCTAAAATATGCTTGTTGTCTGAAATTAAAATTTCACGGGCCATCTTTTATTTGTATTGCTGGGTTGAATACTTACCTTGGACTCAAGAGAGAAAAGAAGAGAGTCATGGCACTATTCAGGAAGAGTAATAAGCCTCTTTCTTGAGGTGCAAACAGTTCAAGGCACCTTCACAGGGCAGGAACTGTAATATAGTGACAGTGCTGTGGATCTCATTCTCCTATTGTCACTCTATGTCTCTTTGGGGACCACCAAAAGGTGATATATAATATATATATATATATATATATATACATATATGTATATATATAGTATATGTTAGTGAAGAAGCAAGAGGTCAGGGTAGCCTGCAGATGTTGGCCATCACCAGGCAAGCACATGGAGGCAATGGCAAAATAGACACAATAGGAGGGTATCTATATGACCACATGGAAGGGTCAGGCACAGTAGTCCACTGTTCTGCCTCAGTGAGCATGTTCTGAGCATTGTCCACAGTTCAAGACGGAATCTCTAGTCAGGAAGCCAAAATGTCTGATTGTAATTAATTGCTCTCTGTCTCAACCACCCCTTTCTTTCTTTTTTAATTTTTAAAACTGTATTTGTATTGATTCTTTGATAATTTCTCATAATGTATTTTGATCATATTTACCCCTCTCCCTTTAACTTTTCTCAGATCCACCTCCTCAACTTCATGTCCTCTTCTTTTTATTAAAATATAACTATACAGTTTCCCTTCCCTTTTCTCTATCCAACTCCTCTCGTACACCCTCCCCTCTTGCTTCCTTTTGAAATCATGGCCTTTAAAAAAAAGTTGTTATTTTACACACACACACACACACACACACACACACACACACACACACACACAAGCACCTAAACATATAATATAATATAACATATAATCTGCTCAGTCTAGTTAGTGTTATTTTTATGTATTTGATTTCAGGGCTAACTTCTTGAAACTGGGTAACCAATTAGGAGGCTCATCCCTGGGGAAATTATTTCTCCATCTCTCAGTGTTCCTTAGTTGCTTGCAGTTCTTTGTCTATGGGTGGAGCCCTGCAAGATTAGACCCCGTTCCACGTTAGCACGTCTATCAGTGTTGTGCTTCTTTCAGGTGCTGTTTAGGTGGCCATATTGGTAACATATCATGGATGAAATTTCCCTGTCATTTCTAGGAGATCGCAGCAGCTTTCCTGATCCTTTGTCTCTAACGATCTTTCCGTCCTCTCTTCTCTGTCACGTTCCTTGTGCATTTGTTGTGGGGGTTCTGTTGTAGATGTACCATTGAGGGTGGGCACTCCATGATCACTTGTTTTCTGCATTTTTATTGGTTATAATTTTTCATAATGATCTTCTTCTGTTGCAAAGAATTTTCTGTGACTAGGGATGGGAGCTACATTTGTCTGTGGGCATAAGGACAGATATTTAGAATGCAGTTAGGAATTATTTTGATTTAGTAAAGTGGTAAAAAGTTTTCATCTAAGTTCTGTGACCCCACTAGCCCCAGGGAGTTGGCTAGGTTTCCAATACTAGGCATGATTTCCCTCCTGTTGACTGGGCCTTAAGTCCAATTAGAAAGCTGTTGGTTACCACCAAGATGAAGGGCCACTGTTGCACTCCCATGGGTTATCATGCCATGGTGGATGCCTTTGAGGTTGATAGGCATCAAAGTTGTGACATTACTCCAATTTTTCCATGCATTTACCTTGATTTCACTGGCTATATCCTTGTTTTCGTTTTTTGCCTGTCTTTGTAAAGTGTTTTGTGGCTCTGGAGGAGCAGAGAATAAGTAGATTTAAATGAGGTAAGTGGAGGCTTTGTCTCTTTTGGAACTCTTCTGAAGCAAATGAATGTGACATTTCTGAGTCTTCATAATCCTGCAGGTCCTAGTCTATCTTAATTCTTTCAAAGTCCATCTTTGATTCTTTGTTGCCTTTGGGTTTTGCCTTTGGATCATACACCATAGCAAGCCTCTAATATTTGTCAGTGAGATGGCGAGAAACATTTGAAAATGGTCATATTTGATGGTCTCTATAAGCTGTTGTTTCCTTGCCATGGAGCCTCTGGCAGACATACTCACATCATGGTTTGGAACCATAGCTAGTGTCAGTTTTTCACTAGGAAACTTTCTTTCATACTTTTATTAGGATTTTGAATGGTTTCTTTATTGCTCACACTGGTGCTGCAGGGCTTTTCTATTTTAGTGCTGTTTACATGAAGAAACAAGGTGCTAGTCATACCATGAATGAGCCAGTACCTGAGAAGAGGACAACGGTGTGGGACCGGGTGGGGGATGCCAGCTTTTCTGACTAGCTAAATGACTCATTCCCTCTCAGAGGGGCATGATTCAGAACATTACTCCCCAGGTTACTTCTCTCTTGTTGGAACTGTTCTATATTCAAATGTCAGGTAGCCTCTAGAATAAGGGCACTAGCTGGTATTTTCTAGGAGATTACTATGTTTAGCTTCTGTCTTAGTTTCTTTTACTGTTGCTGTGATAAAACACTCCAAGAAAAGAAACTCAAGAGAGAAAGGGTTTATTTGGCTCACAGGTCCAGGTTGCAGACCTTCCTATAGGGAAGTCAAGGCAGTAGGAATTTAAAGCAGCTGGTCACATTATATCCATAGTCAAGAGCGGAGAGCAGGAATTAATGTATGCACGCATACTAATGCTCAGGTGGCGCTTTCCTTTTCTTTCAGTCCAGGGCCAATCATGAAACGTTGCTGCCCACATTCAGGCAGAGTCTCCCATTTCAACCCAATTACAGGCATGCCCACAGGTCACCCTGATTCAGATAATTTCTCATTGGCCTTGCCTTCCCAGATGATTCTGGATATCTACCAAGTCAAGAATCCATCACAGGTTTCTACTCTATGTTTTTTGCATGTAGCATCTTACCTAATGCCTCTAAGCCTCTAAGCAAGACATTATTATCTTCATTTTTAAGATCTTTCTTTACTAGTATTTTTGAGTTAGCATACAATATGGTAGGTTTCATGAAAAAAATATTTTCATATACAAATATTATTGCACTTCTCTCATTCACCTTCACATTACTCTTCTTTGTCTACCATCCTCTTTCCTGTTTGTCTCTTTCTTCCCCTGGAATATTATCCCTTTTGCTTTCATGTCAGTGCCATAGCTAACTGTGTGTACACATGCACATACACATATACATCATACATACATATATATTCTAATACAAATGAAAACATGAGACTTTTTTTCTCCTATTGCCATTTCTTGTTCTTTCCTCTCTCTCCCTTTAGTTCCCTTGTCCCCACCACATAGTTTTACTTACACACACACACACACACACACACACACACACACACTCCACATATGATAAAAATCACGTATTATGAATCTAGCTTATTCGGCTTAACATGATGATTTCTAACTCCATTCATTTTTCCTTTATGTGATTGAATGAATAAAACTCCATTGTGTGTGTGTGTGTGTGTGTGTGTGTATACACACACACACATATATATATAATACATGAGTATATAATCTATATCTATAGTTCACAGTCTTTGATCCATACACTGTTAACAGATACCTATACTGACTCTGTTTTTTGGTTATTGTGACCAGTACTTCAATAAACATGAGTGTGCAGATATGTCTGTGGCATGTTGACTTAGAATCCTTTAGATATATATCTAGTAGTCATATGGCGGATCATATAGTAGATCTATTGAAGGTGTTTAGAGGAAACTGGAGCTGGTTTCCATGATGGCCAAAAATGCTGGCATTGCCACCAGCAATATACAAGGCTTCTCTCACCACCTTCTCAGTGGCATTTGTACTGCTCCCAGATCTGACACTGAGTGCCCTGCAGGTGGGGAAGGAAATCATCTTGTTGAGACAGGAAATGCCTGTGCGTCTTACTCTAGCTTATTTTGTCTTATTGGCCTACAGAAAACCCACTTATCTTTGATTCTGTGCAATCAAAAAATAGAAACCATCTATACTTTGGTTTATCTTCATTTTATGGAAATAGGAACTGAGGTAAGGAAACTAACTGGTCAAAAGTCTGTAGCCAATATGCTAAATATTATAGTCCTTTGTATCCTTCTCACACAAGAGAAGCTTGGCAGGAGGCGGGATGGAGCCGGGATGCTAGCTCCTCCAGCCCTAAACCCTCACACCACCCCAGAATATCACTTCACTTCTCATGGCAGCACAGAGTTAAACACCTACCGGAGATCTGGATCGTGGTGTTATTCTTTAGTGTGCTAGCATTCTTCATCGTGGCTTTTTCCCTCAGGATGTTCTTAGTTTTGATTCCAGTATCTTACATACAGGTCATCATTATCAAGAGTGTTAACGTCGTGTTCAGGAGTTTGACAAAGGCAAGCCTCTTTGAAGAATACAAATTCTGAAAGAAATAACCAACAAGGACCTGGAGTAGGGTTGGAGCAGCAAGAGGTACAGGCCTAAGCTCCGGGCCCCCCAGTACTTCAAAGAAGCTAAACATGTCATACCACCTTTCTGACTTCATTTATATTAATCTTTTCCTTAAATAAACTAATTCTCAAAAGAAAACATAAGATGTAGAAATTTCTCAAAACTCATGCTGGTAGTGGTAATGAAAATTCGAGCAGCAAAAGCACATTTGATTAATCATATACATGCATGATTTTCCTCTTATACCATCTGTTTAAAAGATGAAAAATGTATTCTGCTGGTAGTTTGGCATAAAGTGTATTTATAGAAAGATTTTATTTATAGTCTGCCAGTGGATTCCGAGCCTGCCATGACATAGCTTTCAGAACTAGGTACACTGAAATGTTCAAATATTAATGCCAACAACATTCTTATCATTAAAACATGAAAGTTAAAATGTTTTCACATTCAGTTCATATTTTGGAGTCTGTGGCTGTGGACTGAGCAGTCTATTTGGAACTCAGCTTAAAAAATATTAGAATAAAACTGGATAGTCTTGGTTAGCCTTTGTGATTGATGGTGTCTAAGTGGCTCGAGCTAACCCATTTTACTTTGTGGCTATCCAGCATTGAGGCAAACAAGGCTTATCCCAGAAAACACCTCCGCAGAACGAATGCATGCGATCACTGGTTTTTAGTGATGAAGGAGCTGTATGACCAGGAATTCCAAAGTGATAGGGAAAACTCTACAGGGGGAAAGTGAGATCTTGGATCCTTTGAATTTATGTGATTAAACAATAACAATAGACCCTCTTAAAAAGAAAGCAGGCCCTAACCCCTTGCCACATTCTTATCCATTCACGTACTACATAAGCTAAAATTTCATTTACACTTGGCTGTATTCTCAACCCCAAGGACGCCTGTGTAATCTAATTTGCCACCTGAGGCAAAAGAAGAACCTTCTTGTTTTGTGGGCTTTATGAGAAACAGATGGGGCAGTTGGACACTGGGAATATTCTGGAAGGTGGTTGTGCTGCTCTTCTTGGATAGCTGCCCTAAATATCTCTGATACAGAGCAAAAGCAGTCCTGAGTATCCCTTTTTAACAATCTCCTGATCTGATATGTTTTTATACAACCTCAGGATCAGCAGTAGACTGATACATACTGGGAAGTGAGAGGTCACACCGAGGAATATGGGATGTCATTTGTTAGCAATAAAACAGGATCTTTTCTAGTCATTCAAACAGTAAACTCTGTGGACAAAGATACACTCACAAGTAACACAGTTAGGAAAATTCGTTCTGTGCTGCATTTAAATCTAAATGCATCACAGCCACCAAAAGATTTAGGCTTCTAGCAAGGGGGCAGATTGCCTCATTCTCTCTTCTCTGAGAACCCAAAACAAAATAGCCTATAGCATGTGCAATTCTCCAGGTATTTGTTAACAGAGGTAGCAGGAAGGACATTTGGACTTGTGCAAGTGGTGTCCCTACTGGCTCCTTAAGGAAGAGGGCAGGTCTTAGGAGTCAGAGACTTTGCAGAGCTTTCCTAGCAACAGAACCTTGGGACCTATGTTGAGACAGGTCCTGCCAGAGTATTCAATTTGAATGGTGGTAACTGGGGGAGATATGCAGTCCTCATGTTTGACCTTGCCTGGACAGACATCCTGTCACTGTAGGGTTTGCAGAGTCCTGGCTGCACAGTGAACCTCCCTGTGCAGATACAAGCTTAGTCCTTTACTTCACCTGCTGAGACACTTGCAAGAGCCAGAGAGAAAATGATCACTCACGGCAGTGGCAAATGTCTACTGAGTGCAATCATTTCACAGGCCCTGGCCTGAGCATCACAACCATGATCACACTGAATCACGGCCATCTATAAGGATGTTTTAGGGGAATTTTATTTCCTCTACATTAAAAGGAAAAGACTCTCTAAGCTCACATTCCTGGAATCAGAGTTAGGCAGGAAACTGGACCGAGTTCAAAGAAGTGTAAGACAAGTGATTAGATATTTGGCAGAAGTGAGTAACAAGGAAAAAACAAAGGAAATTACCAAATGTGCTCAGTTAGAAGAAGACACCATAGTGGGGAAAGGAGAGCCAGAGTGAGCTGCATGGAGATCTTTGAAATTTGTGATGCTCAGGCACGGTCAATGGTGATTGGATGGCAAGCATAATGGCAAAGCGATGGTGTGGATTTAATCGTCAAATATCATCTTAGTTGAGAGCCACGAGAACACAAGGAGACCGGGCTGCCCGGAGATGCTGTTACCTTGGGAAACACTTCGTAAATAAAAAGCAGGAGCAAGGCAGGCTGCACTTATAAATATTACAGTATGTGTGCTTGTGCTGGAAAAAAAAAACGCAGAAAGCTTCTTGGCTACCTCCCAGGCAGAAATGAATTGTCTAGAGATAGATGGGATTTGTGTGACACTGAACTAACTGGAATGTTCTCCTGGTTCCCATCTGCTTCCTTCCGCTTTCTCTTTCCTCCACCTTGCTCTTTCTTCCTCTAGAGGGCGCCAACACCCCACCCTGGACGTGTGGGTTCCCTAGTGAATGTTGAAAACAACTCTCAACAGGAAAGAACCTGGTTATAGACCAATAAACCGATAACGAGACTTCCTATTTTAGTTTCAAATATCTCTACAAACAAATTGCATTTTGTTTCAACCCAGACCGATCATTAAACAACAACAAAAATTCTGGTGATTCCGAGAGGAGAAAACTGGAAGGCTGTGTTCATGGTTTCAAAATGGGAGTGGCCACATTCAGTTGAGTCCCAACAATTATATAGGACTGTGCATACACACTTACAGGATTTTTTTTTTGTCTTAATTTGAGCATGAAAAGGACCTTATTTTGTGTGTAGGAGTGGTATATAAACCAGAGACCATGCATTACCCACAAATAGTTTCTTTAAAGCCCAGGCAGCAGACATGTCAGGGGTATGCCAAAGAAAGCTTAACACTCCTCTGTTGAACACCAGGCACTTTTATTTGGGGCCAGGAATATTACATACAAAAGGTTACACAACATCACTGTGGACTTACTGCATTCTTCAAACATTTGCTTTCCTGTGGAATGTGTTTAATTTCTCCTACTCCTTATTGCTAGATCCTGTCTGATGGTAAAGTTCGTGAGTAACACACACATCATAACATCATTTTCTGTGCTTATTTAAATGTAGGAAACAATGTTGCCAACTGTCCTTAGTGTGTCTCTTTTAGGTTGTGAGCTAATGACTTCACTGTGGAAGTCTCTGTTTATAGGCTGTTTATGTAGCGTTTCATGCTTCGGAAAAATAAAATTTACAATAATTTGAATCTAACATTGACAGATACACTTGTTATTATGTGCCAGAACGTAGTTAGCCACAAATGGCAAGCAAGTTGCATAATTAATAGTTTTACCCAGCAGAGGCAGACTTGGCTGTTCTCTTCTCTTTCAGCTTTGACTCAGGTCACAGATATAAAATCATGGGAATTCTGTTCTTTTTCTTTAAAAATGTTCTGTTCTTCACAATCTCCTTCCTCCCTTTGTCTTTATTCTCTTCTGTTCCTCCTCTGGTTCTTTATCCTAATAATAAAGGTCCACCATGGGAATGTTACCACCATCATATCCTGGTACACTGGTACTTCACCATTCACGTACATAGGAAGAACAACGCTTTGGAATGTTTCCCCACACTGAGGGGATCTTGGTGTGAGAAACTCCATCTTCCATTTCCAGGGGAAGGTGCTCTGGGTCTGTGACTTGTCTGCCTGTACTTAATCTCTTTGATAAACTGAATTCATTTCACAGGGTGGCTACAATAAATTACCACAAATATGGCAGTTTAAAACAGCAGTTTTTGTTGCAGTTCCAAAGGGCAGAAGTCAAGGTATCTGCAGGCCTTTGTTTCTCTAAAGGCTCTAGGGAAAGGTTATTGTTCAAGAAACACACTTTGTAGGGATACTTTGTCTGATGCTACATGAGACAATGTATGAGAAGAGAAGTTATGTAGAATGAGGGAATCTAAGCTAGCGGTGACGCCACGGAAGAATGAGGAGAGCATGCGCTGGCTGGTGGAGGTACATGTGGGGTCTCCTGGGAACTTGAACTGGAGTACTGAAGCGGCTGACCTCAAGGGGTTATGATTACTGGGATGCAGTTCTCTAGTAGACCTTCCAGTCCACTCCTATTCACTTCCTGTTGCTGGATAGTTTCTAGACAAGAAATATCTACATGAACGCATTGCTACTTTTAGTTGGAAATGAAATGAAAGAGACCTAAAGCCTAAATATGAACAGAAAAGTTAGATGTGGTAGATTTGGTAGAAGGGTGAATGCTAGTGGTGCTTTCTTTGCTCTTTCTTTCAGAAAGAGAGATACGAAGTGGGTTCTCTGGGAGAAACGGTAGATGCCTGATAAGACAGAGTGAAGAGGGAGTTGCAGACTTCAAGGCTGTTGGGGGCTGGCCGGCTTATCTCTCCGCACCGGGCATGTAGAAAGTACTTCATATTTAGAGCAGCCGGGCTGGCCCGCATCTAAGCAGGTGTTTCCTGTGAAAGCGGTCAACCAATGGAGGTGCTGCAAAGATGGTTGATATCAGCTTATGAGATTGTACTTGATGTGAGTGTCCCTATCAATCACATTAATTTTTGATCACTCTGTATTGTGGATGCGTGGAGCTAGACTGCAGGCTCCCATCTGATTTTCATAAGCTCTTATGGAAAGATAATATTTGGACTGAAAGGTAAACACTACAAACCATTCCTCGCACTTTTTAGGCCTTCTCCCTAGTTCTTGCTCGTAATTGTTTGCACCTGTTTGGTGAAGACAAGCTAGCTAGTTAAAGCATGGACAGTTCCAGAGCCTACAGAGCTGAATTTTATGCACTCTTTTTAAACTTATGCTTACCTTGCCAGGGGCTCTTCCACTGCTTAGCAGAAGATCTAGGGGTCAACTACGTGCATTTCATTCTAACACCCCATCTCTATCATAAAGTCCCATACACTCCTCCTTTAAATTATCCCAACACTTCTCTTATTCTGTTTGCTTCTATGACTCTAGTTCAGCCACTATGGCGGCCATGTGAAAGGGAATGTAGTCGTCTCTCTGTGTTGGGTTCTATTCCTATTCTAATCTCCACCATATCGGACTTAAGTGGTATCTTCCTAAAGCACCTATGTCTCCATAATTCATTATTTGCTGATGTGCCCAGAATGATGCCAAGACTGTGTGCCTTTATGGCTAGGAATTTCTTCATCGACTTCACGTGAAATCCGACTTGCCTTTCCTCCTGTCAGCCAGAATCCCAACACACAAGGCTTTTCTTCTAATTGAATTTCCTCTTCCTACTCCTTCCCAGGGGAACTCTCTCTTCTGATCAGCGTCTTCATCATCTGATTTCCCCATGCATATTTTTATTAATGGATTTTTACTTTTGCTTATGTGGCTTTTTGCTATAGTGTTCACCTCGTCCAGACACAGATTCCTGTTTTACAATCTTACATGTGTATTGGAAATCCACTCTGAGGACCACCTTCTTCATGAAAACATTTGTAGAGGTCATTCATATCAATGATTTATCCTTTCTCAACTCTCTGTGCTACTCCATAAGACTCATAAACTATTGAACCTAAGTATGTTTACCACGAGACCTCACTACATACTGTCATGTAATTTTGCAATTGTCCGACAGTTCACATTTCATTCATAAAATCCTAATGCCTCCCTTAAAGCATTGCCTCATTAAAGGCAAAATGCTCAGAACCATGTCTGGCATGGACTTCACCTTTGGTAAGTTTCTAACCCCTTCTCTTTCCCTTTCATCAGAAGCTTCTCAGATAGTGTTGTCTCCTCCGTTGCAAGTATTGCTGCAGTCATACGATAGCTCTTAATCAATACTTATTGACCAGAACATGGTTCACCTAGAGATCCATATCCCTGATCTGACACCAAACGTGGATATTTATGAACTCATGGTTCACATTATTAATTTCTTAAATCAATATCCTAAACTCACAAAATCTAGTGATGTGTTGCTGATTACTCATCTCACCCCACGCTCTGACACTGGTCTGGAATGACTTTCTCCGGATGCATCGCTCCCTGCTACACACTTTGCCTTGAGACACGAGGGCTGCGAAGCCTCACAGAAAGAGTCCGTTTTCTGTTCTCACATATGCCTCGCTTCTCTCTTGGCAAAAGAGGAAGCCAGAGCTACAGAAATTAGGAAGCTGGGCTGAAGGGAGTCCAAGTTTCCAGTTCTCCAAACCCTCTCCTGGAAAGCTGCCCTTCTGAGGGAGTAGTCCGATTTTACTCTTGCTTTCAAGAGTGGCCTTGTTCTCCTCCGATGCTCTTTCACAAACTTTTTAACTCACTAAAATTAAAACATTTGTTTCTGACTTCCCGGACATTGTTTATAGTTCTCAACTGCTGGCCAGAGTGCACAATTACCCCCTGGAATAAAAGCACTCTAAATCATGTTTATTTCAGCTTCGGCTATTATCCATGAAAGCTTGTTTGAATTTTCTGTATGGTGATAAGATTGATGTTGCACACAATTATCGTCAGCCGTGTATATCCTGAAAACAATCCCAGTTTGGCAGTAGTAGCTCTGAAAGCAATATTCCTTTCCTGTATTGTACCATGAAACAGACCCTTGTAGAGTGTCTTAATCATCCAAATCTAAGACAACATACTATTTATTACAAATGGTCAGCAATGTTCCAAATGCCACTACAAATTAGATTAAAAATTATCCAGTTTGAGTGTAAACATCCACTAATTTACCTAATGTCTGGTACTTTTATTTGATATTCGGGAATTTAAATAATTTAATGTTGTTTAGCTCTCAGTTCAACCTTTGCTTTTTGGACATTCAGTTGGAACGTCTCAGTATTTATTTAAGGATATTAGATGTGCTTGGAGAGGGTTTTCTGACTGCCCAGGAGCTGCTGCACAATGTTGCAGCGTTTGTGATGAGAATGTGGCAGTAGGTTTATAGAAGTCTTATCTACTTGGTTACAGAAGTGACCCTCCAGATTTCCGTTGTCATGGACCCACCCAAGTCACTCAAGAGATTACCACCAGTGACACTAGATTTAGCAAAACTGATAAGATGGCCAAATTCTGTTTGAGCACTCCCAGCATACCATTGAACCCCACCCCTTTCCCCATTGTGGTTGAGAGCTTTAGAATAAATGAAATCCCTTCCGCTTTGACAAGTTAATCATCTGATACTCAGTTTCTTATCTGTAAAACGGTTATAAGAAATATCTCACTTGAGAGATGATTGCAGAAGTTGAGTGGGAAGTATCTAATGTGTCTAATGCAATATTGGAAGTTTCTGCTTTCCAAAGTATCCCCCCCCCTTTTAATTTGTTAGGAATCTGTTTAAAGACATGATATCTTGTTTAAAACTATAATTATTTGCAGTTGTAAAGCACTCTTTCCTCCTTCTCCCCCTTCTCCTTCCTCCCTTTCTCCCTCCCTCCTCCTTTTTAGACAGAGTTTTGTGATGTATCTCAGGTTGGTCTCAAACTCCCAACCTCCTGCCTCAGCACCCTGAGTACCATTTGTGGGGTTACGGGAATGTACCACCATTCCCAGCTTTCTTTTTTCTTCCTTTAGCCCATCCACCTTTCCAGTCATGCTCATTCTCAAGGACTCATATGGTAAGGTATAATTACCGATAACCTAAACTTTTAACCTATAAGCGGAATTTTTGCTCAAGTGTTTTTCCAAAGACGAACTGTGAAGGCGTGACTGCATGGCTACAGAGCCTGAGGACGTTTTTGGATTAGAGATTTTTCCCACTCATAATTATGTGAAGACCTGCTATGTGTGAGAGGTTATGCTAATTGCTGGAAACATTTCAGTGAAGGCAAACATTAGAGTTCTGAGCAATGATCCATCCAACTTTATTGAGACAACAATTATAATGACCAATTTGACCCTATGCAAAGTGATCAATAGAAAAACAGCAGCATGGTGGGATGAAACAAGAAGTAAGAAAGTTGAAAAGCCCAAGGGGAGGCAGCTCTCAGCCGAAGAAGCCTCTACACTCTTTGCAGGCTAACAGATAGCTCCGCTGCAGTCGACTGGGGTTAATGACTACATTTACAGTTTAGAATGCTCAAGATATAGCTGGTAGTGATGGAAGTCTTGCTTTATTAGTTCATTGTTATGTATGAGAAAAACTGCAGCAAAAAAATTCAGTATTCATCTCTTTTCAATTTGAGTCTAAGGGATTTTTGGCACAAACTCTTTTTCAGTTTCAAATGTTCCAACCCTGGGTTTATTTATGTGAAGCCAAACCAACTAGTTGAAAAATTACAAGTATGGGAAATTAGCCAATCCCTTTGTCTGCAAACTGCCAACCAACCAGGTTGTCTATTTTTTTTTTTAAGTTACTGAATTGTTCCATCATTCAACTGAATTGACTAACAATGGCCCATGAGATCCAAACAAAACATAAAATCTGTTCTGTCTAATTCAGAGTATTGATTCATTGTTGTCTGGCAGACTATGCTCATTGTAAAAATACAGATACTACGGAGAATGTAAGAAAACAAAAGCACCCAAAGTCCTGCCACACACAAATATTGACACAACTCTTACAGGTTTTCACCAATATGAACCTGTGCTATAACTGGAACAACACTGCAAATGTGATTTTCATCTGGTTTTCTCTTTTGCTTAATGGCATAGTATAAACATAGTCCTAAATACTCTTTAAAGTTAAATTTTATTTTATATGCTATTACTTTTGGAGAAATACCTTATTCTTTATTTTACTAATCCCCATGTCCCAGCTGGGCATTTGGATTATTTCCAATTTTTTCCTTCCGTTTAAAAAAACAAAAACAAAAACAAACAAAAAATTAAAAAAACCCTGCACTAAATATTTTAGATTATACATCTTTCTGTATACTTCTGACCACTATATCAGACCACAAAATATCTTTATTTTAAAGTTCTCAATGCATATTGCCAAACCTTCCCACCAGCAACGTTACAGCAAAAAATGACAGTGAATTTATGTCCATATATCCAAGGTTGTTTATAAGAATCATCCCTTTATTGCATTGCCAAATTTTAATCCTTGCTTAGTTTGATGGGCAAGAAAGATGATATTTCATTGCTTTATTTATATTTCTTAAATTACTAATGAGAACGGACATTTTTCATTTTTACTGGCCATGTGCGTTTCTTAGCGATCACTATTTCTAAATGACAAAGAGCAGCACATGATGATGTTTTGGGGTTTCCATTTTCAGAAAATCTAAGAAAGCATCACATTTTTAGTTAAAACATTTATTTAGATATAATTTAATTGCAACATTTCTCCTTTCTCTTTCCTCCTTCCAAACTCTCCTGTATACCCCCCAACTCTCCTTTAAATTTATAGCTTCTTTTTTCACTAATTGTTATTGCATGCTTGTGTGTGTGTGCATGCGTGCCTGTGTGTGTGTGCGCATGCGTGCCTGTGTGTGTGCGCGTGCGTGCCTGTGTGTGTGCGCGTGCGTGCCTGTGTGTGTGTGCGCGTGTGTGCCTGTGTGTGTGTGCATGCGTGCCTGTGTGTGTGTACATGTATGTTCCTAAATATGACCTGCTTAGCCTGTATGTTACTTGTATGTATGCTTTCAGAGTTGGCCGTTTCCATGTTTTCTACTTTTGCAAATGTCCACTGAAAGCAAAGAATTGAGTTTTGGCCATGAACCACTTCCTTAGAGATTTAAGAATACAGTCTTTCAAAAGAAAATTCAACAAGGAGCTAGAGTGAAGCTGAAAAAGTTAAAGAAGATACATTTTGCACCAAGCAGGCACAGGTTTTGAGTCACTCTCATGCGATACACGTTCCTGCGGTGTTCATGTCTGACAGCTGTCTTGGGCTTGTTTTTGCAATGCTGTTTCCTGTCACTTTGGGGAAAGCCATTGACACTTTAAAATACTCATTGGCTACTCCCTTGAAGTTGTTAGTTAGACTGTCCAGCTCCTGAAAGTGGTCATTCCAAAATTACATAAGGCTAAATTAGTAATTATGCTTAATTATGTTCACTCATGTGTTCCTTAAAATCAAGTGTTATCAGTGTAGGATTACAGAGTCCTAAATTTGATAGGGCCACTTCCTTTGATTCTTCCCAAATTTTCCTTTCTTTTGTGCCAAAATAAGCAGATCTCATGCTCATTTATAAAATGCAAAATCCTGTGATATTCTATAAAGAACAGACTATATTGCCTTGATGAGGGCCTTTATCGAAAATTCATTTTATTCTTTGAGATAATGTATTTCCTTTCTATTTTACTGTAAATTTTAATCAAGAAAACACATCAAAATCAAGACATAGCTAGCATGTATGGGCCAGGCCCTATAAATAACTACACCAGCTAGTTCTAATGTGGAAAAATGGAAAACCAGATCCTGTTACCAGAAGGAAAAGTTCATTTTTCATACACAGTACTGTTCTTGCTCCCGGCTCAATGAGAAACAAACTCTTTCCTTTTCTCCATATTTATTATATTAATGTGCTGGCAATGCAGGTGTTTCAATCTTTACAGCAAAGGCACACATCTGCCACCAAGCTCATTTCACACACAGCTTGGTCTTTGCAGAGGAACACTGGATGCATCTTCCATCTTCTGTCACACTTCTCCACTTCTCTCTTTAAGTAGTGAGGTATTTAAACAGAGATCTTGCCCTCAACTTAGACAGCAAACAGCGAAGGCTCTGCTTTTACAGAGAACCTGGCTAAAGGACACAGGCAGCCAGTAGAAAATCCAGAAAGAAACATGAAAGAGAAAAGATGGCAGGGAGGGTGTGATTATAACCACTATTGTCTTTGGGGAGGTCTTTGATCGCCTCCTCTCACTTCGAGACTCTTGTATATCTGTGATATTGCTTTGATCATGCTTTATTGAATAACTTTCTTTAATAGAGCAAGACTCCCATGACCAAGAAAAGCTTCAGGACTCCCGCGGAGAGCAGGGCCCTTCCGCCACCGTTATACTTCCAGCATTTTATTTTAAAGAGTTGAAAGAACTTGACAACACACAGCTCTACACCCATCGTCATTTTACTGCCAATGTTTACTTTATCACACACCTATTTATGGTTCTATCCATTGCTGACCCATCATAGTTTGATTCATTTCAAAAATAAATTGCTGGTCTCTGTATATTTCCCCTTAAATATTTGTCTTGTGTCTAATTAAGTAGAGTGTGATATCATCTTACAGTTTTAAGTTCGAGATGACGTTTACACCAAATGACATGCGTAGATCATAAGTATTTCAGCTGTGTGTGTCTGTCTAGTCTCCGCTCATATCCAAGTCATAGGAGGTGATCATCATCTGGGGTTAGAGAGATGGCTAACCAGATTAGAGCACGTGATGCTCTTCCAGAGGACCCGAGTTAGATTTCCAGCCTCTGGTAGCAGTTTACAATCATCCACAACTTCAGTCCCAGGGGATCCAATACCCTTTCTGGCCTCTGTGGGCACCAGGCATGCAACGCGCACGGTACACAGATATACATACAGGCAAAATGTCCATATAAATAAAATAAAAAATTTAAAGAAGGTTTTCATGGTCGCCTCCAACGTTCCCTCAGGCTCCTTCCCAGGCCTCATGCCCCATCAGTCTTGTAAAATGTCCTGTGAAAAGACTCACGTACTACATTCTATTTTGAGCAAAGCTTCTTTCATTCAATATGCTTTTGAGATTTACCAAACACCAGTGGTTTTTTTTTCATTGCTATGCAGTGATTATTTCATACCACAATCAATCTATTTTCCTATTGATTGATATCTGGGCTGTTTTCTCAGTGCTCAGCTTTGATAAAATTGCTATGAATATTTTTATCCTGCATTTTGCACATATACGTTTTCATTTCTTTTGGATGAATACCTGAGTGTCCTTGCTGGGTCACGGGAAAGGTGTGCATTTCATCTTACAAGAATCTGTCAGATCATTTTTCAAAGTGGTCTTATCATTTTACAATCTTGCCAACATTTGCTGACGTTGTTTGTAATTTTGGATATTCTGTTGAGTTTAGACATTGGTATATTTTAACACATACCTTTCTAAGCCTAAACTCAGTGCAACTGGTGCTTGAAGATTCTAGCTGTCCTCTACCGACCGGAGGAAGAGTGGCTCCTGGCTTTTAGGTGACTCTCCCCCCGCTTTTCAGTACTACAGTGATGGACATAAGCAGAGCCAGGCACGGTACGCTAACAAACTGACAGAGAAGCCTGCTAACAGCACTCCCTATCACCACACAGAGTGCGTGCTCCAGACAGGCCACCCCCTGAGTTGTTTGTCAGAGGCTTTGTCCTTTATTCCCAGCAACAATCTTAAGAAATTAGTAGAGTCTCTTCTTTACAAACAGAGAAGCTGAAGCTCAGAATGTTTTTTAAAAAATTGCCCGAGGTCGCACTACTACCGAGAGGTGTACCTAAATCATAAAGAGAAAAGGGATTAAAGGCCAGCTAAAAATCTTATTTAACTTAAGTTAAACAAGTGAGTAGGAAGTTATATTTTCCACCAACTGGGAAAGACATTCATAATCTCAGTGACCCCCAAAAGGGCAAGCAGAGGAAGAAAGTGTGTTCTCGGCATTATCGGCAGCATTCACACGACACCGAGTTAATTCATTATCAGACCTTGGCGTAACCTCCTCATGGGTAATTCAGCCTTCATATAGTTCATTATTTTTTGCTTTCTTTTGTTTGCTTCACAGACGGAGTACTTTACAATGTCTCTGAGAAATTTTCCATCTGGATTAGATCACTCAAATGAAGTCAGGAAGAGAGGTGCTGGCTCCTGTGCCCCTACTGGGCCCATCAGGGTGGGGAGACTCTTCCAAAAACAACAGAAGTTTGGTTTCATAAATTGGACAACCGGGAGAAGCAATGCAATGACTAATAGCCAGTGATGGATTTTTCCTTAGGTAGCTCCAGGCTGAGTCTTCCTCAGATATTATTAGACCTTTGTAAGTTGGCTGTGCTGGTGAGCTGTCAACTGGATGTTCTTTTAAGTCTTTCTTACCTTCGTCTGCTCATGTTCCATATTTATCTTGGTGTCATTGTTCCTTAAGTGATCACTGATGATCCATTGCATTTTAATGACACTGTTACTTACTTTCATTCACTTTATGCTCATAATGGCTCTTCAATGGGGAAGTTTTTAAAAGAGGAACTATCATGCAGAATGTTCATTCATTCATTTATACCTTCACTCATTCACCATTTAAAGATTCCGACTGTGTCAGGCAGCTACCAGGCTGAAAAGAGGCAGACTTTTTCCTTTAAAAGGCTTAGACTTGTGGACAAAGACAGATATACTAATAGTTAATTACCTTCATATGTGAAAAGTGCTATAGGAGGTTTAAGCAAAAAGTGTGAGGGCAGCAGAGAAGAATGTGCAGCCAAGGGGCCTTTACAGCCCTTCTCCAGGTCAGCATCCAGATGCCAGGCAGCTGGGGAGGGGGCTCATTCTCCTATTGCTTCTTTCACGGACAAAGCTGAGTTTCTTCTCTATAATTTAAACGTATATACTCTATATACTCTTTCTCTCCAAATAATTTAAGGAGGCTAACACGCACATGATAACAGTTATTTGTTCAAATGCTTTCAACTTTTTAAGAGTGCTGTTATGATATAGAGCCTTCAGACAAACCAAAAAGTGATTTTCTCCTCATCCTTTTTTACATTTTTCCTCTCACCAGTCAAAATACAAGGAAGGCTCCCCCCATCTTGAGATGTCAAGGCCCATGGGAAATTTTCCAAGGGAAAGAGTTATGGATGCCCCATTGCCAATTACTCTCTACAACAAGGAACGTGCCAAACAGTGTGGAAGTCTCCATAGGCCAACCCATATACATTCTATGGCCCTCCACTTAGCTGCGTCCTGATCCCCTCCCCTCAGCTCCAGAAGTTCATTTGTCAAATGTTGTCATCAGATAGACGTCAGTGCTTACTTTATTTTGAATACCTTGAGGATGGACAGGGTAGTGGAGGAGCCAAGGAAGAGACAGCTCTTACATTGTAGGACCCCAGGGAATTTCGCATGCGATTATTTCACCATCCTCCACCAGAATGGCTTAGAGGTTTCATTTTCGACTTTGTAGCTGTGCAGGGACTGGTGTTGGGAAGATCGTGTTCAAGAAAGGCAGAGAGTTCAATGCATGCTCTGAAAGAAAGGAAAAGAGAATGTGGATTCAGTATTGTGATGAGCGCTGGATATGAACTTTATCTGTGGGATTAAATTAAACTAAATGAGAACAAGCTGTTACTGAGCTTTTAACTCAAATATTCAATTTTTGCTACTCCTCACCTCCTTCCTTGAACATGAATGCATTAAAAATAGCTCTTCTTTCCTTAAAGGGGTGCATGTTTTATTCTCTGTTCAGTCCTTCATCTGTCTTCACTTCCTGTCTGTCTCAGAGATTTGAGAACTGTTTTGCTCTCTTGCAAAACTCACTCCCTCCATCAACCACTATTTTCCCTTCCATCCATTTAGACTTTAGTCACGTGAGTTATAGGAAGCTATTGTGGCCTTTAACTATCGTATTAGATGAACGCCAGTCCCTGCAATGAACTATGTGCTGGCATTGCACTTTACATTCATGGAAAAATATTAAAAAATGGTGTTTGGAACGTTCTGCTGGCACAAAAACTTCCATTTCTGGTGTGTTTCAAGACAAAAAAATAAATCTGTTTGCGGATTCTTTTTCTCTTCTTACATCTCCCTTTTCCTTTTCACCTTAAGAACATTGGAAACTTTGTGAGTTAAATTACTGCTTGATATAATTCCCTGTAATAGAAGACATAGGCTCCAGTGCTATTCTTTGATTTAAAAAAAGCTCACTCCTGTTGTTTGTGAAGTTACACCCTTGAATTATGAGTCTGGATCATTGCTGAGCAGATTTCTTTAGAGCCAGAAACCAGGGTAGTAGCAGAAGAAAGGAGTTGGCAGGCAGAGGGGAGGGAGAGAGTTGGCTGGGGGTGAGTGCCACGACTGTTTAAGGAAAGCAGAAATACAGTAAAGACATATGAAGGATGATGGTGCTCACACAGAGAAATCCAAGAGACCAAGAGAGATTCAGAGCACGGATGAGGCTCCTGTCTTCTACGAAACCATTGAATTTCCAGTGTTATTGATGAGTGGAAATGCCAAGGTTATAACACCTGTCAAGAGATAATGCAAACTGAGTTGTCAGGCAGGCGATTGTGCAGATGAAGCAAAGGAATTCTATGTGTGGAATGAGTTAAAAGTGATCTGTATATATTTGTAGGGCTCTGCTTATATGGGTTTCCAAACTCACATCTAATCTCTTAGGTCTGGAAATTAAGCCCACATGCCAAACTTTCGTGTATTGATTTACCTGTTTATCCTGTTTTAGGTCAGGTTAGGTGGCCAATGCAAACTGGACTTATCTAATGGTGGATTATTATCGTTTACATTGTTTGCTGACTCAGCCTAAATACAAGTGCAGAAATACTTAGTTATGTTGCTGGGATTAGCTCCTCTAAACTTTCAGGGACTTTGGGTTTAAGTGAGGCCAATATTTGAAAAAAAAAAGGTCAGATTGGTTATGTTAGATAGAGCTCTTGAAATAATCTTAAACTCAATTTAACTGCTCAGGGCAAGATATAACGATACGAGATGTCTATTGTGTCCTTGCTAACCAAACAGTAGCATGCCATAAATTAGACCACACAGGAGTATTTATGGCTGGGAGTCAGGGAGACGTGAACCCTATGCTCATGTTGTTTAACTGAACCTCTTTTTTTTTGGCTATTATTTGTTTTACAAAGACAAAGGTGCTGTAAGAAAGGAAAAAGAGAGTAATGCAGTAGAATAAACAAAGACTGCAGCATTCTCAGAAAGAGAAGTTTAGGTTCCTGAGACACTAAGATTGGGGAAAGGGTGGCTTCTCGTCCGCTTGACATAAGAAGCAGTCGGTGGAGTGACATGTGTGAGGAGCCTCATCTGTTCACACCAGAGCCAAGTTTTGGAGCCTTGTCACCGTGCCCACTTTGGGCCAGGCCCTTCTTTGCCCACGTGTGATATTTGCAAAATCCCTGACTTTGGTCCACAAATTGCCATTAGCACTTCCCACACCAGCTATAATGACCAAAAATTCCTGCAGACATCTCAAAAATACCCTTGGTCAAAAAGAACCACGACACCTGAGCAATCCATGAAGTGTCTGGGTTTTAAGCAATTAGACATTTATGGAATAGTATCTCAAGAAAAATGTAATGAGCAGAGGAAGTGAGGGTGTGGAAAGTCACAGACTTTAAGTCAGACAAATTCTAAGCTAAGGTTATTTTTCCTCAGTCACAGGGATTTGTCAAAGTAGAGACTCTAATGGTTGTGGAATACGAGATAATTGAAAGAGGAAGAGAGGTTTTTTAAAGCGTTCAATATATAGGGAATAGACACATTAAAAAAGTGTTTCCAAAGGATATATGCATGATATTTCACCCATGCTTCTAGCACATACCACTCATAGAATAAATCACTTAAATCTTCATTTATTTGGATTATGGACTGACTACCATGTGCCATGCATAGCCTTTGGCATCCAATGGTAGGTAGCAGATTTGAGTCTTGATTTTTCTTAGAAATCTTCCTGGCAGAAGACCATGATAGGGTGAATCTGAAGAGTTCAGGAGTTGGATGTGGCTTAAATAGGTTTTGACCTGGAGCATTCCTGCACAAGTAAAGTATGCTGAGAATGGAAGGCCCTGATCCTTCTTTACAAGGGCCAATTGGAAGGGCTCTGACTGCAGCAGGCAGTCTTCAGGGATGACGTGATATCTCCCTCTGGGATGAAGAGCAGGCTTGCTCACTGCTTCCTAATAAAATTGTGGCAATAAAATGCAAGTCCAGTGTTCCCTTACTATAAAGCAGTTCATAGTGTGCTCACCATCTACCTGAGCCTCTCAATGTCGTTCACTTGGGACTTGGTAGTACACAGGGAACAGATCGGGTACTTGCTGTGTTGTGATTGTTAAAGCCCTTTGTGACCTAGAGGTCTTTTCCTGTCTTCTAACATCCGTAGCACAAAATCAGACAAACTTATTACTCTGTGTGCAGAGTAGAATCGAATCCCAGATCCTGGCAATGAGATCCAGAAAACAGCGTTTTTAAAACATCAGCAAGAAAAAGAAATTTCTCAGGATGAGTACAATGACAGACTTTCGTGTTTTATTTGTGCAAGAGTCCTAGAGAGCAACTAGACCCAAATGAGACAGATTGAATGTGGATTCAGGAAGGATTTCTTTAAGAAACACGCACGCACGCACGCACGCACGCACACAGAGAACGGTGTGCTTTCACATAAAGGAGGTTTACATTTCTGATCGAGATTTTGAAGATGAAGTATGAAGAAACTTGAAGAATTCCCACTTAACCAGAACAACTCTGCTACAAAGACCGTACTAAAGACTCGACCTTTCCACTGTCATAGCAGAGACTTCGTTAAAGACTTTACCTTCCTACCTGAGCCAAATGTTTCACTTGGCTTCCAGATAGTTACCCTGAGTTGAGAGACAGAAATGCAGGTGAAGAAATAAAGAAGTCAGGACTGAGAACTGTATCTGGGAATGAACTTTGAGTAGATGTGAAAATGATTGGCAGCCAGTAAAAGCAGAAGTCTAATGAACATTTAAGGGAGTTGTATCGAATGCACCATAAAATTAGAAAACACCCTGAAATTTGTTGGTAAATCTTAGTAATTCCTAAGTTGAAAATGTTCTTTTAAACCCACATAGTTTTCAAAAATAAAAAATAAAAAAAGCAGACACACCAACGCTTACTTGTGATGTTAATGGAAATGACACATGGACATGTGTCGTTGGATAAGGAAAAGTTCCCCATAAGGTGGATCCTGGAGCCATGAAAAACAGTGGGTGAGGACGTTATCCAGAAAAGACAATCAAGGTCCAGGCAACGAATTCAACAGTGCCCGGGGACTAAACTCCTGCCTGTGGGCAGGGATTCCATAATCACACGGTGCCAACAACTGCGGAGTGTTTTCTATCTTCATCTTCACCATTCCTGTTTTCCCCAGTGGCTATTAGGTCTGTATAGATGTATTGGAGGGTGGGGCCTAAAAATTATCAGTGTGTTTGGCTCATAGGTTGTTGAGCTTGAAGAGTCATAGCTGGAATTCTGCATACTACTTAGGGACCTTGGTCTTTGCTGGGGAAGCAGGGCTTGGCGGGCCTTTGGGTTCCAGTTCCGGTGGTGTGTTGGTATGAAACACATAAATGTTGGCTGAATGACAGGGAAGCACCAAATCCTCATTTATTTTCTTCCCCAAAACAGAGACTCCGTTTTTAATCTTTTTTGCTATTCGGTTTGTGCTTCGTTATTTGAATCTGACCAATGGGAAATGAATGGAGATTGTACCTGCCTCTCCCAATCTATCTCAGAGATGTGTCACTCTGGCTTCCCTGAAGATGTAAACGGTCCAATAGGGATCTCAAAGAACCGGAAGGTAGAGAGGAGTCAGTGTGGGCGGGGCTTGGATCTCTGATTCATCCTATAGAGAGCCTTACAAAGACTAGGGACATCTGCATTCAACTTTCCATGTTTTAAGAAATGAACTGGAAAGGCTGGAGAGAGGGCTCAGTGATTAAGAGCAATGGCTTCTCTTCCAGAGGTCCTGAGTTCAATTTCTAGCACCCATTGGGGGTGGGGGAGCTATATTGTGTTAAGCCACTAAGTTTTGGAATTATCTTGCTATAGAAGATATTTTTACTACAAAGAAACAGTTTTAGAAGAAAGGAATTGTGATGTGGCATGTTATACAGTTGTGTCATGAATAGTAAATGGAAAAATGCAGAATTAGTGAACTGTTTAGAAGCATGGAGGTGAGCATCACAGCAGACAACTTTAAGAGTGGGGACAGAAAATCAGGAGTAGACTCAGAGGGTACACTCTTCGTTATAAGCTTTGGCAACTATTTGTTAAAACTGCGCTGGACAACTTTTATAAAACTCAAAAGAAAGAGTGAACGGTGACAAGCTGTGATAAGGGAAAAGCCATTGCAGGTGCAGGAAACTGTTGGTTGCCGTCTAAAACCAACACGAGATCATGCTTTGAAAAGAAGAGGATAGTTAGAAGAGTGAAATGCTATTAAGGTGGTCACCAGTACGAAGCCTAAAAAGTGAATTTGGGAGCCTGCAACCTCAGTGAGAGAAGCCTCATGAAGGGGGCGGGGCAAGAAGAAGGAGAAAAAAATGGACCAGTGTCTTGTAACTGTGCTTCTGTGTTGGTAGGTAAATTTCTTCTAAATCAGTCCTATACTCAACTTCGTTCCCTTCTCATTGCATATTACTTCTGAGGTCAGTTTATCTTCTAAGAGTGGGCATTATGGCCTAATAATGGCTCAGTGTTAGGGAGAAAAAGTGCTATAGAGAAATGAGGATGCCTCTATTCTTAGTCTTGGCCTCTGGATCCAGTTAATTTTTGTTTATATTTGCTCTGGTGAGGATGAGGAAACAATGGACACTCTTAGAAAATCACTGGCTACACTTACACCTGACTTCTGGATTATGTTAAAAAATTGTGTGCCTTTATTCCTTTATGGTTGTTTTATCTGGAGCAGAGATGAATGAAACTGAGAACAACAGTATTCAGAATACTGAAAACCATGTAGTTTGATGATATATGCTGACTGCTTGCTTTTTATATATATACTGAAATACAGAACAATCTCATGAATAGTTACTAGTATAGAGCTATTCATCTGGAAGGTAGTTAATGCATGAATGACTGTTTCTTATGTTTTCCTCTAACTGTGATTGACACTCTATATCCCTGGAGCTATGTTACGATGTTACTACTACAAATAGAAAACAAAGCTGTCAGGAACCACAGGGTTCTTCCCGTCCAGAACACACTCAAGCCTCAGATGAGAAAACCAAGGCCAGGTGGTGACAGGACTGGCCAGTAGTCTATCCAGACTCCTTAAACTGTAGCCCTGACCAAGGACCATCTCTTGATTAAAAACCGGGCCTTTAAGAAGTTTTGTTCTTGTTCTAGTCATCCCTCTGTCAATTCCTGTCCCAAGTGCTTCCTTAATGGCATTTCTGAGTATTATTGCCACCTCTGTGCTTCTGAAATTGTATAGCTCTCACAAGCTGGGGGCCGTTCTGCTCTGTTCTAAATGGATAATTCATACAGAGTTGCAAAGCTCCATGCCACTTTCTGCTTTTTCTGTGACTCGATCATGCGGACTCGAGTGCCCCCCTCCTGAGAACTTTCAGATGACCCTCTCTCCCAACCCATCAATTCATTATGTCATAAGCATTTAGAGGCTCAACTTTGTTTCAGTCCATCAAGAATTTATGTTCTGTGAGAGAGTTTCAGATCACTTTTTCCCTGTTACACTTAATGTAAAAGAGTGCCAGTAGAAATAAAATAGCTCATACATCTAAATGATTTAAATTAAGTAAAATAAAATTTTCCACTCTTTTGAATTAGGCCATTAAAACTATAGCTTACTCTAAGTACAGTATTAATGAGCAATATCTCAAGGAGAGTATTAATTTTGCATTTCCTGACATAAAAATTTAAAACATGCAATTTTAGCTTTGCTTTAGGTAATATTTTGTATTCCCTTGACACTTATTTGGAGACCCTAGAAATTGAGGTAAAGGAAAAAGGAATAAGTTCAAAATTGGATGCGCTGTGTTCTTACATGGGTATATGCTACCCTTCATCTAGGTGTTAGACTGCAAACTTAGAGTAGATCTAGGGTTGTGTGGCATTTCACATCATCAAAACCTTAAGGGTAAAAGTTCAAGAGAAATAGATTTCTTAGCTGTTGGTTTAGCATGTCAATATTCGAAGGTTAAGAAAGGATGACGCAATAGTTACTTTTCTCACTGCTGTGACCAATTTCCCAACAAGAAGCCATGTCAGGGAAGACGCGTCTGTTCTGTCTTAGAGTTCCAGAGGATCGTTTCTTTATGGCTGGGGAGAAAAAGAGGCAGGTGAGGAAGGAATGGTAACAGGAGCAGGACGCTGGCTGTTCATGTTGCATCCATAGTCAAGAAGCTGGGAGAAATGAGAGCTGGCACTCAGCTCATTGTCTCTCTTTGTTCACTTTAGGGACCCCAGCCCATGGAACACTACTACCCACATATAGGGTAGGTCTTCACACCTTAATTAACCTATTTAGGTAACCTCTTACAGGTATGCCGATGCTTGTCCCCTTGATGATTCTAGATTTTGTTGTGTTGATAATCCTTGTTAACCAGTACAGGTAGTTTAGTAAAGGTAGGCAAATGTACATTACTGGGATCTGATTGAAGGATTGAATGTAGAATGATGGGCATCAGAGTTCAGTGCTTACAGGGTACTGCTGTTGGTATAGTATGGCATCCATACACCTGGAGTGCAGATCTTAAATCAAGGGTAAGACTTAGGATACAGCCTGGAGGATTTTGGAGAATCCTGAAGTCTGTGGAAGCCTGTGAATTCCTTGCTAGTACTCCTGCTTTGAGAAGTCTCATGATTTTCTTCTGGTTTGCACACCACTGATCTCATCAAGTCAGAGGTGTAGGGTTTCATACCAGAGGACTTTTCAGCCACCAGAGCACTCCAGAACAGCAACTGCTACCTTGAAATGCTGGCTATGTCCTTTAATCAGGCAATCCAATTAGCCACACAGAAATTACAAAGTCTATATACCTAAAGCAATTTGTCTGCAAAAAAATTCAAAACCTCCCTGATGAATTTGCAATCAAGGAAAACTCTCTTTGTCCTTTTTTTTTTTTTTTTAATTTAGAAGTTGGACACAGGACAGAATAAGGCAAACATTTTCAATGTTGTACATTGCCTAAGAGATTCCAAAGTATCAACCAACATTGTTTGAATAAGTTGTGAGTGGGAGAGAGGAAGACAGAGGGGTAAGATTGGTGGTTTAATTGTATCATGTTCCCTAACAAGAGATGGCAAATATTGTATTTGATAAAAAGTAGAGGATGTCTTATTTCCATTGTTACCTAGTTGAGCAATGAAAGATTGCTTGTCATAGCCTGCAGCACTGTCAATCACAAAGGAGCAAAGTTAACTGTTATTTTCCCAGTCTGCAGAACATAGCTAGCTTCTCCTAGAGCTGTGAACAAGAATGAGAGAGGGAGAGAAAAGGGGACGGGAGGAATCCTAGGAGCTCGAATGGCATTGAACTGAGGCTGGCTTATTTCCCACTTAGTTGGTGCATTGTTCCACTTATCCTGCACATGACCCTTTGCCCGTAGTGCTTCACCATGCACACATCACCTGAGATGTCTGAAAACCCTCCCACTCTCCAACTCCTTGACACAGAGGAAATTCTACTTCCTGTCCTGCAGGATTTGCTTGCTAGGTTGAAACTGATTACAGGCATAGCAGAGTCCTTACAGTTAAATTTAAACTTCATTTTTTCAGATGAAGATCCTGAAGCCAAGGTAGTTAAATGATGTGTTTGAGATTGCAGAACTGGAGGGCTGGGGAGAGGACTGATGGGTAAAGTGCTTGCCACATGAGCTTGAGAATCTGAGTTCAGATCCCACTGCCTGTGTAAAAGTCAGATGCCGCAGTATGCATGTGAACCTGGTGCTGAAAAGAGACAGGTGCTTGCCAGGCATTCACTGACTAGCCAGTCTAGCTAAAATAGCAAACTCCCTGTTCAGTAAGAGATCATGTGTTAAAAACTAACATATAGATGGTAGAGGAAGACTCCTAATATTGCTTCTGGCTTCCACATATGCAAGCGTGAGTGGGCACACCTGCAGACACATGTGCACCTACATGCACACAACACACACATACACACAAGATTCCATAACTATTTATTAGCAGACTGGGAATTGAGTTTCAGGGCATCTGGTTCTGTACTTTAGTACCACTATGAACCAAACTGGACAGGAAAATGGGTGAGAGATGAGGGCACAACTTCCAGGAGCCTATATTTATGGACACATGCACATTGAAATAAAAGCATTTATGTTTATGTCTTCCTTCTGCCAAGCATTTTCAGGCCCTCAACAACAAAATCCTTATGAGAATTTTTGGATTTATTTTACAGTCAGATAAAGGACATAAACACAAGATTTTTATGGGTCAGACCCAGATTAATAAAGTCCAGCACTCTCTCTTTCTCTCTTTCTCTCTATGTGTTTGTAAGATACTATAAATTATCCATGGTAACTCTTAATCCATTTACGGATCTCTTATCCATGTGGTATTTTTAAAAAGACTCTACTCTCACTGTACAAAACACAACGCTCTTGTTATTTCTAAATGGCCCCTTTGAAAAATTCAGTCTGTCTCTCAGTACCCTGGGATATAGTGAACAAATTGATGATCAGTGTATCTACCTTCGTATTTACAGAGTGAAGATCCTAATACTTGAGTCTTTTCTTTTAAAACATTCTCCTCTCTTTGCTGAATCACTGTGACTGCCTTATTCTGAGCTATTTCTAGCTCTTCTTTACAAGGAAGCAGGAAAAATATCAAAACCACTGAAATGAAAGCCTTCCCAAGTTTGACTGGAAGTCTCTGGAAGGCCAAGAACAAAGTCCAAGCCTCCTGGATCTGTTAATTTCCATTCCTCAGACACCATGTTCTGCTACCAAAAAAATTAAAAAAATAAAAAAGTTCTTTTTTGATGTATCTGGCAATTTGCTGTTAGGGGAATCAAATTTTAAAAATCCAGATATCAAAAGCCTTAGTGTTTAATGGCAGAGCAGTGCCTTCTGGAATGAATGGAAATTCATTTTTGGATATGTTGGCAGGAAGCATGCTGGGGAGGGGATTATGTCTACTGGTGATGAAAGCCATGCGATCAAATTCAAAGGAAATCAAAAAACCTTAGATAGTTATTTCTCTGTGATGTAAACATCAGGGTGATGTGTACATACACAGTAATGAGAGTCATAGGAGTCCTCAATTTTATGTGAGGACATATATTGTTAATTTTCCTCAGTATCTTGACATAGATTCCTTTGCTAGCTAAGAAAGTTGGATATTCTACAAATGAAACAGAGATGAGAAAAAATAATATTGTTGATGACAGAAACATTTAAGCATTAATCCAATTTCATGTGTGTTTACTAAGTGCCTGTTATGTATCAGTTACTCAAGTAGGCTCTGTGGCTATAAAGTGGGAGAGAGCGGAGATGAGAAAGAATAAGGAGGGATTGCTAAAATTCACTATATACATGTATGAGGATGTTGAAGAATAAAAGCGAGTTAATAGAGCACAGACTTTGTCCATACTAAATAGACTCAGTCACAAGTGGTCTAAAACTCACTGCAAGCTGGGTTAAGCAAAAATGTAATTCAGTGGTTCATATGTCTTAAAGTTTAGGGCATTGCTTTATTAGAGTTCAGGTAATGTCACCAGGTCCCAGCTTCCCTCTCTCTCAGCTTACTTCTGCCTTCTAACATGCTGACTATTTTAAAAGGAGTGGGGTTAGTGAGTATGATGTAGCAAATATTATTTGCTAATTTGGTGAGATCTAGAACTGTCTAGAAAACAACCCTCTGGACATGAGTATGAGGGATTCTTTAGACTTGGTTACTGTGATGTAAGGACCCACCCTAACTGTGGATAGCATCATTCCTTAGGGTGGGAGTCCTGGACTGAACAAAAACTTGGCCACAGATGAAATGTGACCAGTTGCCTCGAGGTTCTGCCATAATGAATTCTCTGCAGCAATGGACTGTACCTTCCAACTGTGAGCCAAAATAAACCCCTCCTTCCTTAAGATTCAGTTTTCAGGCATTTTGTTCCAGCAATAAGAGTAGTTACCAATTTAGAGATTTAGCTTAGGGGTAGAGTACTTGCCTAGCAGGCACAAAGTCCAGGGTTCTGTTCCCAGTACTGGGGGCAAAAAGAAGAAAATCATGCATGAAGGATACATGGCGCAAGATGGTTACCAATGAAATAGCATAGCCCATGGGCAAGGTACAGAATCCCATGCAATCTCATTGACTATTGTATAAGTTACTTTTCTTTTTATATTAGTTACTTTTCTTGTTGCTATGACCAAATAGATAACAAGAAACAATTAAAGGAGGTAGGGTTTATTTCAGCTTATAGTTTGAGGGTACAGCTCATTATCAAGGAGGCAAAGTGGAAAGAGGCTCCATGGTAGAAGGATTGTGCATTTGAGACATCTTGCTTCACATCGTGTTGAGACAGGAAGCAGAGCAGGGCTGAGTGATAAGACCTCAGTGCTGCCCCTAGTATCCCACTCCCTACTTACCTTCAAAATGTATCACAACTTGACAAAACACTGCCACCAGCTGGAGACCAAATGCTCAAACGTCTGAGCCTATGTGGTAACAGTTCACAATAAACATAATAGTTATCACGGGTCACATGCTTACTGTGGAATATGGAATGCTTTTGGTTAGCTTCTTTTGCATCCCAACCAACAGGAGGAAGTAGTTCTTTAAAAGGAAATTGGTGTACCTTTGGGTGGTGAGTGGACAGTGACTATAGCATTCTCTTCTCCATGGGGAGCAGAGGAGACACTGGTTAACTACCTTCCTCCTAAGAAACTGAAAAGGAGAATTGGAGGAATCATGGGGCTTAACAGCACTTAGATTTGTCAGTAGAATGCTACTTTCTGAGTGGATATTCTTCAATGTGGACATACAACAAGAGTCACAATAGCTTCTGATTGTCTTAATCATTCCACAAAAATCAGCATTGCACTCATCAATCACTGAGCATTGTACAGTCCCTACATACATAAAACTTTTACCTGTCATCTGCCAACTCCCTGACTTCTCATCCCTTAAAAATGTATATTCACTTCTTATACTCTCTCCCACGCATATATCTCTTCCTTTCCCTCTGGCTCCATGCTGCACACCTAAGTTTTACAAAGAAGATTGTCAACAAATTAGGGTGCATTGTTTGCTCTCATATTTTAATTCTTGAGAACACGTTTGGAGACAGGCTGCACAAAAGATCTGATATGCCTCAAAGCTGTAATATATTATCAGGCTTGAAGTGCTAATAAGCGCTTATGGAATGAATAGTTAGTTTAAAAAGATATTGTGAACTTAAGTGGGAAAAAATTAGTCCACAAATTTTGAAGAGATGTGAAAAGGGTGCTCAAAAAACAAGTTACTGTTTAATAATCCTGGGTTAGTGGGGTTAGTCCACTGTAGAAAGACAAGTATATAAGATTCAGTAGGAGAAGTTAGAGTCAACATTATTACCTCACAATCAAAACACTCATAGGGCTGTTAAACTAACCTCATAGAAAAGTGGCAATGGCTTGAAAAAAATCAAGCACAAATCTGAGCCATGCTTACACTATCCACCTCAGTGTGACAGTCATGGCCCTGCACACACTGCCCACTTCAGTGGGACAGTCATGGCTGTGCACACAGTGTCCACCTCAGTGGGACAGTCATGGCCCTGCACACACTGCCCACCTCAGTGGGACAGTCATGGCCCTGCACACACTGTCCACCTCAGTGGGACAGTCATGGCCTTGCACACACTGTCCACCTCAGCGGAACAGTCATGGCTGTGCACACACTGTCCACCTCAGTGGGACAGTCATGGCCCTGCACACACTGCCCACCTCAGTGGGACAGTCATGGCCCTGCACACACTGTCCACCTCAGTGGGACAGTCATGGCTGTGCACACAGTGTCCACCTCAGTGTGACAGTCATGGCCCTGCACACACTGTCCACCTCAGTGGGACAGTCATGGCTGTGCACACACTGTCCACCTCAGCGGGAGAGTCATGGCTGTGCACACACTGTCCACCTCAGTGGGACAGTCATGGCCCTGCACACACTGTCCACCTCAGCGGGACAGTCATGGCATGGCACACAGTGTCCACCTCAGTGGGACAGTCATGGCACTGCACATACTATCCACCTCAGTGGGACAGTCATGGCATGGCACACACTGTCCACCTCAGTGGGACAGTCATGGCCGTGCACACACTGCCCACCTCAGCCGGAGAGTCATGGCCGTGCACACACTGTCCACCTCAGTGGGACAGTCATGGCCCTGCACACACTGTCCACCTCAGCGGAACAGTCATGGCTGTGCACACACTGTCCACCTCAGTGGGACAGTCATGGCTGTGCACACACTGTCCACCTCAGTGGGACAGTCATGGTTGTGCACACACTGTCCACCTCAGTGGGACAGTCATGGCCGTGCACACACTGTCCACCTCAGTGGGAGAGTCATGGCTGTGCACACACTGTCCACCTCAGTGGGAGAGTCATGGCTGTGCACACACTGCCCACCTCAGAGGGAGAGTCATGGCTGTGCACACACTGTCCACCTCAGTGGGACAGTCATGGCCGTGCACACACTGTCCACCTCAGCCGGAGAGTCATGGCTGTGCACACACTGCCCACCTCAGAGGGAGAGTCATGGCTGTGCACACACTGTCCACCTCAGTGGGACAGTCATGGCCGTGCACACACTGTCCACCTCAGCCGGAGAGTCATGGCTGTGCACACACTGTCCACCTCAGTGGGACAGTCATGGCCCTGCACACACTGTCCACCTGAGTGGGACAGTCATGGCTGTGTACACACTGTCTACCTCAGTGGGACAGTCATGGCCGTGCACACACTGTCCACCTCAGTGGGACAGTCATGGCCGTGCACACACTGTCCACCTCAGTGGGACAGTCATGGCCCTGCACACACTGTCCACCTCAGTGGGACAGTCATTGCCGTGCACACACTGTCCACCTCAGTGGGATAGTCATGGCCCTGCACATACTGTCCACCTCAGTGGGACAGTCATGGCTGTGCACACACTGTCCACCTCAGCGGGAGAGTCATGGCTGTGCACACACTGTCCATCTCAGTGGGACAGTCATGGCTGTGCACACAGTGTCCACCTCAGTGGGACAGTCATGGCCCTGCACATACTGCCCACCTCAGCCGGAGAGTCATGGCTGTGCACACACTGCCCACCTCAGAGGGAGAGTCATGGCTGTGCACACACTGTCCACCTCAGTGGGACAGTCATGGCCGTGCACACACTGTCCACCTCAGCCGGAGAGTCATGGCTGTGCACACACTGTCCACCTCAGTGGGACAGTCATGGCCCTGCACACACTGTCCACCTCAGTGGGACAGTCATGGCTGTGCACACACTGTCTACCTCAGTGGGACAGTCATGGCTGTGCACACACTGTCCACCTCAGTGGGACAGTCATGGCCGTGCACACACTGTCCACCTCAGTGGGACAGTCATGGCCCTGCACACACTGTCCACCTCAGTGGGACAGTCTGCCGTGCACACACTGTCCACCTCAGTGGGAGTCATGGCCCTGCACATACTGTCCACCTCAGTGGGACAGTCATGGCTGTGCACACACTGTCCACCTCAGCGGGAGAGTCATGGCTGTGCACACACTGTCCATCTCAGTGGGACAGTCATGGCTGTGCACACAGTGTCCACCTCAGTGGGACAGTCATGGCCCTGCACATACTGCCCACCTCAGTGGGGCAGTCATGGCCCTGCACACACTGTCCACCTCAGTGGAACAGTATTTCTGTGCATACACTGTCCACCTCAGCGGGACAGTCATGGCCCTGCACACACTGTCCACCTCAGTGGGACAGTCATGGCCGTGCACACACTGTCCACCTCAGCGGGAGAGTCATGGCCCTGCACATACTGTCCACCTCAGTGGGACAGTCATGGCTGTGCACACACTGTCTACCTCAGTGGGACAGTCATGGCTGTGCACACACTGTCCACCTCAGTGGGACAGTCATGGCCGTGCACACACTGTCCACCTCAGTGGGACAGTCATGGCTGTGCACACACTGTCTACCTCAGTGGGACAGTCATGGCTGTGCACACACTGTCCACCTCAGTGGGACAGTCATGGCCGTGCACACAGTGTCCACCTCAGTGGGACAGTCATGGCCCTGCACATACTGCCCACCTCAGTGGGGCAGTCATGGCCCTGCACACACTGTCCACCTCAGTGGGACAGTATTTCTGTGCACACACTGTCCACCTCAGCGGGACAGTCATGGCCCTGCACACACTGTCCACCTCAGTGGGACAGTCATGGCTGTGCACACACTGTCCACCTCACTGAGACACTCATGGTGTTGGAAGAGACTGAGAACATTGTGAAGCCTGCCAGGGTCTAGAGTGGAAATCACTTGGAGTTTAACGTAAACTTTTTTTTCTTAATCACCTTGTTACTCTTGAGTGATCTGTGGGTCTTGGCAGATAGTTTCAGCATGTGGCTCATTATAACAAATGGAATGTTGGGATTTACTGGATAATTCTTGAGTTGAAGTCTCTCCTAGGAAAACATTGTGATTTTCTCAGAAAGATGGGACTTTTATAAGAAAATGAGTATTACCTTGTCCCAGCATCTTGCTCCCTGACCATATCATTTTCATGATTTAAGTTATGCCTTTTACTTTCTAAGAGCTCAAACTAGGCTTTCTGTGGCCACCATTTCTATTTATTATCATGAAATCCCAAAGGCAAATAAGGGGATTGATATAGTGATTCCTGTAGTAATATTGGGGAAACAGAAGCTCAGGAACAACCAATGGGTGCTACTGCTTTAACATGTGGTGATAGCTTAATGCAAGTTCAAATATCCACCATCAGTCTAAAAAACAAAAAACAAAAAACAACTAAGCCAGCCCTCAAAAGCCATCTAATGATGAAGAGATTGGTTTCTAAGTTTTAGGAGACTCAAAACTCTTCCTTGTTTTAGACCATGAATCAGAAATGTGTGCTATTGTCTTTCACGGGATACAATGACTTCAGATTTTGGTTTAGTTTCTCTATTGGTTATCTATGATTCACCCCAGTGTTCTCATTCAGACTCTAAACTCTAAGCTCCTTGATATCCCCTGTCTCATTGAGACATAAGGGCACCTTTAGGAACCACTTAAGGAGCTACATGTTCACTTCAATTTGCTACCATCCTCTTCTCTCAACTCATAGGAGCCTTGATATTTTGCTTTGTGATATGTCACTGAGAACTTATCAGCCCAAAGTGAGGATCAAGGTAAAATAATTGTGCAGTACTTTACCCACCAACCGTAGAACCACAGTCTTAGTACAGTCACCTGGGAGCCAGCCTAATGGTTGACAGTCAGGTAGCAGCTGGTTGTTATTACTTCTTAAGCCACGAGCAACAAAGTCCATAAATCAGTTGTTCTCAGTCTTGATTGCCTTTGACAATCACCTGCAGAGCTTTAAAAATGTATATCAAGGTTTAGGTCCCTCTCTCCCATAATTCCAATTTAACTGATTTGGAGTAGAGTGCAGATCTTAGCATGTTTTTAACCTCCCCCAACTCCACCCCTACCCCCCACCCCCAGTTTAAGGGATCCTGACCTTTATCCTGAACATGGTCTGTGCCTTCACCTTCATTAGTAACCTTCAAGCTCTGTGAAAGGGAAATAATAAAATGCAAAATATCCTGGGCCTGGTTCTGTGTTGTTTACTCCATGCGAATTCCTTTCCTGAATATCACAAGATGCCTGGTAGTTACTCCAATTATGATTGTCTCATAGATGACAATATAGAGTTGAGCAAGTTGCCTTCAGTTGCATTGCCAGAACACAAGTGTCTGTCTTTAAAGCTGAGGCACATTGACCACTTCACTGCAAACTAGCTATAGCCACACAAATGCTGTATCTCTAAAATCAATATGTGCATTGACTATGCTCATTTCAGTAGTTGTATATCCTTTAAGTCTGGGCAAAAACATCAAGAAGATACCAACGTGCCCTTAGATACTGAAGGATTAAAAAAAAAAATCTGCCATCATAGAAGCCAATCTATAGATGTTGCCAAACATTTTCCAATAGGGGCAAAAAGATCAAAGCTTACACAGGAAATTCTTTTTCCATGGCAGTAGTTCACAATGCACTCCCAGTTTCAAGTCCCTTCCATGTTATTAGATATAGGGCTATCCATGGGTACAAGTTCATTCTCTAGGGCTTCAAGTTATATTAGTTTTCTGAGGGCATTTGTTCCAGTGACATGGAGCCTCTACCCAGAACCTTGAAGAGTCTGTAGAGGAACCCTGACTTCCACTAACACTGTGACACCAAAGACATCTTTACTATCCTATTGGCTAGATATGGACTCATGAGATATCAGTGGTCTGGGTCATTGTCTGGTAAATAATGCCAAATGGAAGAGAATCTTAACTTAAGAGCTTTGACTCCATCTCTATGCTTATCTGTTCCCTGATCAGGATGAGGCCCCACGGCCACCTCTGTAGGGTATCACTACCATTATCTGTACATCAAAGCTGAAGTGGAGGAAAAGTGTAACCTGATACAAAAGAAAGGGACTTTTGAAGGGACTTTTCTTGGAAAAGGAGAGATAAGAGGGTAGGTAGACTACTGGGACAGTTTATGAGATGAATGTATTTAAATAAGATTATTTATATAAGTAGCACTCTTGTCTCCTTCTAAAATATTTCTCCTGGCCAATTTCCTTCCCTTACCAGGGGATTGTTTTGCCTAATTCTTTGCCACAAACTCCAAATCAAAGATCCTGGACTATCCTTATTTTCTACAGAAGAATGGCTTTGTGTTTAAGTAATGATAACGCAGTGAAGCCCCAAATACTTGCAAATTAGAAATGGACAATTCTTCTCAAATGTATGGTGATCAATTGTCCTGGTTCACCTGAGAATGTCATTTTTTGAAATCCGTCCTTCCAGGACTGCCTCAGTCCCTGGCAAATCAAGAGAGGCTGCTGTCCTTCTGTAATACCTGCTTCCTTCATTGTATTATGGGATTCTGTAACAGAGAAGAAAACGTGCAGCAACTTGCATATTTTGACATGTTCTTTCCTATTCATTGTATAAATGCTCATTGGAACTTGCTCTATTCCCAGAGAGACTGCAAGGGTTGGGCCCTCTTGGAATAGCTGTGAATTAAAGGAGGAGTGAGTTTCTCTGGTAGTTTAAGGTTGGAGACTACTTTTCAAGATAATCTACTCTGTCATCTTCTGAGACATATACGTGGCCATTTGGTTCTTATGGATACATTCGTGTCACTGAAGCCCACGAGTGAAAGGGCCCGGGAACCTGGGGTTCAGATTCAGATTCAGAACCAGGATCAGATTCCTGAGTTAAACGACCCCTTCGAGTCTCAGGATTAAGCAACAGACTTCCTCAGGCTTCATTGCCCAGGTGCTAGCTGTCACATATTAGTAAGGGACCCTGCCCCCCCCCCCCAGCAGAAAAGCAGAGCCAATCAGTTTAAAAGATAACAAAGGCAGATTCCTGCATGCGAGAATCTGAGCCAAAGTTGTGCATGCCCTATTCCCAACCCCCTTCCCCTGCACGCCATAAAATGCCAAAAGACAAAGGAATCGGGGTTCACCTCCCATTCTTCTTGCATGGAGACTTGCAGAAGGTGAACCCCGATGTGCCGGACATTAAAAGCCTCATGCTGTTGCATGGATCCTAAGCCTAGTGGGGTTTCTTTGGAGGTCGTCTCTCGCAGGTAGACCTGACAGGGGCTCGCGCCGTGGGGTGTGGGGTCCAGGTCTTTTCACGAGCACCTCCAGTTCCCGGGGAACAGAAATTTCCTAGGCAGCTGTGAAAATCCTTAGCCATGATGGGATGGCCCAGGACTGCACTGGTGGTTCAACTCTTCCTTATGTGATATGGAAGTTTCTATTGAGGTTTAATGGTAAGACATTTACCAGGGAAGAATAAAGAATCAGAAATTCAGCTTTCCTCCCCAGCACCTTGCTTCTCCTTTCCTTTCAAGATATGTCATCCACAAAGTCACTTGTGTGTGTGTGTGTGTGTGTGTGTGTGTGTGTGTATGACTTCTGAGACAAAGAGCATGATTTCATTTCAGAGTCAAAATGTAAGCCATTGAAATCCAATATTTTCTCCTTAGAGAAAAAAAAAGCCTATGGATTGGTGTAGAACCTAAAATTGCATTTTAATGAAAACTTGTGTCAAAAATAATCAATACCATTAAAGGTAATTACTGAGCATATTTTAATTTAATGTAAATTCTTTCATTCATAGCTAATTTCCTCTTTCTTGTTTAGGGCATAAGGTGTAATCAGTATTTAATACTTACTCTTTTTGCTTTGGGACTAGACTAAGGCAACACTTTCAAGACAGGCCATTCAAATGTCTTCCACCTGATCCTCCAAGCTCAAGTTTCTCATTTTGAGTGTATCTGAATGTTAAAAACAGATGTAAAAGCAGAGGGGTGATACAATGGAGTCATTCATTTTAATCAGTTACTGAGAATTTACAGTTTGGTATAGAGTTCAGGATTGCAGAGTGTAAACTAATGTGGGTTCCTCTATGTTCATACATCGTGGGTACAGAAATAATGCACCTCGTTGGCTGCAGAACAAGAGGCAACTTCTTCTGTGGATGGAGGCGTGTGTGTGCATGCACATGTGGAGGTCAGTGGTCGATGTCAGATGTCTTTTTGTGTTTCTCTCCACTTTGGTTCTGGAAAGAGGGTCTCTTGCTGGACTTGGAGCCCACCAGTTCACTAACCTGGCTGGCTAGTAAGCCTCTAGGATCTTCCTGTGATGGGTTACAGGTGTGCACGCCACACTCAGCTTCTTGCTCAGCAGGGACCAGGAATCCAGGTCTTCATGTTTATATAACAAGTACTTTAACCCATGGTGCCAGGCCTGAAATCCAGAAAGGCAACTTCTTATGTCAGTTTTTCGTTTGTTTGCTTAGATTCGTATATTTTACTACTGGGGGATTTCAAAAATTAAGTCATATTCGAATTAAAAGTGAATAAAATCCAAATGTCTTACGAGAAAGCTCCACTGTGAGGACAGGGTTGGGTGGGGGTGCTGAGATGAAGAATCTGGGGATCCAGGGTCCAGAGAGGATGCTGGCACCTCACCCCTCCCTGCCTCACCTCATATTAGCAACCCGTCTCACACACTAGCTGAATATCCAATTTACTTTTACGTTTTAAAGTTGTAAAGTGCAAAATGATTTTTTTTCATTTCCAAACATGAGTAATAAAAATTTAAGGGAATATAAAGTCTAACTTGTATGTTAATGGAGGGGAAAGAGCCGTGCTAAATCAGTCAAGAACTGAATGGTCATCTAAGGAACACAGAAGACACCGCCTTCGAGGAGGATCCCATTTGCTATTTTAATTAGCACCTGTCAATTAGAATGACTGGAGAGAAGACTCCTGATTAATGAAATCATCAACCCAAATTGAAAGGGAGGGTCAAAAAGAACATGATGTCTCATTTGACATTGTTGCAAGGATGTTATATACCTAAATTTCTGGAATCCTCTTTAAGACCTCCTGAGACCAGATTGTTAATCTGACCACTCAATTAACTCTGGGTATAATTAACTGCCTGCACAGCCCTGCCTAGGACCAAAGCGTTGTCAGCAAGATTAGTGCCTCTGGCTCATAGAGTGGTTGATGACAAGGCTTCCTCTGCTGAAGGATGACTGAGGGGGATCAGGAAGGTGACATTTCCAGTCACTTGCTGCCTCCTGTATCTGTTGATCAGAGCTGCTTTTCCATGATTTGTTGAGAGTGTGCAGGGAACCTGGGAGTATGTTACTATTACCTCTTATTTGAGCAAATTTCACAGTGCACAAGGCCAATCTCAGCAGCTAGTTTAGCAGCTAAACTTGTTTAAATCAGAAAAGGAATGCCTTAGAGCCTAAGTGCTGACAACTGGCCTTGAATTCATGCAGTCAGTAAACTGGGACATCCTGACAGGTAAGGCACAGATGCCAATCAGCAGTCAGCAGGACTGCTTCCCTGACTGACCAGCCACTACTTCTAGGGTACCCCTCTCTAAGCTCAACACAAAGTAAAACCTTCGTTTCCTGACAAAATTTAAATTCTATTCATCCAGCTCCTCCTGCGGAAGTCAGGCTGTGTTTGGGGAAGTGATGACTTCCCCCATAATGTTGGATGGTGGCTGTTTTCCTCTACCCTTACCTTCCCCCAACTTCATCACAAGAAGAGATTCAGCAGCTGCGAGCAGCAATGAAGAACTATTCGGATGTATTCCTGTGAATGGTGAGCATGTAAAGGACAGAGGATAAAAAAAACAAAAACATAGGCGAGACTTACCTCCTGAATGAGAGCAAGAGGGAGAAGAGGGTCAGGGGAGGGAGAGGCACTCGCAATGTGGTGGGGAAATCTACCTCAGAATGAGAAGGGAAGTAGGAAGTAGCAAGTGAGAAGGGAAATTTACATCATCTGTCAAAATATCACATGCTCTGCGGAGTGCAAGCAATTAAGGAGGGCTGAGGGCTGTTAATCCCAAAGATGAGAGGAGAAAGACCACCAGCCCAAATCCTCATGGCCAAATTATTAAAGCAGGCAATTAATTAAGGCACGGTTTTTTTTATTTGCGTACACAGGCTGCCTCCCCCTAATGCAAGGTTCAAGAGGTCAGCATTGGACATGAGGAAGACAAGGTTTTAATAGCTTAGCCATAGGGGGTTTCCAAATGTGTGATTTGTTGGGCAAAATAGGTAGGATTATAAGAGCAGAACATAAGTATAACAAGTTAGTCATAACGGCCTCCTGAAACAGAGGTGGTCATAAGGTAGTCATAACAAAGTAATCATGACAACCATTTTTGACAAAGGTAGGGGTACAAGATGGTTATGACCACTTCTTGAAACAAAGACATGGTTGCCATTTCCTGGAACAGGCTATACAGAACCATCAGTTACAGGTGGGGCATAGTCTAATCCTTGAGGAACAGATTTAATCATAAACAGGAATGGATCTAATTTTTCATTACTATAAGGTAGCTTTCAAGCCTAAGAAGGAGGCAGGCTGGTTCATCAGTACATCTCGGAGGATGGATGTGAAAACCTTGGAATGCTGCTCTTTACTAGAAAGGTCCTTGGTTCCACAGCAGAATGGCTAGAGCCCTGGGCCTGGTTCCTGGTGTGTCCCAAGAGTCGGCTCTTCTGTCTCCCTACCTGGGAAGGGGCGGTTCAAATGCAGCACGTTTTCCATAGGTTGACATGATTCTGAGGAAGCAGAAGCATTCTGTCTAGTGCATACTAAGCACCCCCAAAACGCTGGCTTTTGTTGTTCCTTCAGTTAGGGATGGATAAAACTTTGTGTCCTGAAATTTAAAACAACAGTATATCTCTATATCTATATATATAAAATATCAGATCTCGTGGGAAGAACAAGCAGGGTGATAAAGAGCTTTATCTGATTCTGTTGAGTTTTCTTCTTTGTCTAATACTGAACGTTGTGAAATACATTGCAGTTCTGCTACTTTGTAAAACAGATGTAACATGCCTAAATCTGATGTTTACTATTTCCTTCAGCAGTGAGAGCTACCCAAGATTAAAGTATTTTTGAACCGCCAGTATTTTCATTTTTAGAGATAAACTAAATAAATAAATAAATAAGAGACTGAAGTGGCTCAGCAGGTAAAAGCACTTTCCCCCTAGCCCATGTCTTATGTAAATTCCAGCCAGGGATTTTGTGCTAGAAGGAGAACCAGGTCGTACAAGTTGTCCTCTGATCTCTTCAAGCCTATCATGGCATGAACATGCACCCCTGCACGTATGTGCGAACACACACATACATACGGAATAAGGTGAGAATAAAATAAGAAAATAAATAAGTAAACTGTAGAAGTAAGGGAAATAAAGCGAGGTGGTGGTGGCACATGCCTTCAATCCCAGCACTTAGAAGGCAGAGGCAGGTGGATCTCTGTGAGTTCAAGGCCAGCCTGGTCTACAGAGTGAGCTCCAGGACAGAGTTACAACAGAACTCCTGTCTTGAAAAAACAAAACAAAACAAAAAAACCAAAAACAAACAAACAAGCACAAAACAATAAAAAGAAAGGAAGAAAGAAAGAAATAAGGGAAATAAGGGAATGCTTTAGATAACAATGGGCTTCAGGGTAAGCTACCTCCACATATGGCTTCTTGGTTTTTGAGAAAGCCTCAGAAGGAAGAACACCTGCCTTTCCTTTGCCCTTCCCCCACCCCAGCAGGTAATAAATAGCACACTCATTCTAGAGCTACATTTCCTGTATCTGGAGGAAAGGGCCCTCTTTTGTCACAGAGATATGGTCAGACAGAGATACTGAAAACAATCTGAGCAGACACGCCTTGCCAAGCTCTCCCTGACCAGTTAGGTCACATTTGCTTGATCCAGCTTTACTTCTCCAGACCCCTACCTCTTCATGAGACCCAGGCATAAAAACGTACATCTCCCTATGCCTTTGATTTTGAGTCTCCATTTCATTATGAAGGTTCCTATGTCATACAAATGTTACACTTTTCTCTTGTTCATTTATCTTTATTATGTGCCTTGGCCACACACTTAGCAATGGGAAGGAAAGATATTTCTCCTATAGTATGGTCTACTCGGAGGTCATTGCATGGGGACATTGGACTTTGGTTAATTCAAAGTGGTATGTATTATTTTACCTGGTTTAGGCAGAAAGAACTCTTGACTTTCTCTGTTGGTCATCTTGAGTTGGAGAAAAGGGGAAAAATGGAGAAGCTGACAATTATTGGCAAGTCCTGCTTATGTGGGCAGATTGCTGATGGAGGTTGGAGTTTAGCTGTCTGGACTATGTCTGCAGGAGTTCTGGTGAGAGCTCTGACGCGTTCGGGTTACTCTCTGACATGTGTGTTCAGGTTACTGTCTGTTTACACATCCAGTGTCTCTGAACAGATCACAGGGATGAAGAATCTTACTAAGGAGGAGGAGATAGACACCTTACCTGACTTCTTCAACTGTAACAGCTTCATGTAGTTCCCGAGAGCGATGACAGGAGTTAAGAAAGGTATTGTTAGAATAAAATAAATAGAGGATATAAACAGATATACAAGTTTAAAAATCATCTAAATTGTAGTACAAGATTTTAAAAGTGAGTACAAGAACATTATTACAAAAGTCAAAGTTACAGTTCCACTGCCAGCCTGAGTGTCACACACCTTTCGCAATCAACTTCACATGCTCCAGGTGGCCCTAACTCCACCATTTCCCTCTCTCCTTTTGGACTCTAGGACTGATACCCAAAGAAAACTTCAAATAGTTGAGCCAGGAAATGGACTTGATAGTCTTTGAGGATGTGGTTTTTAAATTGACTTAGAAAGAATAGTATACTCTGGTTTCTTCTCAAAAGGAGTGCTCGTAGCAATGTGATGGTGGGGGGAAATTCGGTAGGAGCCTGGTTACAGTAGATTGTAAGATCCATTTAAAACCCAGCGAGTCAGTTGCTTAGCAGGATATTCGTAGAGAAAAAATTTCAGTGAACAGAAAATAGAACATTAAGGAATGACTCTTGGTTGATTCTCTTCTCCCTTTTAGGAGAAGATTGGGAATAACATGTCATTAAAGTTCAGCACAAAACAAAGAGAGACATTTAGGAAGTCTTGAATTGGAGCACCTCTATAAAAGTAATGAATATAACCAGCAATTTCCCAAATTTTACTGAGCTAAGAACCCCCCCTCCCCCCCCAGTGCTATAAATTCCATTGTTGCAGTGTGTGGAAAAGCCTTTATGGGCCACTCATCCCTTAAGAATCATGACAGATTCTACCAAAACACACGGTTCTGGGGTGTAAGGAATGTGGGTGGGTCCGCTATTGTTCCTTGAATTTAAAGAGTTCTGGAAGTAGACACAATTGAGAGAAATGCCATAACTGCAAGGAATGCTGGAAAGTCTCCTGCTGTTCTACATCCCTAGGGTACATGTCAGAGGTCACATGGGAAATTTAACATATATATGAATAAAGAATGTGAGGAAGTCTTTCTGTGACAGATCAGAGAGACCCAGTGCTCACTAAGTTGCATTTGCCTAGTGGCTAAACACCATTAACCCTTTGTTAAGAATGTTAATTTCCTAGGTCTTTATTGTACCCTTTGATTCTTTCCCTGTGAATGAGAAAAACTGTCTGGCTGTCTAGTGTGGGTGTTGGGCTCTTTGAATGATAGCTGACAGACATTTTTTTTTTTTTCCTTCACTCCTGGCTGCCTTGAGTGGCAGCTGTCAGGCAAGTAGCCTGTGCTCTGGCAACCAGCTGCTCAGTCAGCATGGCAGCCCAGCTGCTTCGAATCCCTCAGCACTTCAAAGAAACTCCTCCCAGCTCTAAGGAACATGGCAACCATTATTGCTGTTGAAGCTACAGCTCCTTCTTCAGGAGGCTTTACTCCTGTCCACTGCTCAGGGCGAATTGTGTGGGCTCCAGGAGACTTTACATAGGACACGTAAAACGTCTGTGTGTTCTAGGTGACCACATTCGTCCCATGGCTGTTCTTACAATGGGAAGGGAAACACCTCTTGTAAGGCACAGCAAAAGTCCTCACTGGAATCCACACCTCTGGACAATTCCATCTCTTGGGTTTGTGCTGACCCAGTGACCGGCTTCTAACAAACAATGTAGCAAATGTGATAGAGCATTTCCATGACTGGCCTCATGATATTGATATTTCATTTTGCCAGTGGTCTCTCTTCTTTACTGGCTTTAATATAAAATTTTACGTGTTGAAAGAGCCCCATTGGGCAAAGAACTGGGGGCTCCTTTACCCACTAAGCAATCAAAGAAGAAAGGACTGCTGCAAGTACTGAACCTGCCAGCCGCTATGTGAATTTGTAAGGAGATTCTCCTCTTGAATTTGTAGATGGAACTCCAGCCTTGTAATGTCTAGTAGGAGCCCATGAGAGAGACTTGAAGCAGAGGGCCCAGAAAGTCATGTCCAGAATCCTGACCCACAGAAACCGAGGAAAGATGAATGCGTGAGCTTTTAAGCCAATAAGCTTGTAGTCATTTGTTAATTACTAAGAACGAACTCATAGTTTCTCAATAGTAACTTAAGGACAAAACCGTAAATGTAAAAATAGAAGGGAAATTTTAATGAGTTCTCAAGATTCACATACATTAGAGATAAGCCTTCAACTCTAAGAACTATACTCAGATGTCATTTGTCTTATATACTTTAAGACAGGGAGAACTCACACTAGAGACAACCCCGGGCAAAAAGAACTCCTCTTCTCCCTTCTGTCTTATTGTTCACATGTGATACCCCAATGTCGATAAACCACGTGAATGAAGAGAGTTTGAGTCTATCTATATGCCCTCTATAAATTTTAAGCAATGTATAAAAATTCAGGCTATAGAAAGACCCTATACATGTGAAAATGTAGAAATCATATTTGTTATTAATCTCTAGCATAAAAATCACTTAGAAACTGCTTTAGTTATAAATAATCCCTCACTAAGGATTAAGGCAACTGAACTCAAGATAAAATCTGGCTTCTCTACCTTCATTTTACATCTGTCTCCTTTACTTACCTGCTTACTTAGGCATGCAGGCATGCTAATCACTCAAGGATTATCTATCTAGAAACCAGTGGTACCTGACCTAGCTCATTTCCCTTAAACACGGAAGCTGCCAACAAGAGAGTAAAGAGAGACATTTTACTGCTGGCTTCCAGACTGGCAAAATGTGTTGAAAGTCTCTAGTAGTTGCCTTAAATCTGCAGAATCAACATACACTCACAGGACAAATGAGGGTACCGTCGAGTGGGATTAGCTCCAAGAAGCAGGCTGTCCCTTCAAGCAGTAAGGATCTTTTCGGACTCCCGTGCAGAACCCAAACTGAGGCTGTGATGGACCAGACTGCACCTTGACCAGGGCTGCTTAGTTATGGATAGCCTTTGTTCCCCTACCCAACCCAGCTCCACTTCTCCCTTTACTTAAACAACAAGCTGTCGGTAAACCAAAGATGGACTTAGGACCCTGGATACCTTTATCTCTGCTTCCTTCCAATGTATATTGGTCATACCTCCTCTCTCTGCTTTCCACCATTATCTGTGTCTTCAGTTGTGTATTGGGATGGCTGGCCAAGCCTTGACTGCTGGAGTTGTTTGAAACATCAGCTATACTAGGACACATCTGGGAATTCCACCATAGAAGAAATCTTTGTGGCCAGCATGTTACTTCGCTGTATAAGGAAATACAAGGAGAGACATCTTTTAAAGTAATACCCTTTAAATATCTCTTATCAATAACTCATGCTTAAAAGGACCAGATTCCTAGGTCATTCATTTCAATTTTTTTTATTCCGATATAATGATTAAGGCGAGAAATACCCCTTCAAGAATCATTTCAGCTTTATCATGTAAATTTTGATATGTAGTGCTCTGATTTTGTTTGGGCTATGTAGAGATTTTATTTCTGGTAGAAAGTCATTATTTAAATCCATAGGGAGTTAAAATATATTTTTAAAAAATTACATCTGCTTTTCATATTATGGAAGAAGTGAGCATTTGTGGCAGAAAATTTATACTGTACATTGAAGTATAAAAGTTAATTTCACTTTGTGTTCCCCGTTGTTAGCAATTTGGACTTTTTCTTTTCAGCTTTCCTTCTGCACAGAAAGGAAAAAATTAAAGGGGAAAGCTAGTGAGTACAGGGAGAGATGATTGGAAGGGAGAAGAAGCCTTTTCTCTTTTGAATAAAATAAACTATTCCTTGTAGAAGATGGTACTAAATGGGAATAGAGGACAAGACTGGACACGCACTGTGAGATGCACAGGCTCTGCCTCCAGAGCACAAAAACAAGGCACACAAACAAACAAACAAACAAAACCACCGCACAGTTTTTAGTCGTGTTTTGCCTCATGAAAGTAGCTTTGAATTTTATTTTGAAACTTATTTTCAGGCCTAGTTGGAAGCACTGTACTGTTTCTCTTTCTTGTTGCTGCTGTCGTTTCAGGATCCAGACAAGCAATTTACCCTTGCTTAACCCTCAGAGGCCATCTTTTGGCCCAAGAGAGTGAGGTCAAAGGCCAGGTGGGCCAGGTATCTGCTGTATTTCCTTCTTAGCCAGGCTAGGGACCCACTTGAGATGCACAGTGTCCTCCATGCTTTATGATTTAAAAATAGATCCTCTGCTTTCCCAATTACAATAATAACAGAAAAATGCCAGTCTGTTGGCAGTTACCATAGTAACCAGGAGCAACTTTTTTTAGCTGGAAGATGGACACTTAACTTTAAGTTTTCCCTTCATTTTTGGAAGCTAGGACGCAGTCCTCTGTGAAGTCCTTTGTGAAAACTCTACCTGTGAATTACACACCGTAAACTGTGTCTGTTTGTGAGTGTGGGTAATTTTTGCATGCATGTGAATGCATAAATATTAATACAAATCCGTAAGAGACACCGATCATAGCTCATTTTTGAACTAAATTACTTTCTGACAGAGACATGTGAAATTAATTGAATTGCAAGCAATATCCAAGAGATAGATTTAGCACATGGCTAATCTTTACTGTGATTTTAAAAAAAAAGAAAAAGAAAAAAGAAAAAACCTTACAGGAAACCATTCCCTTCCTTAAAGGACTGAAGGATGTTTGAGGGCTCTGACTCACGCAAATGCATTTCTTTCAGAGAAGAAGAATGAATTGTCATTAGTAAGACCACTGTGAGCATTAACATTATTCTAGGTAGCTTAGAGAGAGTGGGTGAAAGAAGTCAAGTATTTTTAATCAGGAACAAATAAACATAGAGAGCCAGTCGGAAACGTAGCTGAATCTGACAGCCCCGTGTGTCCAGCCTGGATCTCCAGATGCAAAGGTTGAATTTGGTGAAGAAATTTGGTCCTTGCAAAATGCACTGTGAAATTGACAGTTTTATAATGTAGAATGATTGAAAGACTTTGAAATTCCAGGCAAAGTCATAAAAAATATTCCTCTGTGTGTGTATATATATATATATATATATATATATATATATATATATATATATATATTCCGGCTTAAATCTATCATGGCATTTTAAGGAGTGCTGACTCCATAAATTCTAACTTTTATCAACAGCACTTCAATAGTGTTCAGAAAATAAACTCACAGGAAAACCTCGGGTGTTCAATTAGTGTTAAACGTTTTAGGGCAGAAACTGAGATAATGAAATTATGAGGACAACGGCAGCTTAACATTTTGTGGCTCGCAAGAGATTCATGCATTCCGATATCACCTCCAGCTATGCAGATGGCATCATAAAAAAGAATGGATTCCTGACAGGGGAGCACAGGGCAGGGAATTGGACTGTACTTATCTTAATACTAGGTCTTTGTCTTAACTGAAATACTCAAAAAAAAAAAAGAAAAAGAAAGAAAAAGATAAAAGAAAGGAAGGAAGAAAGAAGGAAAGAAAGAGAAAAGAAGGAAGGAAGGAAGAAAAAAGCAAACCCTCCCCTACTCGTTCTTACTACAAACGCAGCCTCCATTTCTTCCCAAAACCCACTACAATAACTCAAATGTTTGAATGTTGAATGAATAGAGCATAGCTTCTTTCACAAGGACCACTTCTTTATCAAAAATTGCATCAGGATCACAAGGGGTCCTGTGGGAACTGCTGGTCTAAAGAAGTGGCCTGAGAAACACCTGGCCTCTGAACTAAAAAAAAAGCGAGCAGCCTCTTTCATACAAGTTCTCCAGAATTTCAGCAGGAGGCAGGAGCTGAATCAATGCAGGTACCGGTTTCTCTGCCAGAGGCATCTAGCAAGCTCTAGCAGGAGCGCTGTCTTTTGTGGGTGGGGGTTGGAGTGAAAAGGTCTTCCTGTGGGTCTTTCAGGATTTCCTTCAGGGCTCTGTAGCTTGAGGGCTTGCTAGGAAAATTGGGAAGGCCTTGGATCGTCTTCCATGTCTGTGTTTCATGGCCCCTCCCTACCCCCCCCAGCAGTCTGTGGGGGTTAAAGGACAAGGAGGCTTCCAGTTGGCTCATTGCTAGTGGACACTTGAGGCAATTTGCAGGTTCTAGATGGTTGTTTGGAGATGTGGACAGCTTTTCTTTATAGAGCTATGTTGACTTAGCTCCTGAGGTCCAGGGGCAGGATGCTGAATTAAGACCTTGTCATGACTTTATAAGTTTTCTCTCGGGGAAGAAAGAATTTCTTTATTTCAATAACCTTGTTGGATTTTTCCTCTGAATAATTTATGTTACTTAGGCAGAGTGTATGTTCCTAGACTAATGCACGTACTTCATCTTCAAGGGACAAACTTCTACTGTAGGTAGAAGAATCAAAATTTTTGAGAGTCACATCCTCCGCATGGAATGGAGCATAGTATGTGTGTGTGTGTGGGTGTGGGGGGGGGTAGTGGTAGCAGTTGGAGTCATGGAAACCTGGGTCTATATCTTGCCTCAGTTACTTGATCTTGGAACTGTTAACCTCTCTGACACTCAGTGTCCTCTATAAATTAGGACAACGACTACTTCAAACAATTGTGAGGATTAAATATGGTATTTGGCATATAAGAGAAACCCAGTTAAATGACATGATTATTTTACATGTTGTTGAAAGATTAGTATTCTCTAGAACTAGTACAGGACAACTGCTTTTAGTGAAAATCATGTTCTCCAACCTTTCATCCTTCTAGGGTTTGACGGTGGTAACCCCGGCTACCTCTTCTTAGTGTTTATATGCTTGGCAGCAGTGCACCCAGACTCCTACTTCCAGATCAGAACTTCGGTAGAGGTAGGGAAAGACATGCAGTTACAGACCTGAAAAGGACCCCAAGGGTCCATTTGGCTTCCAAGGGATAAGCCACTGATAAGGCCTAGCATCTATGGAGTTCTTGTTCTATCTTAGGGACCTAGATGTGTTGTACATCATGTCAGTTTCACAATAACTGAGACTGGTTTCATTTTACCCTGGTTTTTACAGAGTAAGAAACCGAGGTAGAGAGGTTACCAGGCAGAACCTGAACTCAGCTCTGTGAGCAAACGAGCCCCATTGTCTCATTTGCCACAAATGCCATTTGTAGCCATCGCGGTAGCTGTCTACTTCCTTTTGAACATCTCTAATAGTGCAAGAGGCAGTTTCAGCGCTCAGCAATCTTAATAATCAGGAAATCTTTCTTATAGTTAGTTGTGGTTTTTAACCCCACGTGGCTCATTTGTTTTAACTGGTAAGCCATAGAGATCGGAATGAGAAAACTCAGTGTTTCTCATCACAGCAAAGGTTTTCAGTGGCATGAACTTTGCTCCACCTGTCTGTCTTCCTTTTTTTTAAACCAGTAGATTATGCCTAATACTTCACTTTTATATTCAGAGGACACAGTGGCTATTAAATGGAGGCCAATAATAACAAGGGTACAATATCCAAGTATCCCACAGGGCAATCTTGCTTCAGTCCAGCAGGTGGGGCTCTAGAGTCTATGCAGGTCATGCCTAGTGAGTCCTGTACAGCCCATATTTATACTCCCAGATCTGTCAATTATTGTCCCCAGGGGGACATAAATTTCCAAGCACTTTGCGTTGCCTATGTGCACACAGCAGGCTCCTTTAGCCTAAGGGCAGACCTCTGACCGAGAGATGCAGGTGCTGGCGATGACTGTGAGCTGGTAGTGTGCTTAAAAACGGAAAGAGACCCAAGGGGGGCTTTGCTGGGGAGTGTGGACAGCACCTGGCATGCTGACTAATGCTGGCAGACTGAAAGAATTTCTTCTTGGTCTGGGCATTTCACAGGGGCCTCATTTAGTTCTCTCCTCTTAAGTAAGGAGAGGACTTTCTGCTTTCCTCTATTGGGCAAGCAGAGAAGGGTTAAAGGCCCATGGGTTTTATGGCACGCTACAATCTGCCACACTGTGCAAGTTGGTTGATATCTTCAAATCTCTACCTCCTTATGTTAATAATGGGTACGCCCACTACCATAGAGGTTTGCTCTAAAGTCTGGTGAGATAACATCTTTGAGGTAGCACCCAGTAGATTGCCTGGTACATAGAGAATCAAAGAAATTTTTATCAGTTATAATACTTCTCTTTCCTCCTCCTCAAACTATCACAAAGGAAAGCAGACAAGATGTTTGCTTCAAATAATCTCTCACACCATCAAATTAGGGAACTCCATCATTAAGAGGCAGGTTTGCGGTGTTCAGATCAGAAACATGTCAACATCCTACATGGAAACAATAAGTCATTGATGAGCACAGTTTGTTTTTTTTTTTTGAATTGTGTCAAAAATTATCATTGATTCCAGGCCCAAAAACAGTTCTGAAATGTCACCAATAGTCCTCAATGCTTCAGAATGCTTCCTTTTATGGGTACACTAATTCTAGAACTCAGAGCTGCAGACAGTAAAGACTCTGTCATTAGCTAAGTTACCTCTTGCTGAAGGCATGACAGAGCCTCTGGTAAGAGAGGGATACACTCTTCAAAACAGGAGCTGAATGTCCCCTTTTTTAACAGAGCACAGCTCTCAAGGCTGCTTACAAACTGGTTTCTAGTTTGAAACTAACAGCAAGACCTCATAAGTATTAGTAGCCTTATCTGTTAGCATCATGTAAAGACTACAGAAATGAGAATGTTACTTCACAGTGCTTGCCATGGTTAAATGCAGGAAGGGAGGGGTGCTACAGAAATTGCAGTGGCTGGTACCCACTGGACCAAATTATGCCCAGTGGATTCATGGGCCCAGCATTGATGGAGTCTTAAGAGCATCCTGTATCACAATTTATTCTCTCTGAAATAGATAAGAGGGATTTCTGATATTGTCTTTGTTTGGTCAAGTCCAGGATATCTGCGGTTGGAATATATTAATTTCTATCTTTGCTTTTTAGAAATCAGCTCATAATTCTGCATTACATTCAACACACACACACACACACACACACACACTCAGATTCGGACTCACATACTGAAATAATCCTCTTCTTCTCATTTTACATTCATTTTGTATTCTCTGCTTTCATTCAGGTCTCCTTTGGTATTTGTCATATAAGCGATTCATATGCATAAATGTGCATGTGTGTGTGTCCCCTAAAAAGTGATTGTCCATCATTTCCTCTTCGTAGAGTACCTAGACTTGCTCCAAGCTCTCATCTCACAAGTTGCCAAAAGTTCTGTCCACTTATGCCTTACTGTGGGGCCTGGCGTTTCTCTCCACGTACACATGTTCCTCTCACTGAGGCTAACGAAAGTTACGCATGCACTTCGGGGAAAGAGCCCTGTGAATGCTCTCTCCTGAACACAGACTGAAAGGCTGGATCGAGAACCAAACTATCACTTTACTGTTTATTTTATCACACCGGTTTTTATTAGCCAGCTTGCATATGATGACATGCAGGCATCTCACCAGCGTGATTATGTTGATGGAGAACATGTGTAGCTAATCTCCCATGCTCTGATCTGCAGGCTGGGCTTGGGTAACCGGCGTGCCGGCAAGGCTTCTAAGCTTTCCACACCCATGGTGGATGTGGAATTGCACAAATCAGTTTTAGATTATTTGGCCCACACTAAGATTTACTCTATAAATGATGAAGATCATAAGAGACTTTTGGCTAGAAGACTCTAAATGTCCTCAAAAAGCCTCTTGTACTAACACAGTTCTGAAATGACTGGTTTCCAAAAGGAAACTGTAAAACACATTCATTAACCTTCCCTTCTGGTTAAAATTCTAAAACATTTTTTTCTCACTCCTTCTTCATCCCTCCAGAAAAACTCAAGCAAATAAGCACCTTCTGTAGCAAGAAAAGAAATTTATTCTCAACATGGTTTCAAGGACATAGATTATGATATCATTTAACCAGTTAAGGAAAGTCAGTAACTCTCAGGTTCCTAAACATCCCACAATCCCACTACTATTCAAGTTGTTAAAGACACTCTGTGTACTGTTTTCTTGTTTGTTTGTTTTTTTTGAGATGAACCTACATATAATATGGAAAGAGATCCGATTATAGTCAGGTGGGAGCTGTTTGTATCTCCTTCTCAATGTATGATTAAATATGATTAAAGATACTGCATTATAATAAGGTAACCTTGGAAAGTCACCCCAGGGGAAACCATAGATGATGGATTCATTAGCTCGAACATGGGAAGTGCATGCAGCTGCTGAGATGAAGTCAAGGAGTAGAAAATGGGGACACTAGTCACTCAGGCAGCTCCTCATTTGTAACTGAGCCTGGGGGCGGGGTGACTTGCAGCAGCTTCAGTAGGAAAACCAGAAAGCAAAAGTATCAATGTCACATGCCTAGAAATGGACCTGGGCCACAAGCAGAAGCTAGCAACACTTCAAAAACAGTTTAGAGATCAGTGCTTCCGAAACCAGAAAGGGCAGAGACTGTGGGCTAGTGGCGTACACACTAGTTGTACTGCAACAATTGGTGGAGGTTTTAGTCTATGTAAGGCATTTGCCTAGGTGTCTTACATCAGCCTGTTTATAACTCTCAGGTAGATAGGGTTAGTTAGTATTGTTTTGCTCTGGGTGGGAAAGCTGAGTGGAAATACAAAATACAGGTCCAATGGTTTGCCAAGGCATAGCTTATTCAAGTACAGATCTGTTGATTTTTAGGACATTTCCTTTTACAAAGGAATGAATTATTGAGTCCAAATGGCAAAAGAGCAGTACTAACTTGAACACCAGAAGGAAATATATTTTATTAAGAAATAAATTCTACAAAGGAGCATAAACAGTAGCCGAACAGCAGCAATACCTGAGTATCTTAGAATTATTTGATTGGCATATCTGTGTGAGAGAGGAGCTGAGGCGAGACACTAAGAGGTAAAGCTGGGTTTGCACTTTGAGCTGACCCAGTACAGCGCTTGGCATTGGTATAACCTCGTTATGTGTATATCTATACACATAACTGTGGGGAACAGGTGTTTTGAGATCTATAGTTAGGAAGAGGCAGAGACAGAATCCAAGAAGTGTCAAAACTTTGACTAGAGGGCTTTGCATATACTTTGAAAAGGAATATCTTGGGATATGGAACTGGTGTCCAGAGCAATAGGCAGAGTTGAGCCCACATCAATGTTCTTGAAGGAAATTATCCTTCCTTGCCTTCTTGCCAAGGGATCAAGATAAGATTAGGAAGATCTTCAGTTTCATATGACAGCTGATTACAAATTCTAAATCCTTGAACATTCCTTTTGCTTAGGCTACCTTCACTCACTTTCTGGTCTCCTCTTTTTCCAGTGCTTTCATACTACTTCTATGTGAGTGTGGGTTCCCTGGTGGTCTGTTGTCTCTCTCAGCTCCTGCTTGCCAGCTAGGTTCAGCTTTCCGCTGGCCGGGTGGGAGGGCACAGGCTGGAACCGAAGAGGGTAGGGGAACGGAAGGAAAAGAGGACAGGATTCTAGTACCGATGAGGACCCGACTCCTAGTTCCGAGAATCTGAGGAGGCGTAAGGAAAAACAACCTTGCGGGAGGTGGCGGTGGAGGGGGTGGGGGGGTGTCGTCTCTCCTGCCCTGGGGACTGGGATTCCTAGCGCCCTTGACACCCGCTGGGTCCATTGTGGCACTTCTACAATACTGTCTACAAGATTTGTCTCTTTAGGGATGTCTTGATTGTTCCTTTGCCTGTGTCAATTTACATAAAGTATATAATATAAAATGCCTAGAAACGTCTCGAAATTTCCACTTGCAAACTGGACTCTCGATTCTAATACCTTCCACCTCAGACTCCTCCCTGTTTAGAGCTTCCCAGTTTCAGTAGAAGCGTTAACATCCATACAGTTGCTCACCTCCTAAGTTCAGAAAGCATCATGGCTCCTTTCTCTGTGCCTCCCCTGTGTTCAGTCTGTCAGTAAGCCCTGTGAGGTGTCTTCAGAATACTTCACATCAGTGCTTCCTAAGCTTATTTCACATTGAAATCACCCAGGGAAAGTTAAAAAAAAATTGATGCTGTGTCCTGTCCTCGGTGATTATGATCTAATTGGTCTGAATTTTAAGATGTCTCATCCCAGCTGCTTGTAGCTGCAGGCAAGTTTGAGGACCATTGACATATATCGAGAGTCACAATTGTCAGGCCTCTCCATCACCCCTGGTGGATAATTGCAGTACCTCTTAAATGATGGCTGAGGGCTTTTTTCCCCCCCTTTCATTCTTTCCCTGGACTATCTATTTTCTACACAGTGATCTGTTCCAAATGTAGGTCATAGCAAGCCGCCCTTCTATGTAGAACATTCCAATGGCTGTCCATTTCATCAAGTGAAACCCATTTCCTTTATCAGGCCATCATGATTCTGTAGACGGAATTTCTCTATTCCTTCTCACTGCTCCTCCTCAACTCTCTTCCACCTACGCTGTGCTGCAGACACACCTGCCTCCTACTTAGGTTCCCTGACACGAGCTGACTCCCTTCTCAGAGCTTTCACAGGAAGCCTACTGATGATATCCTGATCCTTCAGGTATCAGCCAGAATGGCGTGTCTTCAAGGCAGCCTTAGATAAAAGTGTTCCCTTCTCCTTCATTCACTCTCAGATTTTCCAGTTTGCTTTCTTTATCTTACTGAGTTTATGTACTTGTTTGTTTGGTATGTAATTTCTCCTGCTAAATCAAAATATTGAGAAAATAATAATCCTTGTACTTATCTTGTACTGTCAGTATGCAGAACAGCTCCTGCATTAAGGTGTTTATTATTAAATCCATGTTGACTATCTGACCCTTGAATGGTCAAATGTATTATTCAGAAAGATAGCTCTGTCCAGACGCTTGGGACATTGCAGATTTGTAATTCACACAGTAGTAATAGGACATATGTCCTGTATGTAGGAGAAGGGCAAGCAAAAATTAAAATATGGCTTCTTTTTTTTTTCTTTTCCTTTTTTGTATTTAGGAAAATATAGGATCATGAGTTGGATGTATTATGGAGCACAATAAATGTAAGTTGTAGGTGCATTAATCAGATTACTGTAGCTCATGGTGGGATAGCAAGCAGCTTCAGAATGTACAATGCTTTAACACAAGAAAAAGTTTCCTTCCTAGTCATGTAATGATTGCTGTGAGACTGGGAAACTCTAGAAAGTTGTCTTTCTTCATATAAGAGCTCAACATTCCAAATTTCATGGCTCTGAAGTATGGCCACAAAGGAGAAAACAGACAATTGATCAGAAATTCTTATGTATTTTCTTGTTCATATTCACTGACCAAATCAAGTCACATGATCTTAGAAGAGAGAAAATAATAACAAATCTTCATGAGCAGGTATGAGTACCTGCTACAGAAGGTCCCAGTCAAAGTGGAATAAAGAACAAAGAACTCAGAACATTTTGGGTTTATGAGTATGATGAAGCACTGCAGTCCCCACTTCTGGTCAATATTTGAGTCGTAGTTCTGAAATTGTATTTGTGGAATCAGATAGGCATGACAGAAACAAGAATCTTCTGGAGAAATCAGATTTGACAGGAGTCACCCTCTACACTTCCTGATTAGTTTTCACAGTCTTGTGGCAAGAGCACTGAGCATCTAAGGCACTGAGACCATAAATGCTTTGTCCTTCTGAGACAGTCTTCAAGTCAGCCTTCATGAGGGAAGATACTAGAAGCTTCCAGACTTAGAGATCCATTTTTTATGCATAGATTTCCTACTCAAAGCTTTCCAAATAAGGTACATTTATATACCAAAAACAAACAAACAAAACCAAACAAAAAACAGCAACAACAAAACCCAAATGGACTTTTGTCAGCCATCAGTGGATAACACCAGGTGCAGCCGAGCAATCATCTAATTGATGTGCTATGTAGTAGTACGCTCCTGCGGTGGCTCACCAAAGAAGACAAGGAGACATTCTCATACGTGGAAACTCTGCCAGAACTCTACAGAGGGAATCACCGTCATGTCCAGTGCCATACTCACAGTGGAACCCTGAGCATCTCAGCTCAGGTATTTTTATTGATTCAGAACTCCTTGGGTGCTCTACTGATACCATGTGCAGATCATGAGCAATCAAACATCCCCCACAGAAACCCAACACCTGCAGACAAGACAAAACACCAAGGCCTACGCATCCCTTTTTCTAACAGTGCACAAAAACAGTTATTTTAAACATAAGTAAAAATAAACTTCCACAATATCCCAGGTTGAGATTGTTACATCTTTGTTTGAAGATCACACTTACTGTCATCTTGTTACAGGTACAATTCAGCTCAATAACTTTGATCTTTCAACTCAAATAATTTCATGGGTTGCTTTCTTCCTCAGTTTGTAGTTAAATATTGAAATAAACAAAAGACCTCTTGGCTGCAAATGTTAACCTCAAAGCTCTGGGTTGTACTGTAATCCAAATATATGACTTGAAGTTACGAATCTTGAAAAGAAATGTATGTTTTCTGATTTTCCTCATAGCCTTGTGTGAAGTTTCTCTGTGTTGCTAGGATCACATGATGAAAATATCAGAAAAAAAAAAAAGAAAACTTGACTGAACTTTAGACATACTTTAAAGATAAACCAAATGGATTCTTGCTAGGCTTCTCAAAATAAGCCCTAGATCTTAGTGGGTAAAAAGAGAAGAAAATAATGGTGGTGATGTGTTTCAGGATTTTCAACTGCTGTGTGAATGCTATGAGCGTTGTGGTCATAGGAATGCCACTGAGCGAGTTATTTCAGTCTCTCGTTCAATGTCACCTGGAAAAGGAACAGTTTCCGGTGTCCAACCTTCACCCCAGGATCATGTCTCTCATCCAGCAAGATGTGCTCACCTAGGCCACTCATCACTGTTTTGAACCTTTCAATGGTTAAGTTGAGCTGTGATGTTGAGACTATTTTGGGATGCCCCTGTATCTTTCCTAGATACATCAAACCCTGCAGGATGCTCCTTCTGACATATAGCCTACAAAGTTCCTCTCTCCTGTCACAGGGAGCTGTGTCCTCTTGCTTCCAAGATCTCTTCCCTAACAACATTGTCTAATTAGTGCTTATGGAACCAATGACTAAATACAGATTCTGATGATATCAAACCTCTCAGTACATGCCTATTTACTTTGGGTTACTAACAGAACTATTACTGTCTTATTCAGATGGGTAGATCATCTGAAATTCCTTTCCTTGTTCTCAGTAGCTTGGTTCGAAGGTAGCCTCCTAATGCTTATGCACTTTTACATGCAATTGTTTGTGTGGCTTGTGAGTCACAGTATGCATGCATTCCTATGTCTCTTTTATAGCACTCTTCTGAAGAGGCTAGCTGTATTTCTTTATAAAACAGATTAAAAAGAAATCTGTATCAGTGCTGCATGGTTTCAAACACAGCAGGCACAGGCACTCAGTGTACAATACTTTTGCTGAAACGAAACAAGTAGATCTGCAAAAATGAATAAGCGAGTACATCCTAACACCTAGTTTCTGTGCACATATTCACTTCTTAATAACTAATTCACTTCTAGAAAATCGTAAGGCCATTTTACAGGTTCATGTGTATCATTAAAAATAAGTAGCAATGAAAATAAGAGCAATAAGAAAGTAAAGCCTGTTTGGGGTGAGGGTAATACCATTATAGCGGTTAGGATACAAAAGTTGAAGTCCTGAGGGCCTACGTATGTGCTTCAAGCTTTCTAATGGACAATGTTTGAGGCAGAATTCAATATTCCTACCCTTTAATAGATAAAACTGTGTTCAGGAGTAGCCCAGCCTTTTCTGTAACGGAAACTTAGAGGAAATTTATCATATAGTCTTTATAGCCAAGTCACCCTGGACTGTAGTGAAGAAGACCTTGAACAATGTCTCTACAGCAAGCACAGTGAGCATCACAGGACTGCTTCTGCCAATGTCCCTCAATGACAGAGAACCTATGTGATGAGGTAGGAACATAACTCTGTCATGTATCTTGATCTCAAGACAGATTTTTAAAGAGTCGGAGGAATGGGTGGACTTTAGGATACCTCCATAAATTGTCCTTTTCAATTAAGCTTTGGATTGATTATTGCCTGAATGAGTTGAAGACCATGCTGTCATTGATATGGGGAATTACCTCAGGGGACACTGACTTCAAACCTCAGGAAATGTAAAAGCTACAGAAAACACAGACTCAGAGAGTCTAGCAAACTTGCCGGCTGTTGGATGCTCTCTGGTACAACACATGACTTAATATAATTCTTGCTGCTTATATAAAAGAAAATTCAATGCACAAAAGATGATTTAATAGAGTATCCACTGAAAAACTTTAAAACTTTTTATTGTTTGAGGATATGCATGTGTACTGAAAATTGTAATTACAGTGGAGTAGTTTTAAAAATACAGTTTTTTTTAATGTAAACATTGCTTGCAAGTAAATGATTAAGTCTACAACCAAATGCTGAGGTCAGAATGACTTAAATGAAAGAGAAGTTCAGAGTCAGTAGATTCACAATAGAAACCCAAAGACTCATATTCAATTAAATGATCTAATTTCAGAATCAATGACCCAGAAGGAAACAGTGTTCTATTATTTTCAGGCATGTGTAGCACTTGGACTGGACTTTCACAACAGCTGTGTGCTTGCTAACAGAAAGGAGAGTCCTGGGACACGTATGGGGGTGTTTTGACAGCTACATCAGGAGTTCAGCCACCGTAGCATACTGGTTTTGTAGCCAACATGCCAGGAAAGCAGAGAAGGCAGGCCAATAGGTTCCATGACAGTAGGGGAGCCCTGGTGTCATTTACACCGGCTTTTCCAAATCTACAAAGTGTTTCCATTGTACTTAGGGTTTAAAATCTTTGTCAGATGGCACCAGAGCAAGCTAATGCGGTGGCATGTTCTGAAGGCATTCATTTTTTTTTTCTCCTGCTAACAAGTGGGGAAAGTGAATTTTTGTAATTAATAGGCACTTACCCTTCTTTCGTCATATTGTCAGCTTCAGTTGGCTTCTCTTTTGCCATTAACATGTCTACTGCATATGTCAAGTGGAAGCCTGACATGCTAGTGGCAAACAGAATATTATGTGAAGGCGGCAATGTGTTAAAACAATTGAGCGAGCGAGCACTAAAGTTTGCTGCTCGGGCCATATGTTGCAGTGTTTAATTTCCCGTAGTGGAGAAACACGGTTGTCAGAGAAAAAGATGATGAATACATTTACTTTGGGCGACTTATTACAATGAAGAATGACTTTCCAGAGGACGAGAACACGAGAATTAGGCTTGCATGCAGAGCATATGGGAGGCATTCAGACACAGGCAGGCATGGCAGGACTTTCGAATGAAAGACATTTAATCAATGCATGTGGCTAGTGTTGACATATGGAAGTGAGAAATGGGTTTTGATTTGGAAGACAGGAAGAAGGTTAACGCTAGTACAGGTGGTTACAGAATGATTGATACCTGGAGTAACTAACAGAGAAAGAAAATGTAACTCTTGCAGTTGGGCAACAGACTCCAGAGAACGATGTAATTTAGAAAAAATACAGAACATAAAATGATCTAGGATAGGTCACCTGTAGAAGAAGAGATGACAGGCAGAGCGAGCTGATGACCTAGTGGCATGATCCAATAGTAGTGACAGCTGGGGGAGGAGCCTTGTGGCTGGGGGTATGCATGATCTACATCCAAAAGGGAAATGGCAGCTAATGGTTTTCCCAGGCTGATGATGGTACGACTTCTGTTTGTTCCCCTGGGAGCGGTCTTAGAGCATCCAAATCCCACTTGGAACTAGAGAAACGCTGTCCTTTGAGGATAGCAAAGTTCTGCAAGGGACACGAAACACAGTTAAATGTTCGCGTATTTTCTTCCCTACACCCATGATTTCTAGGTAGGTTTGCATAATCACTTTCTTTTTTCTTGCTTCCTAATCACACAGGATAGAGATCTATAAATAACCTTTATCTGATGGCCTTTAATCCCATCCTTCCAGAGGTGAAAGGTCACTGAAGCCTCTTGTGATTGAGTTATTTATTTCTTGCCTTTTCTGCTTGTTTTCAGTTATCTGGTCAGGGAGATGTCATGAGAGGAGAGATTGATCATCACAAAGAAGATGTGATAGCCAGATCCTACTCAAAATACCAAGAAGACTTACGCTCAGAAAGTCTGTTTGTGAGGACAGCATGTTAAATGGGTGCTCTGGAATGGTTCGTTTGAGGTCTGATTAGGTCAATGGGCTTAACAGTTGAAGACAGAGTATTGTTCTTTTCTAAACTAAAAGCATCTGCTGGATACTTAGGGTTGACTTAGCTAAAAGATCTACTTAAAAAAAAAAGTTGAACTTTCCACAGGTCAAGGAAGTTAAGAAGTCTCCCTCCATGTGGGCCAAGTATGGTGCATGAAAGTAAATACTGAAAACGGAAGCTTTTTTAATGCTATTATTAGATAGGGTGTGTGTGTGTCTGTGTCTGTGTGTGCACACGCGCGTGCGCAGGGGTGAGGAGAGAGGACAGTGAGGGAATACTGACAATCAAGTGTAAGCATTTTGAATTTAGGTGTAGTAGGGCATGGTGGTGCATGCCTTAATCCCAGCACTCAGGAGGCAGAGGCAGGTGGATCTCTGAGTTCAAGGCTAGCCTGGTCCACGTGGTGGTTCTAGGATACCCAAGGCTGCATAGAAGGATCCTATCTCAAAAAATAAAGGCAAATAAGTAAGTTCAGGTGTTTGCTTACAATTCAGAGTGGCTTATTTGACTTTACATTTTGCCTGTGCATGCTGTTTAGTCCTTGCATTTTTCTAAAGCTTAAGATTTCACTAAGGGGAGTTAGGAGTTACAGATGGTATGGATTAAATTCTGAGAGCGAGTCTAAATTGATCTAACATAAATTACCCTTGAAACCAAAAAGCAAGAGTGAGTGGGTGAGCGAGGGAAAGGTCGAAAGGAGGGTAATTAAATGTAAGTACCAAGTCTCTTGTAGAGGGGTCCTCACCAGAGTGAACAGATAATACCTCAGTTTCCCCCATTAGACAATGAGGAAAACAGCTTACATTCTCATCAAATACTGTGAAGCTCAATCTCTGCTTGATATCTACTTGACAATCTTCACACAAAAGGTGCAATGGATGTGAAATGAAATGTTAACATCCAATATCATGCTGGTCTCACTCTCTCTTGTTTTTCAAGTGTCTGCCACTTCTGCCTTCAACAAGTCAGTCTTTTGACCTGCTACCCCAAGCCTCTTGACTAATCTAATATCTAAAAATCACAGTTGCAGATAGTGACGATGGACCTACATGTGCCATCACACTCTTTTAACATGATTTAAATCTTATTTATATCTGGACATGGGATGTACTCTCAGGATTTTGATGAATGGTACAGAAAAAATGCAGGGCAAAAGCATAATCATTACAGTCATCAGAACCAGTATGATTTGAAGACAGGCAATACGAGCTTCGAGCTTCATAAATGGCATGGGTAGATCATTATCGTTGTTCAAGGTGCACAGACTTTACGCACATCTGATCTGAGGAAGGAAAACTAAAGTCAGTTCAGTTCTTACAGAGAACAAAGCAGTGATTGTGGAAAGCTGGCAAATTGCCTAAAAGGAATAACTGACCAGTAGGTTAGATCTGATTTTCAGGAATCTCTATGAACTGCCCTTAACTTTAGTGTCAGCTGAAACTGATATTGTATGTCATCTATACATGCTGCATGTCATTGCTGAGATCCCCTTCTCCTGAATCACCACTGAAATTCTTTCATGGGTACAGCTATCTTTCTTTCGTTTCAGTAGTAAAAATACTTGGAGACCAACTGTGTGCCCACACAGGGAAGAGAATATGGATAGCACAGGCCCTGTCCTTGAGCCGGTCACAAACTAGGAAGCAAGATCAGAGAAATTCACAAGTGCTACAATGTAAAGGAGAAGATATAAATGCCAAAATAGCCACATGAACCAAGTGTCACAGGGCACTGAGGAAGGGGGAACATACATGGTTGTGCATTTCAGGGAAGATGGCTTCAGAGAGCATGTCCCCCAAATTAGCCATAAGTGGAGGGATTTTGATTGAGAAGGATGCTGGAGAGGGAGCATTTCTGGCAACAGCCTGAGCAGGGGTGTGGATGTGGGAGAGGCTGGGGCGTGTTGAAGGAAGCACACTCAGGCAAGTTTGGCTGGGGTGTTAGGTGAATGTCACAAAGGCTGAGCAGAGCAGTGGGCTTCAGACTGTGGGAAACCCTGAATGTTAGAGTGGGGGTTGTGCACATGGTAGTTTCAGAAATGAGGACAAATGAATGAGGGTGAACCAATCAGACATGGAGCTTATTAGCTCCTTTCTATCTGAGCTTTTCTATCTACTGATAATGAAGACTTTGATCATGAATGTTACTGTAGGCAGATCATGAGCTGACCTGGCTGTGTGTGGGAGGTCTATCCAGTAGGATTTCATTTCCACCCTTGAGTGAGGTCTAGAATTAGGCTTGCTTCTTAAGCCGTGCATGCATGATGCCCAGGACTTGTGTTCAGTCCATTATATGGTATTTTCTCTTATGTTCTTGATGAGTTCTCAAGTATGGGAAGGGAATTAGCCTTTAACTCCAAAGTGCCTGTTTCTCCATTCTTACTGATTCTTTCAGGATGGAGTGTAGGAGGAATGCTTTGTGTTCTGACTGGGTTTAGAAGCTAGCTGAAAATGTCCCAGGGTCTGTAGACTGCCCATCCCCAGGAAAGGAGCCTTTACTATCTGAGGTACATAAGGCTCAAAGATTCTAAAGACCTACCTTCTCAGTGTTGAAACCTACCATTTCAGTGTCAAGCTACTCTCTTTGAAGTTATATGCTTTAATTTAGCATATTCTCCTCTTTCTGATAGCTTTTAAAATTTAAATTCATTTAAATAATATGAAAATATATTTCTGTAGTTTCACAGGCTGCATTTGAAGTGCTCAGTAGCCACAAGTGGTTAACAAGTGCCATATTGCACAACACAACTGCAGGACATTTCAATCATTGTGGAAGGTTCTATAAGACAACCCTAAAGCATTACTTTTTTGTGGGTGTTAAGCCTTGAAATATGCTGCCTTAGTTACGAATAGCCATACACCCACCACAAATGCACACTGAGATGATATGGCTTCACCATAGAGTCCCACCTGCCTGGTACCAAGAAGGAGAGGGAAGGAGGAAGGGAATGCTATTCAACCAGGGAATAGACATTTGATTTGAAAAACTCACCATCATGGAATATAGGCTAATCAAACAAGGGAAAAACAGAAAGGAAAAGAAAGCAGTGTGCTGTGCAATCCTAGAACATTAATTAAAAGGCATCAGAATAAACCATAAGAAAATTTTGCAACCCTGGATAAGCAAGGACCATATTTGGAAGAGAGTTTCAAATTACATTGGATTATGCACAATAAAAGATATTGTGGAATTCTGCAAAGAGGTGCTATTGAGAAAAACCAAAAATGCAACTGGTCTGTATCATTCTTGTTTGCCCACAAAAATCAAGGATATTGAATTCATGAACTCTTTGCAAATGGAGATTTAATGTACTCACACTTAAAATATTGGTGTAATGAAATTAGAATAGTTCATGTGAGTCCTAAATATCCTGCATACTGATTGGACACCCCACACTTCAAACAAAAAAGCCCTTGGACTAGGATGTAGACTCTGTGAAGCAGAGCTCTTGTTGATCCTCCGCCCCATGCAACACCAGAATTTAGTGCAGTGCATATAGTATACAGAAATGTTTGAATGAATGTTTATTGAATAAGGAAGGAAAGGGAAAAAATGAATGTGTCAAGACTTTGGGAACTGTCATGTTAATCTAGACTCTTAACATTCATGATGACATAGACTTGTTGGCCTCCCTAGAGTTAAGCAATTAATTCATTAAGTTTTTATTTTAAAATGTAATTTTGAAGTTCATATATTTGTATACTTTTCTATATATGCACACACGCACACAAACACGAGAATGAATAGTGAAAAGTCTTGTTAATTGAGTACCACACATTCTGAGTTCCCTTAATCTGTCCTTTTGTGTATGTGATATGTGTGTGGTGTGTATGTGTGGTACAGGCATGTGAACATGCAGGGACAGGTGGAAGCCAGGGCGCGGTGCAGGCGTGGTCATTATCTCTCTGCGGCTTACTGCCTTGAGACACGTCTCTCACTCCCGCTGAACTGGAAGCTTGTCCTTTCAGCCAGGTTGCGTGGCCTTCCAGCTTCCAGGAAACCCTGTTTTACTCCCCCAGTTCTGGGGTTACAGGTACACACAACCATTTTATTTGGGTATTGGGCATTTGAACTCAGGTCCTTCTGTTTTTAGAGCAAGCACTCTTACCCACTGAACAGTCTCCACCCTTACTCAGCTCTCACCCGTAGTTACTCTATTTAGTTCCTTGTAAATTCTCCCAGTTTTTCAGTGTATATAAGAATATAAATCTGTATTATTTTCACCTCTCCTATTACCTTTTCTCGCCCCACCCCATCTTTCTTAGGTTGAAACCCTTCTTCTCAACTCTCCCTCCTACCTTCATGTCTCGTCCCCCGCCCCAACTCCTGGGACTCATTGAGTTTAATTAGGATTGGGCTGCTTTCGTGGGCATAGATAACTTACCAGTGGCAACACCACTGGAGAACATGGCACCCTTCCTCAGCAGTCATTACCTCCCAACAGTTCCACAGGAGTCGTGGGGCCTCATCAGCCCCCTCCATGATGAACTGCTGAAGGGCCTCCAGCTGCTGAGCTCGTGGGTGCAACAGCCATGTGATGTCAGGGCGATGGGGCTATTTTCCCCTTATTATGAAGCAGGCAGACTACTTTCATGCTGTTCTGCATTTTGCTATCTTTTTTATATCAAGGTCTCTTGGATGCTCTTCCATATGACTATAGTCTGTTCATCCTTTTTTTATTTTTCATCTCTTATAGTATTGTGTGGTTTGAATGTATCATAATTTTTTTAATCTGTGTCTTTTAGCAATTTACTGAATTTAACGGTTTAGGCTATTTAAAAAAAATTCTTTTTTGTTCCTACAACAACGCCGTGACGAATACCTTCAGCATACGCCCTTTCATTTATTTGCTAGCACATTTGTAACATGAATTTCCAAAAGTGAAGCTGTCTGGGCAAAAGATATATGCATTTGTAATTTTGATAGATTTTGTTAAACTGCTCTCCATATGGGGTTATGCTAACATATACTCCCACAAGCAATGTTTAAGAGGGTTCCTTTCCTACAGCCTTTCCAGTGGAGTGTATTATCAGAGCTTTGGATTTTTGCCAACCTGATAGGAGAAAAATGGTATCTCAATATAGTTCTAATTTGCATTTCTTTTATTATGAGTGAAGCTGAGCATCTCTCCAAATGCTTAAGAGCCTTTTGTGTTTCATTTTGTGTGAATTGTGTGTTTAAATCTTTTGTCCACTTCTGTCCGCTTTTTAAAAAATTTCCTATTAGCTTGTTTGAGTTCTTATTCCTCTTTGTATGGGAGTTTTTCTTTAACCAGGGAGGCAAACCTCATTTTACATATAAGTTGCAATGTTTTTTAATTTGTGCATTTTTAATTTTTGACTTTGCTTATGGGGTTGCCTCTGTGTGCGTGTGTGTGTGTGTGTGTGTGTGTGTGTGTGTGTGTGTGTGTGTGTGTGATTTAAAAGCTTTTATTAGTATGTACTCACATCTCTTAACATTTCCTTTGATGGATCCTAAATTTTGAACAAGGGTTAAAAAGAATCTTTCCAAGGATTAAAACTGTATTTGGTTCTTTTCATACTTTAATGCTTATATTTCTATTATCTAAATTTTTCATCCATTTAAAATTGATCATTGCATAGGATGGGAGGCACAGAGTCAATTTAGTTCTTTCCCAGATGTCTACCCTTTTGTCCCAACACCATTTGTCAAATAGCTCTGCTTTCCTCCTTTGGCTCGAGGGGCTCATTTTAGCACGTGTGGCTTTCAGGGCTACATATTACTGAATAGAGTCTGATGAGCATTTTACTTTGGTTGTTGCAAAACCTACTAGGGCAGATTATGGGCCAGAGAAGAACTTCTGGGTCTTCTAGGTTGCCCAAAAATCTCAAGCAAACAATTCCTCTGTGCCTCTAAAAAGTGTGAGCAAGAAAGGTAGTGTTCCCTCCATGTAAAAGCAAGAAGGTTTAAGGTCTCTGGAGTAAATGCTTCTTGGACTCCAGATTATGGTAGAAGCAGAGGCTGTACCTTCTTAAAGGCACAAATTGCTGATTAATACTGCTATGGTTCAAACATGTCCCTGACCTGTAGATGTTGATTCAGGGTAAAAGCTTTTTATTCTTTGACTAATTTAATCCCCAGTCCTAGTCCTGGAGCCCTGGAGTGTTTCAGCCTCCATACAATCTACTCTTAAGCCAAGAACTGGAAGGCTTCAGTCTTCATACAATCTAGAACATTTAAATCATTGAGATTTACTGCTGACTGAGCCACTCTGACTAGCTCCTTCTGAACCCAGACTTTTCTGGTTCAATTCACTCTTGTTCTGGCTCAAACTCTTCTGCAAGCTGACTGGTTCTGACTGATCTTCTGAGCTGGCTGACTGTTTCTGACCAAACTCTTCTGACTGTGGCAGACTCTGGCTGATTCTCTAACTGCTTTAGACTGAACTTCTCTGCTCAGCTTCAAACTGATTCACACTCTCCATCAGATACCGACTTCTTACTGCTGAGCTGCCTCTGTGTCTCTACCTCAGACTCCTCAGACTGCTCTGTGAGCTCTCACTGCCCCATACTGCCTTAGTCAGCCTCTCTGCACCTCTGCCTTATCCTCAAGTCAGATCACTTCATTGCCACTGTATCTTGTCTTCTGACTCTCTGAGCTGAGAGTCTGCTTTTCTACTGTCAAAGTTGGGTGTGTCCTCTCTCTGATTTACTGTGCTAACCATTCCTCTGAATTGTCACTTTGCCTGCCCTTTACTCTGGCTCATCTTGTCTGACACTGGATCCTTCTAGCTCTGTTACCTGTCTCTACTTTTCTCTTTTGGATTAAAGACAGGTGCTACCACTGCCTTCTGAACACTTGGATTAAAGGTGTGTGCTAACGTTCTTTCCATCCTAGGGCAGTCATGCTGATAGATTAAAAGATTACATATTTCTCTACACCTTCCCAATCTATGTCTTAAAAACTTAAACTTCACTGCAACTCTATTGAGAGGTGGGACCTTTAGGAGAACATTGCCCTCTTGAATGGATTAATGCCACTAACACAGGAGTAGGCTCCTTACCAAAGGATAATTCTAGTCTGCCTTCTAGCCTTCACTTGCCACCTTCTGCCATGGGATGCTTGAGCATGAGGGTCCTTACCAGATGTAGCCCTTTCTGTTTTAGACTTCCTACACTCCCAGAACCATAAGCCAAATAAAATTCTGCTTCTTCTTCATTTCCCAGTCTGAGGCATTGTGTTATAACAGCACAACAGGGATTAAGACAAGCAGAAAAAGAAAGTTTTCTTTGATGCATAACCCTCAGGTAAACTGACTTCCCAGGTTCTCATCTTTATCTGCAAAAGGAGTGAACTCAAATAGTTACCCTCTAAAGACACTTGGAGCACGGACATCCCATGAATGGTAAGTAGGAACATCTGATGAAGCGTTTTAGTCACAAGGACTGGATTGCACTCCATACTCGGTCAGTCTCCACTACATAAATCGTGTCCTCCGATGAGGTCAGTGCTAGGGCTCTGAGTGTAAGTCTGAGTCTTAAGACTGACCACTTGTGAAATTTTTAGAGAATAGCACACAGATACAAAAAGAATTATTACGTAGTAAGAGATTTTTCAAGAGAACAGGCATGCGTATTGTCTCTCATTGTGATTGCTAAGCCTGTAATAATCCACTGCAAATTTTTGAACCTGTCCTATTGCCTAGGCCTCCTAGGGCTTAGATATTCTGCCATTTTCAAATGTGGTATGAAAGTAGACTCCTGCTCACTGGAAGGGCAAGTTTCAAGATGACAGGATCAATGATGGTGGAAGGACCAAATGTTGGGAGTCGTTATTTACATCATCTTAGATAAAGAGCCCCCTGGGGTAGCATATCAAAGGCTCTGCTTGTGACATTCAAAAAAAAAAATCTCTAGCCAAGTAGCAGCAGGAGGTGTTGGATCAACTGGCAAATATTCTTTTTTTTTTTTTTTTAATGTAGATTCTTAAAGCATCACAGATTTAAAGCATAGATCAGAACAACATATCTAAAAATGGCTGGAAGGTAAACATATTTGAGTTTAAACAATATGCATTAAAAATACCAATAACCAGCTTCCTGTATTAATCACATCACATGATTTTGTTTTTCTACAGTATGCAGATGTCTTTCTCTAAGCAAAGTTACACATTTCTATTTCGAGGCTATTAACGGTGGAGCAGCTGTACACTACCAGAGAGTTTTTAGAGATTGTAATGAAATTAAATGACAGAAAAAGGAAAAAGAAAAGATGCCTTCTTTTGAGCGAGGCTGGTTGGTGGCATCGCCACAGTAAACATATTTAAAATACATAATGTTTTCCCTGGAGTCACACTGGATCTGTACATTGTAAGTAATTGGAACAAAGACTTCAGGTTTAAAAAAGGATTCATCACATTAAGAAAACAAAATGCTTCCTCCAAAGGCTCAAGCCAGTCTTTTATTCATTATATTATTAGTCTCTATTCAATGTATAAATGATGTTGAGTATGTGAGCAGCAGCTATGCTTAAGAGGACACTGTGAAGGGGGTAGTAGCATCATTGGTCACCAACATTTGGTGAATAACTCTTGCCAACTGTTCAGCACTCAAATTCTGCAAATTAGCTGCTTGTATTTTACCCTTTACTGCCAAATAAGGAAGTCTTTTTTTCAAAAGTGGATTTAGAAAACTGGCACACTCATATAAATATATACCTACATAGATATGCACAAAGCAGGATACCTCAGAGGTATTGCAAGTTTGCTTTCAGATAACAGAAATAAAATGAATACTGCAATAAATTGAGTCATGTGAATTTGGGGACTCCCAGGTGCACATAAAATGTTTATACTACACCATTGTCTGTTAGATGTGCAGTAACATTACGTCCAAAAAATGTACAGAACTTAATGAAAACGGACAGTGGTCACTGAAGCCTTTAGCCAGTTCTGATTCTTTTTGCCAGTGGAAAGTCTCCCCTGGATGTCAATGACTGTGGGCTGGTCAGGTGCCAGCTGCTGCAAGTTAGGGTGACCATGGAAATTTCTTAAAAATAAGACAACAAAGAAGTTTTATTGCATTGATCGACTTTTCCTTTCACAAAAGTTATCTCCATGGCATGCATATTGATTGACAGCTTTTTACCCTCAGCAGAACTTCTTTTAAACCTGGACTCAATCCTTTCGAGCCCTGCTGCTAGGTGCATGCCAGAGTCTAAATCTTCTGTTGCAAGGTCAACGGTGGTGTTTACAGTATCATCACCAGGAGTAGATCATCTCAAACAAAAAACAACAAAAACAAAAGCAAAAGCTTCCTTTGCTCATCCTGAAGAAACAGATCTTTATCTGTTAGTTTCATGACAAAGTTGGTTCTATTCCCATTTCTGCTACAGCTGAAATTCCCTCCCCCAGTGCTCTTGAATGCAATTAAAGTCATCTGTGAAGGTTGGAATCAACTTCTCCCAGACTCCTATTAGAGCTGATATTTGGACCTCCTTTGGTGAATCAGGACTCTTCTTACTAGTAGCTAGAATAATGAATTATTTTTGGAAGTAAATTTCAACTTATTCTACCCCAATCCACCAGAGAAATCAGTATGGAAACTATAGATTTATGAAATGAACTTTTCTGAGTTGTAAGTCTCAATAGTTGACTTGATCCTGGCTTCTAATTTTGATATCTGTGTAGTTATGTGGAAACGAATGCGTGTAGAAACTCAAAAGCACGAGAAGGGGAAATAGAGGCTTTAAGAGAGAGAGAGAGAAAGCAGGGGCAGGTAACAGAGTACACGTGATATGAAAATGGGGGAGTGGGTACTGAGATGAGAAGGTTGTCAGCAGGGGTGGGGCAGGGAGATGGGGAGGAGCAGTGTGGTAGGTCAAGCAAGACAAAGCAGGTATTGAAATAATGTAAAAAAAAAGAAAAAATCTGCAACTTTGTAAGCTAATAAAGCCAAAATATAATAGAGGAAATTGGAAATTTAGTAAACCACATTGCCAACAGAGGTGTTGTTACCCAGGCTCATTTCATTTACATGGGCAGAACAAATTTACTGATTCTTAAAAGTCCTGGGATTTGAAGCTGTCAGCTGCATTAGTCTCTAACAAGAGAGTCATCCTGTCCTTCGAAATCAGGCATTGTCTTCTCTCTAGCTGTGAAAGTCCTAGATGGGTCTTCTTCCAGCATAGGGCTCTTTCAGATCCTTTGAGAATCAGTTTACTATGTGGCCACCAATCATCTTAGCTGGATCTTCTGGGGAACTTGATGCCGTTCTACGCCAGCACTGGCTGCCTCTCTTGCCCTTCATGTTATGAAGATGTTATCATGAGATGAGATGATATCATGTTATCATGAGATGGTATCTTTCCTTAAATTTCATGAATCGGCCTCTACAGGCTTCTTATGTGGCTTCCTCTCTATGCCCTTCTAAACCAGAGGAAAGTTAGGGCCTTGGCTTAATAGAATGTTGTAGCTGTTCTGATCTTTTTGAGCCAACAAGTCTTTCTTGTATCAAACATAAATTTGTGTAACTTTCTTACCATTTGTGTGCTCACTGGATTATCATGTTTAATTTTCTTCCAGAACTTACCTTTATTCACCATTTAGACAATTGTTTGGAACAGAGGTATATTTCAGCCTACTATGGCTTTTGACTAGCTTTCCTTACTAAGCTGAATTGTTTTTAGGTTTTTGATTTAAGGAGATGTTTGACATCTCCATTCACGTGAACACTTAGAGGCCACTAAAGGGTAATTAAGTGACCTACTTCCAATATTTCTGTGTCTCAAGGAAGACTGAGGAGAGGGAGAGAAACAGAGAAGGAGGGCATTCAGGACATAGACAATGTTCTTCAAACACATTCTCTCTCCTTTATGAATATCGTTTGTGATGTCACCAAACAATGTGTTGGTAAAATATAAGAATAATGATCAGACATCACCATAAAGAAACGGTAATGATAGAAAGATTTGAAAGAGTCCTGGAAGTACCAAAATGAAACCCAAGGACATGAAGCACACATGACGTTGTGAAAATGGTGCTGGTAACATATAGGACAAGAGGTTGTAAAAAAAAAAAAAAAAAAGTCAGTTTGCAACAAATCTGCAGTATCTGTGAGTTGCAATAAAGTGAAGAGAAATGGAATGTGATATATCTGGAAAGAAAACAGTTCCATAGTGCCATCATGACCCCAGCTTTATTGATGGATAATTGTCAAATTATATGTATTTTAAGGTGCACAATGTAAAGATCTGATATGCATTTATATAGTAAAGCAATTGCTACAGCTAAGTTAGCACATAGATTAACTCACGTAAGTACTACCTTTTGGTTCAACGCTAAGAAGTGGGGTGCAGCTTGGTGTTAGAGTGCTTGCCTCACATGTACGAGGCCTGGATTCCATCCCTAGTACCAAAAAGAAAAGAAAAATAGTATTAAAATTAAAATATATTACTAGTTATAGTCATCACGCTGGGGGTTAGGAACTTAATCTTTTTTTATAACTGAAACTTAGCACCTTTGACCAGCCTTTTCCTAGTTCCCCTATTTCCAGCTCCTGAAAAACAACATTTGTTTATTTATGGCTTCTTTGACCCATGGGTATTCAGAAATATGTTCTTTAGTTTCCCTGAATATGTCAATTTTTCCAATATGCTGTGCGCTGTTGACTTCTGGTTTCATTACACGGTGCTTGGCAGTGGGACTTGCCGAGGTTTCAGTCTCCATGTATTTATTCAGACTTGATTTGGGATCTAACTCCTGATATATTCTGGAGAAAGTTCCAGGTGCTTTGGGAAAGAATAGGTATTGTTCTATGTAGGGTAGAATATTCCCTGCGTGTCTGATAGACACATTTGGCCCTTGGACTTCAACTTTGCTATTTCCTTATTTTCTGACTAAATGATCTTGGTCGGAGTGGGCCAAATCTCCGACTTTGAAATCCCCCACTATTACTGTATTGTTTGCATTTTTCCTGTTAGTTCTGTTAATATTTGCTGTAAGTTTTTAGGATGCAATGTTGGGTGTATGAATATTTATAAGTGTCTTGATTAATTGACCCCTTTATCGCTATATAATGGTATTCTTTATCACTTATACATTATTAAAATTATTTACTTATTCTTACTTGGTACAAAAACAAAGGCTGAGGATCTGGCTCAGTTGGTAGAGTGCTTGCCTTCATGCATAAAGCACTAGGTTCAATCCTCAGCGCTGTGTAACTAGTATGGCAGTGTATACTTGTAACCTCAGGACTCAGGAGATATATGCATAGGAACCAGAAATTCAAAACCAGCCTTGACTATACAGGGAATTTGTGGCCAACTAGGGGCATATGAAACCTTACCTCAAAAAATAAAATCAAATAAATAAATACACCTACAAAATAATGCACACGAAAGAACTAAGTATACTTCTTCCCTCCCACAATCTAAGTTATGCAGATTACTACTTACTCTTTATCATTATGTGTCTATCAACATATTACTGCAGGTACATAGTTGTTTAAAGTTCATTTTTAACTTGTATACAAAGTTTGAAAATGACTTGTGTAGCACCATTGTGAAAGAATTTTGAGTTTGACGATGTATCTATTTTTTGAAGTGAATTTTGGGTTAGAGAGATGGCTCATCAGTTAAGAGCACTTGTTCTTGCGGAGGACCCCTGCTTGGTTCTCAGCATGCACATGGGAGCTTATAACCATCTATAACTCCAGTTCCAGGGTATGTGATACTCTTTTCTGATCTTTGAGGGTATGAACACACATGGTACACATGCATATATACACACACATAAACTAAATAATTAAAATAAGTTAACTGTATACATTCATATGTTTTATGCTAATAACATGCTTTCACTTTAGCTTGAAGAATTCCCTTTGATATGTCTTGTATGGCAATTCTACCATAAAAGAAGTACTTCAGTTTTCACTGTTTGGAGAAGTCTTTCTTCATTTCTGGATAGCTTTGCTGGATATTTTATTCTTGGCTGAGAGTATTTTCTTTCCACATTTGAAAACGACATTTCCCCCGCCCCCCACAGTATCTGCTAGTAAAACCACTGATAGTTTTACCAGGGTTCCCATGTCTTTGAAACTTACTTTTCTCTTGTTCCTTTCAAAGTAATTTGTCTTTTACTATTGATAATTTAATTACACTGTGTCTCAGTATAGACCTTTGTGGTTCAATCTGCTTGAGAACTTTTGTGCCTAATGAATATGGATGGTCATTTGAAGTTTTCAATCATTATTGCTTTAAACAGAATATCTGTCATTTTTCTTTCTCTTCCCCTTCTGGGAATGTCTAAATGATGGTGTCCCATGAGTTCTGTAAGCTTTTTTCATACTTTGTATTTCTTTTCTTTTGCTTTTCTGACTGGATAATTGCAAATGACCTTTCTTAAATTCTACTATTCCCACTGATGAAGTCAATTGTTTAAACTTTCCATATGGTTTTCAGTCATATCTTTGCTGCTGGATTTTTTTTATTGATGTTTTACGGTTTCTAGTTGTCTATCTGTATTTTCTTGCAATTCAATGAATTCTTTTAAGATGTCTTTGTCTGTCAGCTCATATATCTCCATTTCTTTATAGGAAGCTATTGAAGCTTTATGGGTACTCCTTGGTGGTGTCATATTTCCATGTCTTTAGCATCTTTCTATTATGACATTGGTCTGTGCACTTTGAAAGAGGTGGATGTTTTTCTGTTTTTACAGCTGCTTTGGTTGGGAAAGAGTTCCACAACTGGACAACTGGTGTTTCTATAGACAGGTGAGGCATCCTTTATCTAGGTTAGATAAAATTTATATCTATGCCTTCCAGTTTGGTAAGGCTACTGTCTGTGTTCCACAGCCAGGCGAGTCTGTCATTAGGTGCCATGTTCTTTTAAATATGAAGCCTCTGACTATACTCCATGGACAAGTAGCAACAAGATCCAGACTTGATATTCAATTAGGGTTTCTTAGAGTTGGTTAGTATCACCGTGCATGCCTCATGGTTAAGGAGTGCTGCCACATTGACTTCTTGCTCAGTTAGGATTGCAGTATCTACAAATAGACCGGTATTATGTGACATTTTCCCCAGGAAACATGAACAAATGTCTTCTTGCCCCAGATAGGGAACTGACAACAGACTAAAGTAAGGATGCTACCAAAGTCCAATTGGTGAACAAGTTAGTTTACTTGGAGTTGCTAACAGGAATATGGGTGAGGAGTTCCAGGAGAAGAAATGACTCAAAGACAGCTGAATCACGAAAAGCCTGCCCTAACATAGGTGCCACAGCTCATAGTAGCTGGAAATCTAGGGTGTATTGCATAACCTGAAGACAACTCAACAGGTTGGAGATTTGTCTTTCCAAGTAGCCTAGTAGGTCAGAGCCTCTTAGAGGCATTTCAGGAGGTCTCTACTTCTTCCAAGCAGCTTGGCTGGTCTGAGAATCTTCTGGACAGCTCTTCTGGTTTCTGCCTTTTACAAGCTCCTCTGCTGCTCTGCTGCTCTGAGCCTTTTCTAGGTAGCTCAACCCACCTAAGAGTCCTAGAGTCCTTACTGCTTCTATATGCCTGGAGAGGAAGAGGCACCGTGAATCTGGTCAGTTTCAGTGGTTTCCTGAAACTCTTGAGTTGTTTACTTTCTACTTAACCAGCTTCCTCATAGGATGGATTGTTTCATCTTCCCTTAGAAAATCCCATGGTTTCACCTCCCTTTTAACATCCTGTGTCTTAATGAGCCTCCCTCCAAGGTGGAAGGTTTTAAACTACGATGAAATTGCTACAGATCAGCAGAATTATTGCCTGGGAAAGGGCCTTGGGCTGAATGTTCTGTGGTCAAGTCAGACTACTAATTATAAAGCCAACCTGGGCAAAACTGCAAACCACACTTATATATGGGTTTTGGCACGTGTTGCCAACTTGATTACTTGTCAAACAAGGTTGTCAGCCTTAAGGTAGTCACTGTAAGTCTGATGTCCCTTGCTCTGTTTCTAGATGATCTCACATAGCAATTCTCCAATATCTCCTATAATGAAAAATGGAAGACTGATAGAAAGTGTCTCAGAATATCAGAAAAGCTGGATGTCTTCCTTAGACTCTTTCCACACTGGAGAAACTACAGGCCAAAGGGAATCCTATCTCATGGTGTTGTGCTTTCCTCGGGAAGGGAAACATGGTCAGAGGGAGGCTACTTATATTACTTTCTGTAATGGCTAATTTTGGTTGTCAACTTGACAGGCCTGAGAAGAGGGAACAACAAGTGAAGAACTGCCTCCATCAGATTGACCTGTGGGCATTTCCTTGCTTGCTAATTGATGGAGGAAGCCCCAGAACACTGTGGACAGTTGAAGGGGACCCTGCAGATGCCAGGCAGGGAAGCAAACCTGTGAAGAGATGAGAATGAAAACTCAGTTCGGATTGATTTCATCAACCAGGATCAGACTTCAGGGAGTCTGATGCCAGAGAGGTTCATTGTCAGCATATTTGAACAACAGTACAATTTTGGGAAGAGTCTCTAGGCAACAACCATTCCAGCCCAGGTGCACAATAAAGCTTAAGGTGTGACTACATAGAAACTCCTTTACAAAGGACATGTGACCGTGATGGTGGGTTCTATAGCTAAAGGGTAGAATCTAATGTGGTCTCTGACTGAGATAGCATAGAGGTCAACAGGCCATAAAGTACCTGTGGCATTTTCTCTAAGGATAGGTAATGGTCTAGAGAGGGAAGAGTCTGGGATAACCATCCTGGGGAATTTGGATGAGGTCTGCCTCTGTAGCAAAAGGTGAGTGAGGTCTGTCTCCACAGATAGCAAAAAGGTCACCAGATTGTTAATAATATCCACTCCTAGCTTTCTGGGTAGGAAAACAGGTATTTTATCTCCTCCATTGAGAAGAGGACCCTGTGCATTTAACATCCTTGTTTCCCTAGTAATCTGTGGGCACAAGAACCTTTAGGTCCCCAACAGACATTACCATCCCTAGGCAAGTAGGTCCAGGCTATATTTAAAAAGTGGCTAAAGATGAGCCTAAGAGCAAGTCAGCAAACAGAGCTTTCCCCTGGTTTCTGTTTCAAGCTCCCACCTTGAGTTCCTGCCTTGGTTTTCTTTGATGACAGACTATGACCTAGAAGATAAAAGTAAACCTTTTCCTCTCAAGTTGCTTTTGGTCATGGTGTGTATCACAACAGAAAGCAAACACTTCTATTGTGCTTCCCCTACCCCATTTTCTTTTCTAAACATGTGGGTGCTTCATCCTCACCCCAGGTTATGGGATGTTCATAAGGACAGCTTTGTGAACAGTTGCTAGTTGGCATCCTATGAGAAGGATTAAAGCTGGGGTCCCCACTCCCCAAATCTGGCATCTTGCTCCTATTGTTGCTTAATCAAGGGCATACAAAGACTATAAAGTTTAAATGAAAAGAATGGCAAATATTGATCCTTTCCTCTTAGGAGAATACTATTTTGATGGACAATTTCTTATTAGCATATGCTAAAATTGGCAACGTTAGCTTCAGGCAAGGCAGTAAGTTAAACATTCTGATATTATGAATGGAATAAACCAGACAAAATGCTAAAGAGTGAATAAACACCAATCGTTTGGTGTTGGTACTTGTAAGGCTGAAGACACTTTTTGCTAAACTGGACAGATAAATTTAACTGCTTCATTTGGACTATGTGTCACCATTTGTCCTTACAAACTGTAGCTTAGAAGCCTTCCTAAAGCCTTATATCATGTCACAGAATAATTTGTTCTTGTCGTGTTGCTATTGAAAGTTGCACTATGGGTTGGGGAGCTATATTTTATTTTATTTTATTTTAATTTCATGTACCTTAACTTCATCTTAAAATGATCCATCCCATTTAATCTCTTTACCTTTTGATGCACTCTGAATATTCACGAATACGACATGAGGCACATGTAATGGGGTTGTGTGACATAATAAATCTTTGGCGAGTTTTCTAGCTCTTGGGAAGTTTTGGTCAGCAAAATCAACCCATACAGCACACATGAGCCAAAGAAGCCAGTGAACAGCCTTCTTTTGTGCCACAGATAGAAGAAAAACATGTCTGTATTCTCCATGTTAGTTTTCTACCCCTTCCCAGGTTCTCCAACTAAAAAGCTAAATATATAAATAAAACTCGGAGAAGTCATGCTTCATTTCTTTACTTGGGTGATGTTGGTACTGAGGACAGAGCCAGCAGGAAATAACAGAAGGCTGCCATTTCAAACCACATTCTCCAAGGAAATCAAGGTTGGAAGATTCATTTCAATGGATTCCAGTCTTCCAAAAGTATTCTAATTTTCCCAGACATGGCTTTTTTATTTAAACTAAAAGCTCTGGTTCCTGTCTGCTTTCCCCCTCTAATTCTAGAAAACTTCTAACAAAGCAAAGCAAGAGGGGTCTCCAATTATCCTCAGCCCACTCTGGGAGCCTTTAGAAGGACCAAATACAATTTGTTCTACAGGACAACACCTCTAACAGAGGGTCTCTGAGAGAACTTTGATCATGTACCTTCAATTTTTTTCTGACTAGAAGAGATATTCCCTCTTCCTTTTTTCCTGCAGAGTCAACACATAATATTAAACAGCCTGTCTGCAGTATCTAATTAACAAACTGACTGCAGAAGATCACTTACAACATAAAATATTAAATTATTCTAAAAACTAATATTCTCCACACCTCATAAATTAAAATAAGCAAGAGACTGAAATGAAATAAAACCCTGATGCATATCATTCTGAGCCTTGCCCCCGAAAGAGGCTCCATTCCTTGAAGCATTTAACCATTTCGAAGAAAAATGTAAGCACACACACACACACACACACACACACACACACACACACACACACACACACCAATTTCAAAACACCTGCTACTCCAGGTTATGCTCCAGCTCAGCAACTCTGACTTGAGCCCTCAGACTGTGCTTCTCTGATCGTATGCTTCACAGATCATTTTACATTCAGATACGGGACTCATCAGTCATGTGCCTTTTCATGATAATTGCGCTGCCATCTTAGAGCTAGTTCTGTTCCCATTGGTCCAACGGTCATTGTCATTTATCTGCTTTGTATATTTAGGGCATTATTTAACAGAAGCGGCGGTCTGTTTGAAAAATGCAAGGGCCGTTTGATATTAACACAGAGAATGATTAATCAAAAAGAGCTTGGTCCTAAAGCATCAAGAGAGAATTGAGGTCATTAGCAGGGCAAAACTGAGAAGCAAGCTTTGACTAAGAAAATGAAATGGGCCGATACTTTGAGGATTTTCAAAATAAATAAATAAGAAGCACATGGTCATTCATTGGCAGAGCTTTCACTATGGCGTTAAAAGATCAGGAGATATGTTATTTCTAAGGCTAAAAATAATTCCCTGTACAGTAAAATATGAAACTATTTGCATTCAGGTAATAGCTGAGTTCACCAGTGTCTCGAATAATAATTATTTCTCAATCCTAGAATCTTTAGATTATTTCACATTTCAAACAAAAAATATTCACAGATGCATAACCAGGCATTGGATGTGAGACAGAGCTTGCTAATTAAAATGGGTGCCCTGGTGAGACTCTTCTGGCACTCCAAGGTAAGGCCTCCTCTGCCAAAGAGACAGAGGTTTGATTTAATTAGTCAGACATCATTGCAGATTAGTTCAATTTTCTACATTGTTATGGCAAACCATACCCAGAAGCATTCGTCCAGCGTATATTTGGGATAGTGGAACCGAACACCCAAGAACAATAAGAAAAGAAAATCAATTCTTTTGTTTAGATTTTTTTTTTTAATCTCAAAGAATATACAAAATGAAAGTGTCTTAGTTCCCACAGCTACTATGACATATTAATACAAACCAGGGCACTTGAAGAAACAAAACTTTATTATCCAACAGTTGTACGGATTGGAATTGCTCCATAGATCTCACTGAGCTAACACTAGTGTCGCTGGGATGCTTTGCCTTCTGGGGGCTTTCGGAAGAAATCATCTGCTTGGTCATTGTTGTTGTTTGTTCTTCTAGTTCTAGAAGATTCTCACATTCCAAGGCTCATGAAACTCTTTCTTCATCTCCAGAGCTAGTAAGAGCTGACCGAGACCTTAGCACAGTACCGTTATCAGACTGTCTCTTCCAGTTTCATCTCTCACTTTTGGGGACTCTTGTGATTTCATCGAGCCTGTGCAATAATTTGGAAATTTTCTGTTCTTCTGAAGTCATCTGATTAACAATCTTGACTCGCCTTTGCCAGGTTACAAAGATTTGGGATCTCCTTCAAGAGGAACTCATTATGTTCGCGGTACAGAGAAATCCACATGTGTTTTGTTTAAGGAACAATAGGAAGGAGCACTGAAGGAGCTGTCAGAGTGAGATGAGGCGGCGAGGTATCAAAAGGAGGATGCTCTGTCGTGGACAACAGGGGCTCAGTCTACAGGGGCCATTGGGGGAGCTCACGGAACAGGCTGAGGCGTGGGCAGTCAGCTGGTCATTGCTCCAGGGTCGCTCCAGGGATATTGACTACTTCATCATGCACACCTGTCTCTACAGACTTTGAAAGCAGAGCTTCAAGTGGATCCATTTCTTCGTTCTCTCAGGACTCCATCCCAAATGACAATATACACATATTAGAATGCATCAGACATTCATATTATTTGAATCACATGACTACCCTTCAACCAATCGGTGTGGACAAGACACAGGGTGGTCTAGGTCTCAAACATGTGTTTCATTGAATGTGATTGACAGTTTCACTTTAGTCACATGGGATAGGGAAAGAACTGTTATTTGTCCTGTATAAAAAGAGGTACCTGGTAGAAAAAAAAAAAAAAAAAAAGCTACAGAGGACTCAGAGTGGCCAAGTTAGAATAAAGCAAAGGAGAAAAGCCTTCGGGGATCAAAGCTGCACTTAGATCTTACCCCAGATTCCAGGAATCCCAGCTCATGTCTGTGAGTCTTCAGTGGCGAGGGTCATGGTTTCCAAGAAGGAGAAAAACAGAAACATCAGACGTAGACGTGATCTCAGCGCCAGGGCTGGAGTCACTGGAGGCAGAAAGCCAGGCTGTGCTTGCTCTGCTTCCAGTGTGCGTTCTAGGAGCTTATCCAGAGACCGCCTCAGAGGTGGCGGTACTGAGGGCAAAGCCTGTGGAAGGGCAAATGAGACGGTGATAACCAAAGAGTCATGGAAAAGCAGAAAGAAACAGCAAGGAAAGATATACTGGAACAGGGAGAGATGAAAGGGAAACAAAGAAACAGTAGAAATTGAAGGTAAACTGAGATAGGAACTGGTTTTAAAGAATAGGAGCGGGAATTGGTGGGATAATTAGTGGTCAGGTAATTGGACCAGTGAGGAGTAAGTGAGGTTGCTTGATAAGTGGGTACGTAGTTGTTAAGTTTTGTACTAAGTTTAACCTACTCTTCTATCTATCGCTCTATCTATCGCCTGCTCATCATTTATCTATCATCTCTTTTTCTAACCTCTATCGTCTCTCATCTATTTATCCTCATCTATCTATTGCCTATCATCTCGATGCCATTTATCATCTACCAGTCTGTTTCTAACATCTAATATGGACTTTCAGGAATTAGAGTTGACTTCTGAATGGTAATCGCATCTCAAAGAAATTCAGCTCTGACACCTAAGTGATTTGAGAAATGTCTTTTAATTAGAAAAGTCCTCTGAAGTAGTTGAAAAGAGGGAGTTTTAACATAATATATTGAATAGGTTCCTGAAAACTTCACTTATCCGTCTGCCTGAAGCCCTATGCTTTGTCTCTGGCTCTCTGTTTCCACCACCAAGAATCCACACCACCTTCTCCCCCCAACTCTCGGTGTCTACAGGTCCACTGTTGTAGTCTTTCTCTTCAGCCCCCACCTTTCTATACTTTATCTTTTGGTCCTCATGTAGCTTCCTGAGCTTAGTCCCCTGGGTTGAGCCAGGAGCCCAGTAGGAGCATAAAGCACCCTGTCTGGAAGCACAGGGAAGAGGCTCTGAGTGCTTTTAACACTTTCACTATGGCTCTCTTGCAGGTCTTCAATCCGAAAAGCAGATTAGGGAGAGGTAGGATTATCATTGCTTGACAGATTGGACAAGTGAGGTTTGGCTCAGAGTCTGACTCCAAGGTTCTGCTCTAAAATCTACACTGTGGTGTTATGCTGATTGTTTTTAGACTTTGGTGTGAATTAAAAGTCATTGTGAGGATATTTGTTAAACAGAATTCCAAGGGGCTACCCATGGAGGTTCCATCTTAATTGTTTTTCACTGGAGCTCAGGAACCTGCACATTTAGCAAGTGCTCAGGCAGCTGTTGTGAAGGTGACTCTAACGCAGGTCAGGCCCACAACAAACTCTGAGAAGCACTGCTAATAAATCCTTCACCTGGACGATCATTTGGAACTGAAGGCAGATCAGATGGCCATGTGCATACATGACTTTACATTTTTAAGATACAATGTGCATTATTTTCTACCTATGTACAGAGCTGAGTATTTGAATTCTCTATAACCATTTGTGGTCTCTACTAGTTTGATAGTCAGTGCACTAAAAAACATAAAAGTGTCACTATTTCAACCCTTCACAAGAGGAGGAAAGAATTTAGTCTCTGTGTTATAATTCAGAGGTAATATGAAAATATATTACCTCCGTGTTTCAGGTTTAGAAATTACTGTGAAAAGCCATTTGTGGTCTCTGACAACGGTTTTATTCAAGAAGAGGGCTTCTTTGTTAGTAAAAAAATTTGAAGTAAAAATAAAAAACACAACAAAATCCAGTAAAATTAAAACCATTGGAGGTCAATAACACTGAAAGATTTTTGTGTCTGAATTGATATGCATGTGTGGAAACTTCATCTTTTGAAAGTCATGTGGGATCACCTACCTTCAAAATCATAGGGCAGGGGGTCTAGAATGTTTTCAGAGTTGACCCAGAGTGCCCGAGGATGGGAAGGGCTCTGGCAACACCAGAGGTAGAGATTGCTAGAGTGGTGCAGATCTTTAAAGGGAGACTCCTTGCTCTAAGAGTTGTCTTCTCTAGCCCTTTCCCGGGATTTCAGTGGGATAGAAGCAAGTCTTCAGGCAAGATCTCCTTCCCCTCAGTCTGTGAGCAGACCTGATGGGCAGTTAGAGTCCTTGCTGGGTTTCTCCGATTTTAACCCATAGAGTACCAAGAGTGAGCACACCTGGGGAGACTGGGGAGCCAGCTGCTTGAGAATGAACATCAGTTGCACCATTGGCCGGTTATAAGAAGGGAAGTCTGAGCAGCTCGTTACTCTTGATGATGATGTGATAAATTCTAGAGTTTCTGGGGAAAACTGATGTAGGACAGCATTAAAAATGACATTTTGGTCAATGATGGGCAGCGCATATCAAGATGGTCCCATACGATGACAATGAGACTGAAAAAATTCCCATCTCCCATTGATGTCGTGTCATGTGACTGTGGTGAAACTGGTAAAAGCAAAGGTCCAATCCACACACTGCCAGTCACACAGCACACACAGGCTGATGTAGTGCAGTACCGGGTAATGCACAAACAACTCTGCTAGTGCCTGCATTTGCTAAACTATGCTGCTAGCTGTTATTTTAAACCCTCATTTAAAAAAATACCGTTCTGGCAAAATAGTATGTTGTGCTACGCTGTGAGCAGTTTCATACTCACACCTCATGGTTACTGCATCTCATAATTAAAAAAACAAAAAACAAACTTCATTGTGGTTATTGATTGCATATGGTACTGTTTACAAAGGACATTTTCATGCAAGTATATATTGCTTGTTATGCAAATTCCCCCGTGATCCCCTGACCTTCTCCTTTCCCCTCCTGTTAGTCTCCTTTGTTCCCTGAGACAGTTTTATTTTTGCTTTCAGTGCAGATATACACACATGATTTAATGTATCAACATTAAAATCTACAAACCACAAGTGAGAGAAAACATGGTATTTGTCTTTCTGGGACTGTCTTAATTTGCTTACTATTGTTATCTCTCGTCGCAAATGAGATAACTTCATTCTTGTTTATGGCTGAAAAATAATTCCACTGTGTCTGTGGACCGCATTTGTATTCCTCTGCTGTTGGACACCTAGCTTGGTTCCATTACTTAGCTGTTTCACACAGCACCCCAGCAAACATGGATGTGTAAGTATCTCTGAGATGCAGTGATTATGAGGCTTTGAGTAAGCACCCAGGAGTGGTAGAGCTGACTCATATGGTTGATTTAGCTTTAGCTTTTCTGAGGAGCCTCTATTCTGATTTCTGTGGTGACTGGCCTAGTTTACATTCCTGCTAGCAGAGTATCAGAGTTCACTTTTGTCCACAAAAGGGCTAGGGGTGAGGGTTAGCTTACTCCAGCTCTCTTCAAATCAGTATGTCAAGTTGAGTGACTGTCTTGCACCTCCTAGGTTTGTGTAAATACACTAAATGCTGTTCACACAATGACAAAATTGCCTAGCAACGGGTTTCTTAGAACATAGCCCTGTTGTTAAGTAATATATGACTGTAACTGTGAAGTCCCTAGAAAAGTGTTCAAAATACAGACAGCAGCTCCATGAATGTTAACTATAATAAGATTAACTTATAAATTAAACTAAAATCTACTTATTCACTCTATCCTTTAAATGCCACATGCATCTCAATTTCCATCCCACACATGTGAAGTCCCTTCTCTGGCCGAATGCCGGTGACTCGTTATTCAGACGAGGCCCTACTCTGAAGACGTAACAGCACCCAACAACGAAGCCACAAGAATCTGTTATCTAAGCATCTTGGAACTTATAGAAAATGAAAAGCGTTTACTTTAATGAAACTGAGTGTTATTATTTGCAATTAATCAAATAATAGCCACATTTTGATAATATTCTTTTCATTTGACAAACAGAAACTCAAAGATGGCACGGCACTTGGCAAATTTTCAAGGATGCCAACAGGCTGGAGAACATGTGATGGCTGCACCTTCTTACTCTCGGATCCAGCCCTGGCCGCTCCCCTTGGCCTTTCTCCGTGGGTTCTGAGGATTGAGTTCAAGTCTTCATCCTCACACAGCAAGTACCTGTTGATGGAACCATCTTCCCACCCAGCTTGTACCTTGTACACCTTCCACACATCCGTCCATCACCACCAAGGGCCTGATCCCATCCCTCACATTCCCTGTGTGTAAACATTTTCTAACATAGTGGGAGTTTAGCCAGTGAGGATTTATTGAATGTTTATGCAGAGTAGAGGTGAAGAGAAACCTTTGACGAATGTGGTGTTTTGTTTATTTGTTCAACTGCCAACACCCTCCCCTCAAAAAAACAGCAGAAGCAAAACAAATCCAAAAATCAGAACCTGGGAAGGACCAAGGTCTTGAAATACACATTAGATTTTTCTTAATAGTTCTGTCTCAGGAAATGTTACTAAAGAATTATAAACTTTTATTGTGTCACAGTCATATACTAAGGGGAGGCATATTATACATATCCAAACACTATTCAGTAGAGAGAGTATGTGTGTGTATGGTGTGTGTGTGTGTATGGTGTGTGTGTGTGTATGGTGTGTGTGTGTATGGTGTGTGTGTGTGTGGTGTGTGTGTGTGTGTTGGCCCACAGCTAAGACTGATGGAGAAAAATTACTGAGGGAGAATCCATATGAATTTATTTAATGCCATCACCATGAAATAAAATATTATTTTTATTGTTCAATTTCTTAAGTTTTACAAATGTTGAGTATCCAACTGCCTTAAAGGAGCTGGATTTTTTTCCTCTCATTATCCCCCATCACCCTTATTACAGATAACAGAGATCAAAAGTAATGCAGTACAAAGGAGGTGGGAAGATAAATTGAGAAGATGTGGGTGGAAGAGCTACTAGACCCAAAGACTAGGGCAGAAGCTGCTGGGATTCACCGTCTTCAGAAGCCATTTGTTTAGTTTGGTTAAAAGAAAGACCTTAGCAAAGACATTTGAAAGCCTCATGGCTCAGCAGCTCAGAGCACATACAGTTCTTGAAGAGGACCCCAGTTCAGTTCCCAGCACCCACTCACTTACAGTGAGCTGCCTGTGAACTTGCAAGAGAATCTGACACCTCTGCCCTTCCAGGCACAGACACACAACTACAAATAATAAAAATAGACCTTAAAAAAGATCTAAAAGAGAGGGAAAAAGAGAGAGGGGTGGGGGGGAACAAGTGGACAAGTAGTAAGGCAGTAGTGCTCCTTGGGGCAGTTAATACATGTCAGCTGGATCCACTGGGTGACACATTGCTTCAGGCTTCCGGGACAGAGAGAATGAGTGAATGGAATTTCTGTCAAGGTGTTACCCAGTTTGACATGCCCACGCTTGGCACTACATACAAAGGGCATAAAACCCAACACCAATTCAGTAAAAAAAGTAATTGGAGCTTTCTGAATAGCGTTCTACTTAAATGCTAGAGTATTTGGCATTGCTGCTTCATGCTGTCTCTGCTCTCTCCAGTCCTCTCAATGCTCAACTTTTCTGGAACCAGTTCCAACCAGAAGGACATTTATTTTTTTCTTTCAGATAGGTGCTCACTCTGTAGCTCTGGCTGTCCTTGAACTCACGGAGATCCGCATGCCTCTGTGCCCCCTTTTCCCCACAGTGCTGAGATTACAGGTATGCACCAGCACGCCAGGCCCAGGACATACTTTTTATTCTTCGTATTCTTGCATATTTCTGGTTACAGTAATTGTTCTTTTTATAAAGAAATTTCTTCTGATGTCTAAATAGCAATCACATACTAAGGTTTATCTGCTCTCCCTCCTTCCCCCCAGGAGGGCTCCCAGAGGATCTCATAGATGGATAATTGTCACCCTCGGTTCAAGCCATCTACTGGAGTTTGTTCACGTGATCACTACATGTATTTTGTGTGTTTTAGAAAACTTTAGAATTTAGAATTAAATTTAGAATTTAATTAAATTTTAAAATTAATTTAAAATTTAGAATTGAAACTAATTTTAGAAGATCTCACAGAACTCTGAGAACAAATTAAAGTGAAGGAACGTGGGTTTCAGGCTTGAATTCTTACTTATCACAAACCCATTCGTTTTCCAGTTCCTAACGCCTTCCTTTGGTAGCATCCTTGGTCCCTAGGTCCACGGTCAGTACAGAGTCCCTCCACCAGCCTCTGCTTTTCTGCTCACAGATGCTCAGAAAATAGAAAGAATAGGTTGAAGGAACTTTAGAGTTTGCAAGCTTTGGAAAGCTATACAATAAATATATTTTAATATGGAGCTCTTTCTCATTCTGATTAAGGAATCTACTCAATAAATTAAACAAACAAAACCAAAGTTAAAACTGCAGGGTTTGGGTTTAAATTAGTCAAATTACTCGGATCAAAACTCCAGTTAAAGTCAATGTTGCGTTCCCTCAAAGCAATTTTTTTTGTTTTCTTTTATGAAGAATAAGAAGTCAACGATGCCCTTCTGATTTTCCCTAGAAGCTCCGAAGGGTCTCCTAGCTGTCTGGGATTCCCGAGACAGCCCAGTCCCCTGTCCCCGCGAGCGAGTGGGGGAGGGGTCGAGCCTCCTGAGAATTTACCCTCGTCCTCCTCCAGGTGTCAGTACAGGCCTGCACATCTTTTCGGCCTCCCAGCCCCCTCCTTGTCCATTGATAAAGTGGAGGGTGATTTGTGATCCGCCTCGCTGTGATTGCGGAGGGAAACAGCCATCTTGGCTTGTCTCAGTAGTAGATTTGTTTTTCTAATTTCTTTATACTTGAAGGTTTACCAGCTGCTTTATTGCCGGAGCGAGGCTTACTTGCGGTCTCTTTTCTTTTTCCTCCCCCCACCGCTGCACCCCTCCTTTTTGTTCCTAGAGACAATCAGTGTCTCTGGTCCCAGCTGCCACTGCTGATTTTTCATTACAGTTTAATTTAAAACTGGGATTGGAATGGAAATGTCTTTTTGCCATTTGGGGTTTGTGAGGCCTGTGGTTTTATTGCCAAAGGCACAAATGTTAGTTACTACTGTTTTTCCAGAGTTTGCTGGGGAGGGGTGGAGGTAGAGATGTGTGTGGGGTGGGGGTGGGGGTGGAGGTTGTGAGGAGGACAGCTGGACTCTGAAATGGGAGGGGCACTAGAGGGGAAATCCCTCTCTGAAAGCAGCAGCATTCTGAGAATTGTTTTGTCTGATGTTTTCAAGAATCCCATTTGGGTCTGGAGGAGGAGAAGCTGACGATGCATCTCCCTAAATGTCCTTCTGTGTAGGTTAAATATTTTGTCCACCCTGTTAGTGGGAGACTAGATGGAGGGTGATCTCCAGGTGGGACTGGTGTTGCTGTGGTGAAGATGGCTTTGTGTTTAAGTAACAGTACATCTGCTGCTCCACTTGACTACAGCTGTCAATGGGAACACCCAAGGAGGGACTGACTGCTCTGTACACAACCTCAGAGGGAGCCGGCTGTTTATGATTTCCACCGCATATCATCTTCCACTAGCTTCTGCCTTCTTGCTCCTTTTCAATTCTCCGATTGCAGTCTTAGAGTTTATTTATAAGCTTCTGCCAGCCTCTGTACCCAGTCCAGCCACAGGATGCTCCCTGTAATCCCCCAGAAGGTTCTTATTGATGGGCTGGGGACTGGGGAGATGACTCAGTCTATAAAAATGCTTGACATAAGCATGAGGATCCAAGTTGCATCCTCAGAACCCGGAAACAGAAAAATAACAGCAATAAAAGATCCTGACATCACAGCACTGTGGAGGCAGAGACGGGGGACACCTGGTCCAGCCAGCCTAGCCTAATTGGCAAGCTCCAGGCCACTAAGAGCTGTCTCAAAAAAAAAAAAAAAAAAGACAAGACAAAAGGTCACTGAAGAATGACCTTTGGCCTCCAGGCATACACAGGCAAACACACACACACACACACACACACACACACACACACACAAGAGATTACTTGTTTAAGGGGCTGATTTGATTAGACTTAAATCCTCCTAAAATTGATTATATTTATACTTACTTGAGTGTAAAATTAAGAGGAAAGGGCATTCTTACTTAAAATCACTCCTGCAGGAGGGGGAAGGGAAGAAACTGAAGCTTTTGCAAGCCCAGATTTAAATACTTAGTATTGACATTGAGAACAGTTGTTTCCCAGTTGCAGGGAATCTGCAGAAGCCAGAGTGTCTTATCTGTCATGCTAAAAAACAATTACTGTCTCCCATCCCAGCAAGAACCCTGTTCTTCCTGGGTACACCAGTTTGGGATGTCAAACTGAATGCTCCATTATCCCCACAGATCCCGCTGACTCTTCACAGGTTGAACATTTCAACTTCCCTCCAACTGGCCTCAGGCAGCTGTGACACCGGTGAGCCTGCCGCATCTCACTGTTCTGGAGCAACTAAAATGCTCAGGGAACTTCACTGGGCCCTTCTGGTTTCCGTTGTCAGCATGGATATTTTGTGTGCTCTTGGTTAATTGGGGCATTTTGTCCAAAAGCATCCACAGACCAGTCAGGCCCTTTTCTAAATTGCCCCTATTGACTCCTCTATCGCTGCTCTGGTATTTTCCACGCCCCCCCCCCATTAGAAGGAGTCGAGAAGCTGTTGGGTAGTGTTGCAGTGATTCCACAGATTCCCAAGATCTTTGTGGTCATCTTTAAAACCCACAAAGACATTCTTTGGTTGTAATTTCCTCACAGAAGCCACCCCACTAACAAAAGGAGAAAGAGAACTTTTTCATCTCTATAGTTCAGAGTTCATGACACACAGAAGGGGAAAGAAAACACTAACAAGGGAAGGCAAACATTTTCACCCACCCCCACCCCCTAGCTGCCCTGCCCATGATCCAGCAGCAACCAGTGCAACAAATAACACTCTCCTGCACGTCTACAGCCCCCATTCGGGAGACCATGTGTGTTACTAAGCTGTTCAGGGTGCTTCCAAAGTATGGGTGAGAAAACTCACTCCTCAGAAAAGGAGGGAAGGGGCATTTGAAGAAAAACTTGTTTTGGCGTACACACCATTTTCCTGGGTCAAGAAAGTTGCTCAGCTCTCACCTTTGGTCAATTGAACCTCTTCTTTGGGGTGTGTTCAATTCCAAGCAATAGACTCTAAGGGCTGATGGGTCTGTGCCCTGAGGAAAGAGGTTACATCTTTAAATACTTTCCCTAGGGTACCACACGTTGTGGTCAGCTTCTGGCAAAGCAAACATAGCAGTCAGATTTTTCCCAGTGTTGACCAGGGCAAATTGAGGAGAACTGTGGACTGAGTATTCACAGACCAGTGTGAAAGGAAAGCGGGTGTTTGATCTTCCTTTGTGCTACAAGAATCTCTTCAGAAATCTCTTGGAAGTTCTCGTAAACTTACATTAGTGGCCACATATGGGAACCATTAACTGCTCATTTCTGCTTGTTCTTAGCAAATTTTTGTCTGGTGACTGCGATGAACTTTGGGGTGTTTTTGTTTGGCTTTACACCACAGAGAATCCTGTTGACTGGTTTAGCTTTTGAGAAAATATTTAGCAACAAGCAGGCTGTGGCTAGGGTGAGACAGCAGTGGTGATTAAGTTGGTGGACCATTTGCTTCTCTAGGAAGCAGAGCACAATTTTCTTCCTCAGAATTCAGGGGATTCCAGAAACTGCCAACTAGCCTTCTAGGGAGACTTTTTTTTTCCCCACTTGACAAAATAGATAAGTAGGTCTTTCTTGCTATCCCCACTTATAGTATTGTAGTAGGAATTTGGGAGAGATGATTCGCCCGAATCATTAAATTTGTGTTTCCTTTAGAACAAAACAGCAATATTCTCTTTCGAAAGACAGGCTAATAACCCCAAGTTAAGAGGTGTTAAATAACTACATTGTAGCAATATTTGGGACTAAAGTTACTCATGTATGACAGAAGCAAAAACAAAACAGATTTGAAGGCTGTTAACTCAAAGGGGGAAGACAGGCAGAGAGAGTTAGATGAAAATTAGCATTTCTTTTTATGCTTTAAAGTAATTAATAAACTAAACACAACAGTCGAGCTTTCACCCACAGCCAGCATCAGGGGACTTCAAACATTGCTTTTGAAGTGGCCCCCAGCAGAGAGGACCCCACAGTTTAGGCTACTTTATAGTGGTAATACACTGTCTGGAAAAACAGATGCCACAAAATTGCACAGATTGAGTCTCTAAGCATCTGAAACCCTAAAACTTCAGGGGGCCAAAGAAGGTCTCAGCCTTTTGATTGAGAGAGAGAAAGGGAGAGGGGGTAGAGAGAGAGAGAGACCTAAAGTATTAAATTGAAACAGGCACTTCATTTTTTTTCCCTTCATTTTTCTCTTCACCTCAGGAGACCTAAGTTAAATTCCACTTAGGTCACAGCTAGACGTGGGTTTGATGGTCTCAAGCCACCTTTTAACTGTACGTTCATCCCATAAATAGAAGATGAATAAAGATGTCAAACTTCATCCATATGATATCCTGACACACATGGCTCTCTCTGTGTGAAAGAAAGCTCTGATGAAGGTGGACCACAATGGGTTCTGCAGAGCAGGGAACTGCAACACGCCACGGAGAGTTCATGCTCATAAACAGGAACTGCATAGATCATGAGCCGGCAGCCCGCAGAGATTCAGCTGTCAATGTCTGCAGAAAAGCAGCAACCGGGCTGGTGCAGTTCAGGGTAGACTTCTTTTCTACAGCCACCACTGTCAGATTTCATGTGCAAATGGCTGTTTTCCAGGACAGTCAGAGACAGACCTGTGCTTAAAGGAAGGTGTCAGAAAACAAGATTCAGTTCTTGTACTAAACAAAAACTCCATGAGTACTGATTTGGGGATGATGCTATTAAAACGGATTCATTTATCTTTGTCCTAACTAGGCAAAGAACCAAATATAACAACTGGAAAGCAAAGAACACCCTGCCAAATATTGATATTTCCTTCCCTAGAATACTCATGGCTATTTTTAGTTTGTTAATGTAAAATGCCAGCAAGATGAAAAGTGAAGTGATCCGTTTCTAGAAGAAAAACCAGTCGAATCTTCATTAATAATTCCCGTAGAACGCTCCATGGGCCTTTATCTGACAGCCTGACAAGCTGAACTAAACAACAGAGACTGTAGGAATGTAAAAGACATAATCTTAACACCAAACCTTCTGAAGATTTGGCTGTCATTTTACATTAAAGGCAAGGAATAAAAACCTCCACTGAAACACAAAGAGCTTGCAGCATGGTGAGTGCAGTAAAAACAGAGTGGGAAAGAAAAGGCTGACATCAGAGTTAGCAAATGGTACTATCGAAGAGTATTGAACAGCTAAGCTTTCTTCTCAGGACTAGCTTGGGATTTTTGAGATGGACAGATATTGTGAAGAGATGATAGGACCCAGTTGAATGATGCCTACATTGGCTGACAAATCTTCACTATCAGGAAGGACTTGCCGTGGAACAAATGTTGGACTAACCAGTGTATAAAATTCATTCAAAGATCTAAGCTCTGCTTCTGTTTCTTAGGCAATTTTCCCTTCTCAGTGTCTTCTCGTATTATGTCTCAGTGGACATTCCTGGCAAAGCCAGGAGGCAATCAGGATAAATATGATCACACTATTTCACAAAGGAGGAGGCCACCGTGTTCAGTATTCAGTATTCAGAAATACTGAGGGACTTTTTCAAGGTTAACAAGCTGATGCGTGGCTGATGGGAGACTAGGTTCAGTCTTTCCTGCTCTGTAGCTGTGATCTCGGTAGATGCCAAAATAAAAACACGAGCAGGCAGCAAAACTTGAACAACCCAATGTCCATCCAAAGCCACAGCACTGATTTGTAGCAAAGAGATGAAGTTAGTAAGAACAGAATAAAATCAAAGAGCAAGGGGCCAGGAGCATACAGTTAAGCTGCTGTTCTTCTGAGTGTCTTCTTGACTGTTAATTTAGGAAAATTCAGGAGAGAAGTGATCTGTTGCTGTACTGTGGTTCCTTTTCCCAAGATCATCTTATAATTGATAAGAATATGCTAACAAGAACTTGCGTGCACATTTACCTTATGCTAGCCTATTTTCTAAGCCCTTTATATTGATTGATTAATTTGTTTAGCTCCTATGAGTAACGTTTTAATATTATCACCATTTTATCAGTAAGGAACTCATGATTTTATCTCAGTTATCAACTTGGAACAAAACTGAAGCAAACAGATATCTATTTGGGCCAGGCGTTGCAGAAGGCCCCTTGACATCTCCAACATATGGTGGGGAGAAAGGAGGAGGTGTTGTGGTGTGTGTGTGGTGGGAGGAAGGGGGGCCTCTCAAGGCATCTCTCCCTCCTCATTCTCTCTCTCACTTTATCAATATTTCCTGAGCACACCCTGTCATGTGCCCCCTTTGTTAATAATTCTCCAGTGCTCTCAGAGCAAAGGTTGGCCTGCAGCTTTCTCCCCTTCCTGCTGCCTGTCAGGAGAGGAAATCACAGCCTTCAGAGGAACCTGACATGGGGGAACTGGATAGCACCAGGGGGTCAAGGGTAAGAATGCAGGGAGCAGTGAAAAGACCCAGATAGTGTCCGGCTGGCTGGGGCAGGAAAGGCTCCTCGGCATGTGCTTCTCCTGTTTGCTCTTTGAGGTTCCCGCAGGAAGGAAAACCACAGCAGATTTTGCTGTGATTGTGCTCTACACACAGCCATCCAAACTGCCAGAGAACAATCCAGAACTCCAGGGAATGCATAATCCTAAGCAATGAGGTTGCTCATCTCCTGTCTACGAATCAACCAAGAAATGTAGCTAAACTGATTCGTATTGGTTAAATAACAGTTTTATGCACAGTTCATTACTAGTCACATTTGATCTAACAACCTGGAGGGCAAATGTGTTGTAGAGATGGCATATGGTGATAATGCTTCCTGAGAAGGGCACCTTAAGAAATCTCCTTGGCAAATTCCTTTCACTGGAGAGTGGCCTACTGAGCCTGACTCTGCTGAGGATGGGCTATGAGGCATCTATTTCTGTCCATCTGCCATGGACTTGGCCCGCAATGGGAGTGCACCTTCCCCGAAAAGATCACTGTATCCTGACGTCAGCCTCTCCTTGGCCAGTTTTGCTCAGGGTTCATTCAGGTCTGCTGAGTTATGAAAGGACATCTGGACACAGGCAGCTAAGTGAGAGACTGGGAGGTCACAGGTTAAAGGGGTGAGCATCGATTGTTTTGCTGGTGATGTTTCTAATTCCCATTAACTTTCATTAAGAGTTATATGTGTGGCTTATGAGAAGGTGGTGCACTTATTAACTGATTCTCTCCGACTGGCAGTGAGTACTGCCATTTGTCAGCGAAGCTCTCTGTGTTCTCAGATCATGCAGTTGTAAAGATCATAGCATTTTACACCAAGAGTGGAGATTAGAGATCCTTTAGGCAACTCTACTTTACAGAAGGAGAACCAGGTCCTGTGAGGCTAAGCACTTATTCCAGAAAGGTCCTTTAGTTAGTGACAGAGTTTTAACCAATAGCTTTTTACTCCAGCTACTCCTCCTAACATCTCAGGAGCCAGAATGTGTGCCAAGTCCATGCTACCATGGATGTGTGTGGAATCTGAGGCACATTTAGTGACCAGAAGCTATGGGCTGGCTATCTTCTAAAAATGCAAATTGTTATCTACTAAATAAAATGAGTGTGTGTTTCCGGAAGTTAGTTCAGCTGGAGCTAATAGGCAATAGTGTTAATTAGTCTAAGGGCATAGGTCCAATTTCCACAAGGGCCAATTAGCTTTGCACAATGGGGAAAGAGGCTGCTTCCTAGACTTGGACCATACCCTGAGCTCAGCCAGTCCTGTCCCTGAGGACCCCAGGTGAAAGACAGATGACACAGCACAAACCCCTTCCCTTACCGGAAAAACAACTCCAGGGTCATTTCTCCGTGGAATCAGCTCAGGGTCTTCAGGTGTCCGGGGCAGATGTTCTCTAAAAAAGTTTGAGTCAGATGGAAAGACAGGGAGGGCTTCACTGTAGCGCACTTATATCTGTTTCCTTACTTCAACAGAGACTTTCACTCCAGGGTTTCAGATTTGGGCCCAGAGAGGTAAAAGTGTCTCCCTATCCAAGATCCGGCAATAAGAGAGCACTGTTTTAAGACCTGCATCTAGGGCTTTGGGACTTTCTGCTAAACTAGACAACACAGCTTCCTCTAAGCAGGAAGGTCTGGCTTTTACTGAGCTGGAGGAAACAAAAGGCTCTGAGATGCATCTGTGTGCTGCCTGGTACACAGCTGGAAAGCCACTCTCATTCTATGAAAAAGAGATGTGGTCCTCATGCTACTGTAGTTCTCTTTGTAACACATAAACAGGTGCAAGCGAGAGGTCTCCAACAGTCCTGGCCTCAAAGGCTACATCCCTGTTTCACTAGCTTAAACTGAGACACGAATGGAGGAAAGGAAAGTGTGGCCACAGGTGAGACAAGAATCTTGCGTACACATAAGCCAAAGTGTGTCACATCCACTCTTACCTTTTTAGTCAACAGCTGTGTCGGGCCAGCGATGTCCTTGTGCTGATAAGCCCAGAAGCAGCTAAGAGGTTGTCAGCAGCAGGCATTAAGCAGCCACAAGAGGCACCGAGCAGCTATAGACATTGAGCAAGACATTGAGCTATAGACATTGACATTTCAGCCTTCCGAAAGTTGGGTGGCCAAAGAGCTTTGCAGCGCCTCAGCATCCGCAAACAGATGAGAAGCATCAGCAAAGATTGTGCCGATTTTCTTTTTTAAAGCTGGATCTGACTATATAGTCCTGGCTAGTCTGTAGCTTGATGTGCAGATCAGGGTGGCCTTGATCTCATGGAGATCTGCCTGCCTCTACTTCCCAAGTGCTGGGATTAAAGGTGTCCCATGATGTTGCCTATTTAGTGACTGGAATGAATTAACTACTGTTCAAAATATTTTAACACTTTGCAACTTCCTTCATCCAGCACTTACATTGAATTCTACTTAAGAATTCATGACTGTAATGCAACTAGGACAACGTTTTCTTTCCTTTTTTAACTTTCAGCTACCATATTTTATTAATCGCGCGGTCCTCCTCATGCTTCTCCCCCTCTTTCTCCTCTCGCCTTCCCCTCCCCCTTCCTCCTCCTCCTCCTTCTCATTTTCTGACATAGTCATCATAGAACAGAAAGCAGCAAGATAAGCTGGGATCACTTCTAACACACCTAGCAAGACAATTACACCCATCATCCCACATCTATCTGAATGGAAATGCCCACAGTAGACAGCAGTTTTCTCCTGTTGGGAACATGCTGTAAGCAGTAGAGTAGGAAATACAACTGAGGATATACTGACACTCAGGCTGTTGTGTGACCCGAGCTGCAGTGGTAACAGACAGGTAGAAGCTGTGAGAAGAGTCTCAGGTCCTGCTGGATGGTTCTCCATCCTCAGCCTTCCAGCCTTTCTTCTGCACCTCAAGTGGATGCAATGAACCCCCTCGGTGAGGAGGGTCATTCCAGTTTTTGCCAATTTTAATTCAGTAGAGTTACCTCTTAAAGAAAGGGGCATCTGCCTCTGTTGCAGCTCTGAACCACTGGTTCTGGTTTTGTCCTCTAGAGCCAAAAGCACAATTCAAATCTAGCCATCTTGAGTTGATGAATGTATTCATGAATTCATCCCATTCACATGTTATGCTGTGTTATATCTAATGTTGAATAGATACACATCTTCATGTAAACGTCTTTAGGACATTAGTGTCCATGTCTCTTCTCCAATCTAAAATCCCTCAGCTCTTCCCACTTGACATAAAATATAGAAGACTTCACAGCTTTATTGTCTTTCTCCAGACTCGGCAATGAATCACTGTTGCTAATTAATGGTAATTATTGAGGCTCTGATATGGGTCAGGCCCTGCTGGGTTAGATTCTGTAGTATTCTCAATTATCCACAACCAGTATGATAGACATTATCAGGCCTGTGTCAGCTGTAAAGAACCATGGCACAGAGGGAAGCAGTTACTTATTTTGATTTGAATAGTAATTCACAGGTAATAAATATTCAAAGACGCAGTGTGAGCCTTTTGAGAGGCAGCCCCTGGAGGTGAAGACAGTCCACAGAGGCGAGGACCAGCCCACGCAGGACAGTCACAGTCGACAGTTGTAGGTCTCAATGGCCACTCTTTGAATATTCCACTACGTTATGCATAACATGGGAAAGTCATTGTTAGCTCATGCGAGTTGTTTTCTGTCCTAAAGTTTTTGAAAGTATTTTAAAAATCATTCACTTTTGAAAAAAAAAATTATGAGTAACTCATTTATGATTGGCAAATGATTTCCTTGGCAAGTGTTATGCATAGTCAGGAATTCTTATAAAATGCGAGTATCTAACACACAAATTATTTCCAAATGTAATGAAATTTTATGGACACAGCAAATAATGTAGTTGACATCTTGTTACATTCTGTTTAATTAAACATTTATTAATTTCAGTTTATCAGTTTTATATTATGTAAATTGTAAATCTTTTGAAGCCTTAAAACATTTTTATTGGCTTTTGGAAAGAATACGGGCTATAAATGCTGTATTGTAAATGCCTAAACAATGCTGGGCCTTTCATATTCTCTGTCTGTGACAGAAAAGCCATTATGACTGTGTACAGCTTAAAAACGACAGTAACTTAAAAAAAAAAAAGACATCTTGATTTTTTTCTAGCCCCCTGTGGCTCTGGTCGCACTGCCTGCCCATTTTCTGCATGTCGGGAACCAGATAAGAAAGAGTTGAACCAAAGCTGTGTGTCTTTCAGCTTCCCTTGATGACCCTTACTGCTATTGTTCTTGGTGGGTACCCCAACTGTGCTGAGGTGCCCTTCTCAGGTATAATTGAAGAAGATGGCTCCTTCTAAAATCGGAAAAAGTCACATCAGCGCAGTCTGGTCTCTTGAGTGAGTGGGAAAGGCTGAACAGTGCACCCGATAGTGTTGGGACTTCTGTTTGGATCTCACTCAATAGGAAAGATGAATTGCTATCCTTCCTCCATTGTGTGTTCCTTCCAGAGAAGTTTGTAACCAACTGGGTCTTCTTTGCTTCTTAATAATCCTGGCACAGGGCAGGTGTGGGAATGCAAATACTGTGCTACTTTGTATCTTTCTTTACCTGCTGCTCCTTTTCAGTATTTAATTCTTGTCTTTTGCTTTTCCTGCTAGAGAACCCAGTTAAGAGACAACCAAGCTGCCATTGGTGGAGTTTGCACTGAGTGACTCTTCTTGACTCTACTTTAAACTGCATTTTGTCTACCTTTGCTGCTTCCAGTTTTCACCTTTGCTTTCCAATTGGGTTTCATCTCTAGCTCAACTTTGGCTTCAATTTTTGTAAGATAGATCTAGAAAATATTCAGTTTCCAATTGACTAAATGTCAAAGGCTGCGAAGCTAGATTTCTCTTCTCTTGCCTATATACAATTAGATTTTTGTGCTCAATTGCAAGATTATTTTATTTATCCCAGTTAAATCTGATCATTTTTGTCAGCTCATTATTGCTCTTGCCTGTCCAAAACATTTAGAATTCTGATACAGTCATTTTCCATATTCCTCATATCTTTGAACCATCTATAAATATGATGAGACTTTTAATTTTTCTTTTATTTGCCAATGTATAAACAGACCACGGTGAATGCAGGAACCACGGGCAGTCTGTGGAACCCCTCCAAGTTCTGATTCTCACCAATTAGTCATATTGATTTGTTTTCTTCCTAAATTTATTGTCCATTGTCTTCAGGTCAGACAACTCTATTCTGTTGTGTCTATGAACCATCAGTGGGTGCTTAGTGGGACAGACACTAGTACTAAATGTTAAATGTCCCTTCTTCTATCATTGAAATATTACAGAATTTTCACTGTCTAGGCAGCCTCTTCTTCAAGGGAATATAGGTCTGTGTAAAGATATTGCAGAGGAAACCTGCTTTGGGGACAGCCATCAAATTATAGAGTTTGCTTCTTCCCCCTGAAGTGCTGGCTCCGCATAGAGAATAGATGCAGTTTAAGATGCCCTAAGAAAGTAGACAAACTAGTGGAAGAATCACTTTCTCCCCCTGAAAATTGAGTTTATAAAGAAGGTGCGAATTTAGAAACGAAAATAGCCTCCTTCTTAAGCACCTACTGGTGTCGATGAAAATTCGTTGCCAATTCACAAAGTCCTATCGTGGTTGCAAATTACTCTGTCACAATAATTGTTTCCTGTTAACTTTTAAGGCAAGAGTGAGAGGTTTATTGATGGCAAGAAGAGCATCTGGCATTTCTGGTTTAGTACATGGAATTTCAGTAAATGTCAAACACACATTTCTTAGAAGGAAAAAGAAAAAAAAATCAATGGGAAAAGCAAACTAAAAGAAGGCAAAACCACAGAGAAACAATACCACCTATGTGTTCTCAGAAGCATGCAAGAGCTCTCTCAAAACCAGTGCCTTTTACAAACAAGCTTTCGTTGTGGTACAAGACAGATATCGCTTCCAAGAAATTGGTACAACTGCCATGGGGAGAGGTGAAACAGGAACAACAGAAATCTCCGAAACAAACCGGGAATAAAAGCCACAGAGTCAATCATCTGGCTAATTTAGTAGCTACTTTGGTGCAATTCATAGAGAGCAACACAAGCCAGAATAGACTTTGATACAAGAGCAAATCACAGGATATCTTTGTGAAAAAGCCAGACTATCACTAACAGGTGAATCGATCCCTAAGTAAGCCATTGATTACGTTCCTTGGACTGGAAGGGAATAGGTTCATTAGATTCTGTTATTTAAAGAGCTCTTGCCTCTCAGACATCGCTTTCTCCCCTTTTGTCTCTGATTTCAATGGTTTCACACTTATAAAATATTGCTAACCAGGTCTCATCCTTGTTAGAAATAGGCATCCGTAAACTTCATAAACACACACATTTAACACACACATACATGGGGAGAATATTTAAGTAATAGTTCATTTATTGAAGGTATGTGTTCCCTGGACTGTTGTCTGGTCCATAACAGAATCGAACTGAGAGGCTCAGTCAGACTTGGGGGAGGTGGAAAAGTCACACATATGGTCTCAGCTGCTGCCAGGTAGCTTCCTGGCAGTGGCCTCATGGGTGGCAACTCAGCAGCAGATTCCACCAGAGGGAACCAGGGACAAGGAAAACAGGGCAAATTACACTGTTTGCAACTCAAATAAATCCCCAAGGATTTATGACTTAATCTTCGTGCGGTATCACTGAAAGACACACAATCCAGTTAACTGAAAGTAATTTAAAAAGCAATTTTAATCTTGACTTGCTCTCTCAAGGAACATTAAAGGGGATCCAATTCATAATCTACAGCCAGACATGGAAAAATCCCCTTTCTTCTCTTTTCAATTTTCTTACACACATAGTACCCCACACCCAGAGCCTCAGGAGCTTCTCTTTCCCTACCCCCCACCCAGCCCTCCAGCCCCACAACTCTCAGGAACAAAACCTGCACAGCCTCTGTCTTCCTTCCCAGGGGCCACCCAGACACACCTGTGTGTGGCATTCTGAGGATGTTGGAGATCCCACAGCTCCCCACTGGAGGAAGCTCAGAGATCCCACTAGGGAATAGTTCACTGACTCCCCACTTTTGAGTTCTTTTGTGACATTTCCAGATACAATATAGAGCATCTACTTAAACTTGACTTTCAGATTAAATGATGAGTAATCTTTCAGCATAAATATGTTCCACATACTAATTGCACATATATGTACTTTTGTTTGAGACAGGGTCTTACTATGTAGCCTAGGCTAACCTCAAATTTGCAGTCCTCCAGTCTCAGCTGCCTGAATGCTGTGTATTTTTATTTGTTTCTCTAATCTGGCAACCATATAATATTAGAGGATTTGATTCACTAAAAGTTTTTGTATACTTATCACAAATAAGATAATAAACTAGATGCTCTGGATACTATCTGGAAGGAAACTGAATTTCTAATAAATGAGGAGAAAGCTGTTTTGTGGTGGTATAGCTTTTCTGAGACACTTTGCTCAGTTTTGCCCATAAGAATATGTCTGACCAAAATTATTTTACATGCATAAATTACCTTTTATATAGTAACTGTCCAGAAATTTAGGATCTGCCTAGCATAGTACTTGATGTCATAGTGGCATAAATTAGATTTTTAAAAGTGTAATTAGAAGAACATCATGCTCTCTAAAAATATAATAACATAGACACAGACACACACACACACACACACACACACACACACACACACACACGTATATATTGTCTGAGCTTGGCTGGGTTCAGATTAGGTATGAGAGCTGGTAGGTCAGTGCTCCAGATATTTTCATGGAGGAACCAGAGTGATTCCAATTCAGTAGTAAGCAAGAAAGCATAGGGTTGAGACAAATGATGGGATCTGTTTGCTGTGCAAGCTGTTGTACTTGAGCTATGCTTATGTGTGTAGGAGTAGCATGGGTGGGCTGGGTTCTTGGCACTCACCAGTCTAGGGCAGCATGCAGGCCGTTTGACTGAGGCTGGGCCTGAGGGTTGAGGATGATGCATGGAGGCAACATTGCAGGGATTCACCAGACTAGGCTGGAACACAGATGTGCGATCCTGACTGGGCCTGTAGGTTGGATACGGTGCAGGCTGGCTAGGCTCTGGGAACTCACCAGACTGCACCATATCCAGGTTACACATGGTAACTGTGCGTAGGGTCTTTGGAACTCATCAGACTGGGTGGCACATAGCATGTGTGACCTAGGCTAGATCTGGATGTTGAGGGTAGAGGGAGGGAAAGATGCCGGGAACTCCCCAGCCTGGACTGGAGCATTGGTGTGCAACTGTGGCTAGGAATAGAGGTTGGTTGTGGTGTAGGGAGGTGAGGATCAGGTGAACTCACCCCAAAATACATATGAAAGGTATTAGGTACCTGTTACATTTCTTGAGATTGTGAATTTTGTCTTAGTATGAATGCTTCCACACACTGGCATGCAAATAAAGCATCTCCTTTGAAAAAGTCACCTTGGACGATGGTGTATTTATTTAGAAGCTGCTGCTCCAGGCATGTTGGAGTCCTTAGGAGTCACTTTTAGCACCTCTTTCCGAGCCTGTGTAGGAATCACTCCTGTTTTATGATCTCCTTTTGTTTTGTCCTTAGACTCTATTACTCAGCTGGATCTCCTGCTTTGCCCACCCTGCTTGGTGCTAAATGACTTTTGGCTGGCTCCAAAGGTCATCTCTGTTCTCCAGGGAGGAAGATTCACAACCATCAGGAATACAGTGACATCTCAATTAACAAATCCCCTGGGAGCAAAGCTCTTTTATAATAAAGTGCTCATATTAAACGTGAGATTAGCTCCTTATAAATCATAGACAACTCAATGGCTGGAGAGCACTAATGGGACATAGATGCCTCCTGCAAATGCTTCTGTTTGTCCTTGTCCTGTTCAGAGCAAAGCCATGATCCCACACCAAATTACAATCATCTTCCCTACTTTCCCCCACCTTGGCCTCAGAGGCCATCTTCTTCATCCCTCACTTCTACTTCCTTCACTGGAGTTCTAGTAACCTTCCCACTCTTTGAAACAGCAAGTAGTTTGCACTCTCTGATTCATGATCTGATTGTATTTTCTAGGAACACATTTATTTATTCATTTATTCAAAAATATTTAGAGAAAGTCCCAGTTAATATATTGCTTTAACCTGAATTATGGTTGGCATTAAAATATTTCTCCATTGATATAGGAACTCCAGGAATTATTAAGTGTATGCCATATTTTTGTTTTAGCCAACAGGACTATATGAGAAATTACTCTCCTCCTGAGTGATCAGCCTGATTTGAGAGGGAGCGAAGAGAGGGTAAGCATGTCATCTCTTATGGTTCCATGGCTTCTGGTGTCTTCTAGAGAGGGAAAAGGATGGGACCATGCTGAAAGCCTATTTCTCAGAGCAACTGGGAGTTGCCTGGATGAGTTTTTACAGTCATGGACTCTGCAGATCTCAGCTTCTATTGTGTAGCACCAAAGAGAGTAAATACCCAGCATAGCAGAGGGGAAAATGAAAACGTGTATTTTAGTGAATGTGCCTTCCATTAGTAAAGTGGACACAGTAACATCTGGTTCCTCAAGCCCAGTCAAGTCTCCCTCCTAATTTACAATCCTGACACTACCAAAACCAACTTCATTATCCTTTAGCTTCAGCATAATATACTTATATTTAAAATTTCATTTTTCTTAGCCAGTTTTTGACGATTTGAAAGACTCGGCTTACACTTGCCTGCATTCACCGCCCCCACAAAAAAGGGGGACACTTCTAGCTAGTACATTTCTGAGAACAGCTAACATTTAGAGATTCTAGAAAGTGACATGTGGGGGTTAAGCAGATGATTAAACACAGTTCATTTTTCTATATTTAGGGAGGCGTGGAGGTGTTCTTGCCTCTTCATATCTCTCTTTAGGCATAAAAGCAGGGATAAGCAAATCATGAAGCATTGCGATGCTGGAGGTAAGGACAGCAGGCGGTGGCTGTCTGCAGTGCTGGGAGGTGGGTGTGGGGTGGTGGGCTCTTAGCCTTTTTGTATGCAGATGAAGGGGTGGGCTTTTACAGTGAATCTCTTTCATACCTAAGTGCTTTCTACACCCACTCTCAGATGTACATTCACACTTCGGGGTGTGGGAGGTGACTTCAAAATTAGGATTTCAGAGATGATACAAAATTGGTTTTGTACTCCTAAAAAATTAGCTCTATCATTTTAATAGGATATATTTCTTCATTAGTAATTGTTCATAATGAAAATTCACTGAGTAGCAAAAAATGGTCCACGACTATTTTCTGATGAACAGAAATGAGAAAGCAAACACCTACAAACAGAACAAAGGGTGCCTTTCTTTTCCTTAAAGACAAAGAAGTGATAAAGCTTGGGTGTATCTATCAGATTTCCTCATAGTTGTGGTTTTCATTCAGTCTCAAATAGTATATTAATTAATGTCCCTTCAGAACATCTAAGAATGTAATATCACTGATTTCTCCAAATCCTGACTGCCCTCCCCCCTCTGTGGGACTGGGGGGGAGTGTGTTGAATCTAAGGCCTCCCACATGCTGGGAAAGATCTCTACCACTAGCTTTTTAAAGGCCCTCACGATGTTGTCTGTGCCAGTCTAGAACTCACTGAATAGACCAGGTGAGACTCAAACTTGTGATCAGTCCAGCACAGTCTAGCCAGCTGCTAGGATTATAAGCTTGTGTCAATCATTCATTCTTGATGTATTTGAAGTAGTTTGGGAGAGAAGTGGGTGAAGGAAACACTTTAAATCTTTTTTGAGAAACTCTTCTATAGAGTTACTAATTTTTTTTTTCCACAAAGAATTTGCATGCAGTGGTAAATTAATTATTTCTTTTGTGATATTATACTTAGTAAACAGAACACCGAGAGAATGATTTTGGGAAATTTCAGCATACATAAAACTCATCACCGAGGTGTTAGAATTCATTGTTTTGTCTCTTTGAACATGAGAGGAAACAGTGTCGATAGCACACATGCCTGGGTTTACTCCTCCAGCTATGAGGTTCTCTGGGAAGTGGTGACTGACATGAGGGTGATATTAAAGCGGTTTCATAGATTAGCAACTGATTAGGTTCTTCATAGATTTCCAAAAAAAAAAAAAAAAAAAAAGGATGATAGAATGAGATTCAGGGTTATAACAAGGGAGTTTAAATGCTGAAATGGTTGCTAAGTGGAGGCCATTGAAGTAGAGCTGTAGTCAAGAGCAGAAGCAACTGGACCACAAAGGCAGCATGATGAAAAAGATCAGTGTGAGGAACTTGAACAACAGCAAGAGAACTTATTGGAAGAGTAGAGGAAAAAGTGTAAAGGGCAGAGAAAAGTGAACAGAAGTGATTGTTTGAGAGCTAACCGGAGCACTTTGGACACAGGGAAAGAAAGGCTAACCAAAGAGAGAGGAAAACGTAAGAAAGAATGGAGTCATGCCATCGGAATCAGTGCAGCTACACATGTTTTCTACAGCTGTGCATGGTTATATATCCCAATAGGAAGGTGCTTTTCACTCTGGCTCATGGCCGGTCTACAAATAGTGTCCAGAACAGGTGTCATATAGCTGACCAGGGGAGGTTAGAAGGTGAGAAGGATATGGCTCTGGTTATCGTCTTTTGGGAGGGGTTAGAAATCCATGCAAGTGGATTTGGGAAACAGTCATATTGAATGCTATCTTCTTTCTCTCACACCTTGACCATCTGTAAGGAAGCGTGGCTTCTGGTCTGGGTTCTGGAACTCATTTACTACGTGACTGGCCAGCTTGCTCAAATCCCTTAGAGTCTTGGTCTCCTTGATAAAATTAGAAATATTTTCCAAACTATGACCACAGTGTTCGCTTGCACCGACTAGGCATGTGTGGGTGGCTGGCGGGCAGAGTGAGTCTCCACCGACTTTTCCATGTATACACTTTCACCGGCTTTGAACCATTTTACACACTGTGGCTCTAGACACAACTTCCTGCTAAAAGTCCTTCCGTCGTAATATATGAAAACTACTCCTAAGCAGAGTCTCTAAAGCATCTTTCTGCGATAAATTTACACTAATCTTCATGAATCATCCCCACAAACGTTTATCTATGCAGTGCTGAGGTGTAAATCCAGGACCTTGCCCATGCTAGGCAAGCACTCCATCACGGAGCTGTATGCCAGCCAGCCCATGAGTTGGTTTTTTTTTTTTTTTTTAGACAAAGTCTCATTATGTAGCTCAGGCTCTTCCTGTCTCCAACTCCTGAATGATCCCCTCCACATCCAAATTTCTTGATTCCACTATGTTGTTACATGCTGTTATTGTTTTTGTTTTTTGGAGATGAGTCTCATGCCAGGCTGGCCTTGAACTCACTGTGTGGTCTAGGCTGGCCTTGAATTCCTGATCCTTTTGTTTCTGCCTCCCAAGAGTTATGATTACAGTTACATGCCACTACCCCTAGCCCTGAATGCAATTTGTACCAAAACTCTGGTATGCGGTGAGGAATTAGGAACCATCTATTGTCACAGGACTGATGAGTAAGAACCACACAACTTGATGGCATACACCAATCCACATCATGTTGCTGAAGCTGGTAATTGAGCCTGGGGCTAAGGGGAGTTGGAGTGGTTCTCAGGTCTGAGATGGCCACCAGCTAAGGATGCAGCCATATGAACTCAGCTGCTGACTTGCTGACTGTTGGCTAGACCAATCAGCTTTCCTCTAGGTCTCTCCCATTCCTCCAGCCAGCTAGCCTAGTTATGTAATCACAGTGATGACAGAAACTAGACGGAGCAACAGAGCACAAAAGCCTTGCCAGGTCTTTATACATGTCAAGTTTGTTATTGTTCCATTGGACAAATTAAGCTGTAAGACCTTGCCCGGTGTCAGTGTGAGAAGGTGGAATTCCCAAGGATGTAGGTTCCAGAGAGGCCATTCACACATGGATTCTTACCACGAAGAAACCCTAAGCCTTATCCCTATAAAAGTGGTCCAGCAGATTGGGCTATAGAATTTAGTTTGGTCAGTACTAAGCAAGCCAGGGATTCAACTGCAGCCTGGTTTATTAAAATTCTTAAAAGATGCCAGCAGGTCTCTAAGCAGGAGAATGTGTGACTATAAATGGTGACCTAAAACTATCCTTCTAAGCCTCTCAAGGTTTTCACACTGGTATGAGGCCATAGCTTTTGTGCATTTAATATCGCAGAATGAAACTGTTCACGCAAAACCTAGAGAGAGTGAGAACCGTTTCAGTTGTGCGACACTGTTGAACCCTTTCTGAGCGTGGGTGATGGTGCACTCTTAAAGCCCCTCACAGAGTAAAACTGCAACCTGCAGAAAACAAGTGTGCTGAACTGAATCATCTTTTACTAAAGAGGTGGTAACAGTGTAGCAGTGCGGGGAGTCGCCTGAGTAGCGACTTTGACTGTGAGTACATTTGCCTTGCTGGTGACTGTAGAATATGAAAATTAAGTGTGCCAAGGCACCCTGACAGTGAACCAACCAACCAACCATCCTTCCTTCCTTTCTCCCTTCCTTCCTCCTTCCCTTCTTCCCTCCCTTCTTTCCCTCCTTCCTTCCTTTCTTTTTTTCTGCTTTCTGATTGTGTTTTTACAATGTCGGGGACCATACTCAGGGCCGTGCCCATTTTATGCAGGCAGCCTTCCACTGAAACATGTCCCTATCTCGACAACAAACCTGTTGATTGGAGTTAGGGGACACAGCAAGCATGTTGTAGACCTTCCATCATTTTAGCTCTCTGTGAGTGCTTCCTCACCTTGGAGGGGAAAGCCAGGCTCAGTGGTGCCTTCATGCCTCACCTGAAATGCGGCCCAGTCTAAGCAGTGCTTCGGTGAGTTACACTGCATGGTCTTCCACAAGGTTTAATACGAAACAAAACACCCCTAACAAAATGTTTGCCTTGATGCTCTCTTTCAATATAAATACTTCACCTAAATAACTTGCCAGGTCAACTTGGGATCTCTGTCCCAAAGTGGGTAAAAGGCAACACTGCAGATACTGAAGAGAGTTCGTGTACATTGGTTACTGCATACATAGAAGTAGTAATTTCTCCAGATAGGTGTCTGTCACAATCTCTCCCCAAGCAATGTCACTTGGGGTGTCACATTCAATTTCAGAGATGTCAGTTAACAGTCTGTAAAACATTCCTGGGATAGCCCCTCTCAATAAGGAAAGCATGTCCCAGCCACTGTGATGCGTATGACCTTGTCATAGACATACACCTAGGCAGCCACCCAACAACAGCATCCATTTCTGCTTCTATTCAGAGTCTCTGAGTGACAACTATGGTCAGATGAAGGTGGAAAGGGAACAAAAACATGAGCACAGTGATTTCCAATACATTTTTTTTCTTGTCTTGGGGCGAAAAATTACACCATTATGTCATTTTCGTGATGTGCTCATCAACAGCAGTGAAAACCTCATTTGTCATCTTTTGGTGTGATAGAAAATCGGAGTTTAGGGAATTCAGTGGGGCTGTCAGTATTCTTTGCTGTCAAGAAAACCAGCTGAAGGAAAGCAGCAAGAACTTGGGCGGGGGTGGGGGGTGGGGAAGGGGAGCGTTGCTGACGAGAGCTGCAGGGCCGTGACACCCACCCCGACTATAGCCATCCACGGCATGATCTTCCATTTCTCAACATCCCGATCCAATTTGTTGCAGCTGTTAATCAGGCTCTCGTGCAGGCAGGATATAAATATGCCACTTATATCTGCAAATACAATAATGAAAACTGATATTTGTAATTGTATCTATATGGTCTCTCAGACTCAAAACGAAATGGATTTCCAGCCTAATATGGCTAAATGAGTTCTCCAACATGTGAGGCCCATTATGGTAGAAGAGTGGCATCGCTTTTCACATCCTGACATGATGGGGACATCTCTGTCACAGCACGTGATTGAAATATTTGTCCATGCCTGAAATTGCCTTTCCTTAGTTTGAGCCCCATCTTTTATGCTGTAAAAGTATATGTCCGGTTCCTTTCGTTTGCTGTACTCCGGGGATGGCTACTGTGTCACCGAGCACTTCCGGCCCCTCACTTTCACAACCACAAGCCAAGTATCTTCACATGGGCAGCCTACATAGAGTTTTCTCTGACCATAAATGGCTTTAGATCTCTATCCCTTAGCTGCAAAGTGATGAGAACTTTGGCAATCTCCTCCACGTAAGACCCTCGTTCAGTAACAGGCCAAAATCCAGAGGCATCAGTGTAGCATTAAAAGTCATGGGGGCACTGTTGAAGCTTTGCTGTAGACTTGCTTGAATATGAAGACGAGAGGAAGCATTCTTGAAGACCATGACAACACATTTCCCATTCATCTCTCTCTCTCTTTCCCCGACCTCCTGTTAGCATTCATATCTAGGTTGCTCTCTATCCCAGTCCACACAGATTCTCTAGTCTCCTCTGTTCTTCTGTGGATTTTAGATTCACATGGCTTTTATAACCTTCTCTCCACATTGTGCAGCACAGAAGACCTCTGTTTGCCCAGGGAAGGAAGAGACCCATCTCTTGGACTGAGCAGAAATGGAAGGGAAAAACATAAAAATAGGGACATTAACTTCTTGTTTTTACCACCCCCCCTTTTCTTAACCCTTCTCCTCCCCTTCCTCCTCCTCCTCCTTTTTCTTCATCTAGACAGCATCTCATGCCTCTCAGGCCACCCTTATACCTTATATGTAGCCAAGGATGACCTTGCTTGAGCTTTTACTCTCCTGCCTTCGCTTTCCTCATCTTCCATGCCTGACTTATGCTTTAGATCAAACCCAGGGCTTCATGCTTGATGGACAAGCACTCTACTGACTGAGCTACATCCCCAGCCCTCATCAGTTTCTTTTCTTGGAACAGCTAGAACATTCCAGAGCCTCAGCTTCCTCATCCGGTAAAGTACGACATTGGAGGCAGGGAAAGCACCCGCCCCCAGCACGAAATATATGCATGGCTGCATGGTGAAACTTCTCTCTGTCCCTTCCTCCCAGTGACATTTCAAACATGTTCATCTTTTACAATGGTAAGTCTTCAGATTTTGAATGAAGGTGATTGACTGCAGCACTCCCTGGGATTATTTCTGTTGCAGTCATTGTCTTTGACACATGCCCTGTCTCTGTTGCATGTCCGTACCATTTTGAAAGAAGGAAGAGTAATTTGCTTTTTCTGCTACTTCTTGTAGTGCCCATCACAATTCATGAAATAGAGTCAGTGCTCACTAACTGCAGGAGCATGCCGCACCATCGGGTGATGATAGGGAGTGGAAGACAGCATTCTTGACGACCACGGCAACTCATCTCCCGTTCATCCCTCTCTCCCCACCTCCCGTTAGCATTTCTATCCTTCTATTGCTTCCTAGGCATATTTGTCACATTGAGAGGTCTTTGGGTCATGTTTAAACCCCTGGAAATGATAGGGCGTAGTTAATGAGGGAATGGCTTGAAATGGCGGTGCTTCCCATTGGTTGAGATTCGGCATCATTCTTTGATGGGGAGCTTCACTTGAGTTTCTCTTCTAGGAACTGATTTACTGTTTCTAGGAGTGGGGCGCCATCATGAAATGTGACAAAGATCTTCCTGATAGCCTATAAAATATAAATGCTTCAAGCAAGCGGAAGATGTTCATTCACTTTGGAAGAGGTTTCTGCTGGGGATGCTTGAGGTTTCCTTTACGATGAAGTTAAACTTTGACAGTGTTTTTGCCCCCAAAGTTCTCCATCCTTCTGTTGAAACCCTATAGTTCCAGGGTCAACAAAGGATCCTGATTCCTGAGTCTTGTTTGAAGGAAGCACAGACACTCAGAAGTTAGGAAAATGAGTCCTGTTGGTGTTCAAATCTATTATATGCCTGTTTCTCTCTCTCTATATATGTAAAGACATGCTTTGGCAAACTTCACTGTTACTTCAGTATGTTACTGCTCAGGCTCGGCCTTTCCTCCTGTGTGACCTTCCATACAAGAAGAACTTTGGACAGATTCAGAGTGCTCCCTGGGCTTGTCACTTCCTCATTTTTAAAAAGTTTTGTTGTTGTTATTGTTTGCATATTGTTCCTCTTTTCTTTTCAAAACTAACAAACAGTGCAAGTTCTTAGAGCACAACAGTGTGTGGGATTCAGCTGTAACCATGGAGAAACAGTTCCATTCCTCTGAAGCCATTTTCGCCTGTTTTGTGAGAAAGTACAACTTTGCCAGCAGAAGGCATTGAGAGGGAGACAGGAGGCAACGGGAGGCAACCAACGGGGTGTCCCGTTGGTCTGAGCCCCTGAAGATGACGGAGGAAAAGATAACCTCTGGAAAGTCTGAGGCCAACTAGGAGATGATACCCAGGAATGTAAATGAGAATTTGTTCCCATGAATCTCTCTTTCAGCTAACTCACTCACCCCATCACACATAAGAAAAAAAATAATGTCCAGACATTTGATTTCCATGATAATCCCATTTTATCGAGAAAAGTGATACCATGTAAAGAAAACACTGCTTAATGGCGCTTATGGATTTTTTTCTGTTTATTTAAGTGATATGTGTTGAAGATATAAATGAGGGATACAGACGGAAAGCCCTCTAACCACTCACTCAAGAACTGTGACATGCCCCTCTCTGTGTTCTGAGTGCACGGATGCATATGCTTGCATTACTTAGCATTAGCTTTAATTTGATTAAAATTTCCCCTTAATGTAAACAAACAAGGAGACTGCTTGAAATTATATTGCCACCTCTCCTTCCCCCCTCTTTCTAACTGCACTGAAAGAAATAATTTTACAAACTGGATGCAAAGTGAGCTTTGAAGGCATGTTTTCAGAGGCCTGGGTAATTTTAGAGCTTCGCACAGCCAGAATTTTTGAATAGTATGAAACAAACAAACAAAAAACCCAGAACAGACGGCAGCAAAGGATAGAGAAAATGCTTAAATAGTCAGCTGTGTTGTGGAGGCAAGCGGAAGCAGGAACACAGAGAGTGAGCCTATCACATCTAAGCCTTGTTCAAAAGAAAGTGGTCTCTGCTAGATGGGCAGGATGCCAGGAATCAATAATGAAGGAGCCATGTATCCACAGCGAGGTACTCTAGAAATATGTTTTCCAATTAGTCATGAGTGTTTATGCATCAAGGCATACTACAATGCTTTGGGTAACTGAATTGCACAGAGAGCTGTAATTGGCAATTGAGAAGCATCAGCGCAAATGTTGTGACACCTAGTCTTGAAACTGTTCACACTCTACATTTGCACTCCCTGATCCCTCCGTCCTGGAGCAAGACAGATGGACAGACTGCCTAGGACAGCAGTATTAGCTCCTTTTATTCCTTAAGTGTTACATTAGGGCCATTTTAGATGTGGCTCCCTTTCCTGATAAATTTGAAGAAGGAAAGTGGACATAGATTGAAAAACATCCCTTCAGGAAGATTGGTGGATATTTTCTTTAAGCCTGTGAGGACCCTTGAGAGGGTGGCCAACTTAGATGCATTTTCTTTTCAGTTAACTCAGAAACAAAAGAGAGGAAAAGAGTCAGTAATAGAAGTCCCTACTCCTTCCAGGCTGTAGCAAGAAGCTTTGACTTGCAATGCAGGAGACCCCCAGAAGAGCCCTTAGTAGCTCTGTTTTGGTGCTGTCTCTCAATTGCTTTTTAAGTCATTCAAGAGAGATGAGACATTCTGGTGAAAAGGAGAATCCCACTAGATGCTCTTTGACCTTTAAAAAGAAAACAATCAGTACTGACAGGCTTTCAAGTAAAATATTAAATATATATATATATATGTATTCAGTAGTATGGATCTGCAAATGATGGCTTACAGGTCTCATCCTATTCTCTGAAGTTTTCAGACATTGTGTGAGAACTTCGGGACAATTAAATCAATTTCCACTGGAGTCCCCACAAGTCGAGCTTTTGCAGCTTCCTTGAGGAGACTCCTTAGACTAATAAGGAATCAGAAACTTGTCTGCAAAGGAGAGAAATGGAATTTCAGGTCAATGAAGAATTTTGTAGCAGAATTACCACTTCTCACAGGCTGAGAATCAAGCTTATAGAAAAGAGAATCTTATTTATAATGGGAAGAGCTGTGCAGCCAAAATTAGGCTTTGGAAATAGCTTCCTGATAGCACTATTTGACTCTTGAAAAAAGAGCTGTCATTAAAAAGAAATTTACTCTGATCATACTTTTCATTTCTAGAGGCAAAAAAGAACCACGAATTCTGGTACATAAAGCTCACAGCACATAAAGAGTTAGAGATGTGATAACTTTGAGCATTCCGTATACAATACGAAAGCGAAGGCTACACCATCTCCCCATTGCCTTTGCTGGTGTTTAATCCAATTAATTAAAGTGGGGAACTCCTCGGAGCCTCAGGTCACTTTTATGTGCCCTATACTGAAGCCCAGCCTGACCAAAGACCCCAGTGTCTGATTGAACCAAGAAGCTGTCTAGTCTGCAGGCCAAGGCCAATTCACAGCCTTTCCATTAGCAAGGCTGTATGTCCTTTATGTGACTAGCTTATGTAGCCAAGATCACTGCAGAACCAAAGAACCAAAGGATTAGCAGGTAAGGCATGTGCTGTGTCTTTGTACATAGACAGCCTAGCCGATGTTGAGGTCAAGAAGAACCAGAGCTACCTGCTCATGTCACCAGGCTGTCCACTTACCTACAAAGCAGGAGGCCTGTGATGGGCAAGACACAGCAGACAGACAACTGAGACATTGCTGCCATCTCTGGCAATGTAAACACTGAGCAGAATTGTAAGACCAGTGTGCAATGTTGGGATGTACAGTGGACGTGGAATTTAGAAAGCCAGGGAAGGTTCTCAGGGTATTATATTGAAGGCTTTGGAAGTTTTCTCTGTATGCCGAGTCAGCAAAGTAGGGTGCAGTGCCTGGATCCACACAGCTCTTGGTTACTAACCCACTGTAGTAATCAGTGCCGCCAACCACTTGCAAAGTATGTGTGGCTAAGGTGATGAATTCTGCATGTGTTGGGGTGCAAGCTGCTTGAAGACTCTGAGCGGGGCTGGTTTTGTGAGCATGTGACCTATACATAGGGCCAATGTTCTTACAGTCTCCGCCTCTAGGTTTAGTGCTCTGCTCTTGGCATTTTGAAATTCTTAATAATTTTGTAAAAGGGACCCACAGGTTCATTTTTGCATTGAGTCTACAAATCATATAGCCAGTCCTGAATCCAAGACTGCGGATGAAGGAAGCACTTAGCTCATTTCCATCAGAGTTGACAATATGTCTTCACGATGGGGAGAACTGCTAGAATTAAATAATCTCAGAGGCTCACCTTCAAATATTCAGAGTAGCCACTGAAAGCTGGTCTGGGGTTTTTTGAAACATCGTCAAACCCCTTACACAGAAAGGGACAAAACAGATAACGCTGCTCATTGTGGTAATTGGGATCTATTGATTTGAAGGTCAAGCCAGGTGTCTTGCTAATTAATTAGATAAATGTTGTTCTTCTTTCCTTCCCTTTGGATCTAGATGCTATTCTTAGAGGAAAAATCAAAGTGCATCCTTGGGAAGTAAACCATCCAGCTTTTTGTTACTGTAGCAAACACCTTAGACAATTAATCCTTAGAAGAGAAAAGGTTTATTTGGGCTCTCAACTTTTCAGCTTCTGGTCCAATACCAGCTGGTATTGTTGCTTTCGGATGTGCAGCATGGTGGAGTGACTGGTGGAGCCAAAGCACTCTTGTCACCTCCAGGAAGCAAAAGAAAGTGAGGAAGAGGCAGAGCCCCACGATTCCCTTCAAGGGGATACTGCCATTAACTGAAAGAACTCCCTCTTGTCTCTTCGGCTTATAGGTTTCACCACAGCCCTATCAGACTGGCAGGGTACCAAGCCTTTAACTCATGTGGATCTGAGAGACATTTAATATCTAAGATATAGCTATGATGGTTCACAACTGTAATCCTAGAACCCAGGAAGCTTTGGAAGTTGGATTGTTGTGAGCCTGAGGGTAGCCTGGGCTATATAGGGAATAGTGAGTTGTATCCTAACCTGGGCTACAAAGTATGGTCTTATCTCAAACAAAGCAAACAAACAAACTAGAAAGTACTTTATTAGATGAACCAATAAATGTCCAGCAGACCTGCAGCTTGTGGAAATACAGAAAAGTAATCATGAATACATGTGGACTCATATGTCAAGATCTAGGGGACTTGTAAAGCAAAAACAAAAAACAAAAAAAACTAGATAGCAATAGTAACACTTGTTTAAGGGTAACCTCAGGGCACAGATGAGCATATGACTTGTGATCATAGGCTTGAGATGTTCATGAGATAGGGCCTAGTGACTGAGAGGTTTAAAAGGTGGTTCCTTGATGATATCCAGGGAAAGTCTATCATTTATTGACCACATGTTTTGTCCATTCTTCCCCAAACTACCCTTGGTATTCACTGGAAAGTCTATCCAACAGGTATTATCTGCCTTATAGCTTTGTGCCCCGAGGGGACGGACCTGCAGGGAGTGGGGAGAGACTCATGCTGAAGGGCTGCTCTATGTTCATCTCTTTTGAGCCCCACAAGACTGAGAGAGTCCATCCATCCTGGAAACTGTGCTGTGAGGATTCCCTTGCGGGCTGGCTTCTGGTCAGATGGATCTGTAAGGAGAACACCAGGCAGAGCCTGAGAGGGCGGGCAGAGAAAGCTTGAGACATCTTCCCTAGTCAGCTCCACCCTCCTCTCCCCTTGTTTGTAGCATAGCCAGATTGCTCCCTGAATACAGACTGTGAGCACCAGGTCTCCCTTCTACAAGACTCCTTCTCTCAGTGGGCCCTGGATACTTACTTGCATCTCTGCTGAAATAACTATCCATGGTTGCCGATCTCCAGGGCTTTACTCATTCCCGCAGCCTGCCTGCTTCCTGCAGAGGTCCCTTCTTAAAGTCTTTTCCTGTGAGCCTACCTGGGCCTTGGCTGATGTCCCAGGATACCATATTGAGTGCAGGCATCTCGCTACCCTCTTGGCAGCACATTCGTGGCTGCACAGTACTTAGATTGTGTGTCACCAGGTCTGGCCCTCCTTGACGCATCCATGAGGCTTTCTTAGAGTCCCTTTCCACCTTCAAATCTCCCTTCCACCCTACCACAACTGAAATACTCTCCATTCTTCAAGATGTTTTCGAGAAATTCACTGCTAGAGCCAATTAGCACCAGACTGAGGAACGGTGTGAGACAGAGTCTGTGATCCCAGGCCAGCCCGGGAAGAGAACAGTGATGTTAGCACTCTGCGCTTTCATGACCTCATACCCCCCGGGAATAGACTTCTATCAGGAACAACCCTTGGACTTTCCTCCAAGAGGGCGTTTGAAGGTGGGAAGGAAACAGGAGGGACAAGGCCGGCCTCTCTCCAGGACCTCTGCATGAACCTCGCTCTACACCTTAGCCTTTGTCACAGTTCTCCTTGACCTTCGTTTCTCCCTTCACAGGGATCTTCTTTGGCAGAGAAAACTTGCATCCTGCATCAGTGCTTAGCTCACAATCCTTGCTAATTGTTAAAGCAGGTTTCCCTGCAAAGCTCACCTTTTAATGATTAGTTTGAGGGAAGAAAGATTACCATATTCCTTCCAGGGACGAGGAGGTTAACACTTCCTATGAAAAAGATGAGCAGAGAAATAGGGGGATTCTAGGACCACCAAATACAGCCTGCTTCATCATTTAGTCTGTGTAACTTTAACTCATAAAACAAAGATGGGCAGGGAATTGCTGAGTACTCTAAACAGTGCTGTCCGTGTGGTGTGAAGAGAATACTGAAAGCAACATGCTTAAGCCTTTAGTAAAGTTGAAGGCCGTGACTGTGGCTGTGATAGAGCATCAGGGAAAGCATTTCATCCAACCGGAAAGCCGGAGGTTTCCTCCCAGCCCTGCCACCCAGCAGCCATTTGGTTTGGAACAACATCATCTAGTACTTTTCTATACTAGATTGCACCTGATGTGATGGACATGAACTTTGCCCTTTGTCGTATTCCCTGGGCTACAGAGAGAGCCATGTGAGATCATGCAGGTGCCAGTACTATGCCCAGGCAAAAAGCACCAGGCATAGATGAAGCTCTGTCAGCAGGATGTTTACAACTCAACTCTCAGATGCCAGGGGAGGCTGGGGAGAGGTGCTGTGTCTCAGGAAGAGCTTGTGTACTCTGAGGAGGCAGGTGTGCTGATCTCATTCCAGGAGCTAATTGTGTGTGCTCTGAGAACCTTGATGCTTTCCAGCTCCAGTCTGAGGGGTGGGGGTTACTAGGGAATTCATGTTCCTGCCCATGCACATTCCCTCTTGTTTCCAGAGATACTCCTCCCTTGGCTTTGCTTCAGCACCATTACTCATGAATCCATTTCCTCTCTCCTCTTTACTTTAGACTAGAGACTCCAAGATGAGTTGTGGATGCAGAATTGCACTTGAAACACTGTAGTAGAAAGCCACCCAAGGTTCAGGGAATTTTCAGGTTTTCTAACACATCTTCTTCTCCAAAAGTCATATGCCAGATCGTTTTCATATTGCAGTCCTCCCACTCCCCGTGTGTGTGTGTGTGTGTGTGTGTGTGTGTGTGTGTGTGTGTGTGTTAGGTGTATCTAGTGAAAAGAATGCTCACCATCCAGAAACCCTTTGAGCTTGTTTGGATGACTAGGAAATGATGGGAATTCAGAGTGCTCAGGATTATAAATATTGCAGAGGTTATTCAAAATCTCATTTACTTTTAGTCGGACTGCCTCTGTACTCTACATATTTAAATTCCATTTGCAGGCACCAGCCCTGATGCTCTTAAAGGAAATAACAACAAGCAGGCTGTAGCTAAGGGAAAGGTAACTTGGTTTGTTTGCTTCCTTACACTTCTGGACAGTGAAAACACAAGCCATTGTTATTCCATGGGTGTCATTGAATATAAAAAAAATCTCTGTCTTTTTTAGGAATTGCTTGAAAGGTTAACCACTTTCTAAAGAGTTCTTTGTGTCTGGGAACCAATTTTAGGCACTTTTTACCTAACTGCAAAGCTCTTACAAACTTTTAAAAGTTTTCTCCACCAATACATCCACTCCCTGAATATGGAGGAGTCACTTTGCTTTGGGAAAATCTGTTGTTCTCTGGCGTTTACAAAGTCTTTCTATTATTCAGCTTCTAGAAGCAGACTGTTCTGTGCAGGCTTTTGTGTTCCAGTGTACTGCTATGACCTGCCCTGGGCTGAAGTCAGCTCACACCACAGTGGTGACTGCAGCAGCAATCTGTGCTCAAGATGTGGGGATCCTCCCAGAAAATTCCCTGGCCCCAAGGCCCTTCCTTCCTGGATAATATTTTCCAGCAGCTTGCTGCATGATCCCACACAACAGTGACCATTGTCATGTAAATCCTACATGCTCATGTTCACTTTCTACTATAAATTACTATGGATAAGTCAGGATGGTGCTCTCTGGTTAAATCCTTTAAACGGGCCACCAAAGCGGTATGATCCAGCATCCAATACTTCAAGTGGGGACATAAATGAAACACATCTAAGTTGCAGGTAGATGTCCTCTGTCGTCCTCCAGGATGAAAAAACATTCCCCACAGAATTCAAAATCTAAATTACTAAAAAAATGTACTGTTTCCATACACAGAATGAGTGGCTAGGACTCCCTGTTAGGAAGACAGTAGGGAGAGGAGCCATGGCTAGTTAAAGGTGGAGAATTTCCAGATGGCTGGTTTTTGACTAGAGACAAAAGTTTGGCAGCTTAAAACAAAGGCTCTGTAGGCTTTTGTCTCCACCAGCAGGCCCCCTGCTGATGGGCTGGATCAACAAGTTCAAGGTCTGCTCAGAACAACAGATCTGGGCCAATCAATTATCCTAGCTTCTTCAAACTGACCAACATTAAATTAAGGGAGGAAAACTCTTCAGGAGTTTCTGAATCCCCAGACTGGGAGAAGAGACTAGATTTTTTGACTTTCCTACTCTGCTTCGCAGAGGGTCTTTTTCTGTTTGTCTGCTGCGTGTGTGCACCCTTGTCCCCAGTAAAAGGCCTTTCTTCAACTGCTGATTCTGTCTGTCTGTGTGGTGTTTCTCTGCTGCTACCTGTTGTGCTGCAGGTATTTGCTGCCTTTTAATTCTTTAACTGGAAGAGAAAAAGAACCTGATCTAGACCCCTAGACTGTATCCAGAGGATTCCCCAGTTTAAACAAGGATTCAAACAAATATGAATCAATCCATGTATGTTTAAAATGGGACTTGATTTGTGGAAAGTTCCTTCAAGGGCATGCAAAATGAAAATGTACTTGTGGTAAACTTGGGTCTTGCATTTCAGTTTATCTAGAAATCTCACACTGAACGGTGACCAGTCCTTTGACAAACACCAGCTGTGGTTGGCTAAGAGATTTGGATTGGCCTTAAGTTCTACTGGAATTCTCTCCTCACCTCACACTCTGTACTGATTCACAATATTGGAATTTTCTTTGGCTCTAATGATTTATCAAACAGCTCTATAAGATCAAAGATGAGTGTACTTGGGCACATGGCCTGTTTTCTAATAAGGTGCATTTGTTCCCGTGTGTCATTGTTCAGAGATACAAACAACTGTAATTGTGGCCCATATAGGCTATGGTTATTCCACAAAGGTGCTTCAGGGGAAGTCAACCCCAGAATTTGAAAGCTATTTCTGAAAGCCAGGTTCGGCTTGAGGTGAAGTGAGAGAGCATTGCTTCACTAATGGAAAGCACTGGTATGGGATGGAGGAAGTCATCTTGGCCTGGATGAAGGGCAAGCTGGCATAATTAGTATGCTCTCATGAATACCTGGGACTGATGCTAGAGCACCCATGAGCCAAGAAGAGGCCCTGATGTCAGTTCCTGGCAATGCTTGATAATGATACTTTGTTCCATCTGGACTTGAGAAAAAAGTACTAAGCAAAACGTTTAAGTGTGAAAATTAACCCAAGTTTCAATTCCTAGTAACCTAAAGAAGTACAGCTGGCTAGACATGTGCTCTCTTAGGCATAAATTCCTTAAATAACAGTTGCCTTTTAGGAAAAACCTCTAGCATGGACTCATGGACTCTTTGACACCTGCTTTCCTAGAACAGGATGTGTGCTGAAGCACACATATGCTCAAGTTCTTTGTGAAGAACACAGCTCCTCCTGGAAGGAAGCATGAGTATCTATGCTTGTACAAAAGAACCTGCACACTCCCCTTCTCACTATGCAAACAACCAACCAAACAACTAACCAACCAACCAAACAAACAAACAACTAACCAACCAAACAACCAAACAACTAACCAACCAAACAAACAAACAACTAACCAACCAAACAAACAAACAACTAACCAAACAACTCACCAACCAACCAGGGAGATCTTTTCAGATCCTGATTCCTTGCAGACTATACAACAAAGCATTTCCCTTTGGCAAGATCCTAACATTGGTTTTTAATGCATGCTGGTCATCAAGCCCCCTGCTCTGTCCCATAAGCATTTGCTCCCTTATAAAAGAAGGCAGGGATGCCCCACACATACCAATTCTCTGAAGACTGGTACTGAGAGACGAACTTTTAGTTATGCTGCTCAGTGAAACTACCACATCTGGCCATACCCTGACTGTATTAGGATGTATTTGATTTCTGTTTAAAAATTGTCTTAGAGTTCTAATTGTATGCATCATGTGGTAACATTCTATGGCAAAAAGAAACAGTATATGAGACACCAAATCTCTTTGCTATGACTCTTTCCCCCCATTACATTGGCTAGAATAGTGTTCCACAACCATATGTAATCCAATCACAGAAGAGAGGAAGGACTTCTATGGTAGGTTCAGAACAGTCACTGAGGAATAGAAGCAGGGAAGATGGAAATGCTACTTTCTTGACAGACATTTTCAACCTTATTTGAATGCAAGTAGATCTCTACATTTTATCTACTGTAACAAGGATACCAAGGAGAAATCCCAACCTGCCCTCCTCCACCAAATCGAAGCAGTACAAGCTAGTAGAGAATGCTCTGTTGGAGGAATTCTACTCGGCTTGCTTTGTCAAATGGTTCACTCCATGCTGTGTCCTTGGGTAGTTCTCAATGGATACAGGCCCCAGTATGTGGTTCTCTAAAGGAGACTAGTGTCATTTACCACCTCCTGGTCTCACAGTTGGTATGAAAGATGATTAAAAGGAGCCTCATAAGGCCCATGAATCCCTTTGATTAAATTATAAAGGACCAACTTTTATTTCGATGACATAAATGTCAAATTGCTGAGCACAAATCAACTTCAGTTTGCCTCTCAAACTGGGTTGGGATTTGTAAGGACTAAGTATGGACTTCACTCTGAGTGATTCATATTTGAATCCCTCAGACTCTCTCCCCCCGTTAGTGAACTTTTCTTATGGTGTGGGGTTCTTATTTCTGCTCTCCAACCCATCTTTTTCTCAAAACCTTAGAGGATCTAGGTTTTCAACAATAAGTCAAGGCTAAGGGTGAGATGTGATAAGGGAAAGGAGAAAGCTAAGATTTATTTGGGTTCCTCTCTCCAAATTACAAGCCCTGTTGAAACTCAGCATTTTAACAAACTTGACTGTTAAAAGTTTACATGGTACACAAGGTGATTGTTAAATGCTTATATGGCTCATACGGTGTACACATGATTGGGAGATTTCAACATACTTAGGTTTCAAGTTAATGTTTCCTGGTTGTCCAAGCTACCTCTTTAGATGCAGAGGCCTGTTATATCTGCAAAAATCTGATAGCGCATGAGCAGCCTGTGTGATGGTTAGTTTCAACTGTCACTTTGGCAAACCTAGAATCACCTGAGAAGGGAGTCTTGACGAGGAACTGTCTAGATCAATGTGGCCTGTGGATGTGATTGTGGGCGACAGCCTTGATTACATTCCCTGAGATGAGAAGACCTAGCCAGGAGAGGGGCAGCATCATTATGTGGGTTTGGGTTTTCAGCTGTGTAAAAGTAGAGAAAGTGAGCTGAGCCCAGTGTTCATACATTAATCTCCCCCTACTCTGACTGTGGGTGTGTCTACTAGGTTCAAGTTCCAGCCTTGACTTCTTAGCATTGATGTAGCACACACAGCTTGTCCTCTAGACTCTAGCTGGCTTCACTCCACTGCTGCTGCTATTCTTGGAGATCATCCCATGTACTGGTGTCTTCAGAACACTAGGGACCTTTGCTGCAACTGGGCTTCACTTTCACCAATATCCTCTCTTGGGCTCTCTTCATGGTGCCAAGCTTCAACTTCTTTACAGGACCCCTTCAATATAGGCCTTCAACTGCTACTGAGGCTACACCTTCATCAGTAGCCTCTCCTGGACTCTCTTCATGGTGCCAAGCCTCAGTTGCTCTCCATGACCCCTTCATGACTTCAAAACCAGCACCACCTGGGTGAGTCTTATAGCACTGAGTTCGGCTACCAGCATGGGATATAAACTCAGCCAGTTCTGGAAGACAGTTTCTGTGTGCTTAGCCTGAGGAAATACTTTCCAGATTTTAAGATAGAGTCTGGTTTGCAGGAAAAACAACTGGTCAGTTCATGTTTAAGTTCAGAGTTCAGTAGGACATTCCAAAGACTTCTTCATAATGCAGCAACTGTTATTAGTCCTGATTTTTTTATCAAGTGTTTTTCTTAGCATGATCACAGGTGTTCCTTGTCTTCAGGAATTGTTCCCTTGTGGAATTTTCATCACCACAGCAGATATATCTTGTCAGGACCACCTCACCAGTATCTGGATCATTTGTCTTTCTCTTGGTCAGGTTTGCAGAAGGGAAAAACAAAACAAAACAACAACAACAACAAAATCACTTCTCAGTTCAAGTGGCCTTTGGGCTCCAAGCCCTTGGCTTCCACAACAACAGGGGTTCTGGGCCTGGGGGAAGAATCTCTGTTTGATATCATTCTGGTGGTTTGGCATTCTTTTTTACCACTGCTATGGGGATATATACACACTTCTTCATAGACTTCAAGCACAAGACTGGCTTGGGCTTTACACACACAAAAAGTCATCAATAAACTCAGTTTATAAACCAGTACTCTCTGGTTTCTGTTTCCTGTGCCCTTGTTTCTCTGTTTTTTTATTCGGTTTCTTCCCATCTCTCCTATCTTGTCTCTATTATCTTGAAATCCATTCTGTAGCATGTGGGCAGAGGGAATTTGCTAATACACAAACTGAATTGTGTTACTTGATAGTGAACTAAATATCCTTCACTGATTTGCTATTGTCTTGGGACAAGATTCAACCACCTTCATGGGGTTGTGAAGCCCTCTTAATCCAGCTTCTCCCTCCTGGCTCACTATCCCAGCTTCCTCTAATAGAAACTCTCCTATTCAGGGAAGCCAATAGACTGGGTCCAATAGAGACTTTGCCCATAGTTCTTTTGTCTTAAAACATCCCCTTCTCCTTGGTCTGTGCTAAGCACTCACTGTTCTTAGGCCCCACATGAATGTCACCTCTGTGGAAGAATTCTCAATTCCCCCTCAACCTCAAAAGCCTGTGAGAAATTTTCTTCTTTGTGACCTTTTTAATCCCCTACATTAGCATAAGTTTATTTATATTTCATCTCTTCACTTGTTCCCAGCTTCAAGAGGGAGAGATCATTTTTCTTCTTCTTCTTCTTTTTTAAATCCTCAAGGTACCTCATAGAAGTTGTTTAAAGAAATGTAAATTGAAGGCTGGTATGACAAGTCAGTTGGTAGAGTGCTTGGTTTGCCAATATGAGAATCTGAGTTTGATGCCCCCAGAACCCACATACAAATTCCAGGCTTGGTGACATTCTTATAACCCTAGCACTGAGGGCTCAAAGACAGGAGATCCATGGGGCTCACTGGCCAGCCAGGTCTACTACATCAGTGTCACAGCAATGAGAGTCCCTGTCTCAAAATAAGAGCTGAATGGCACCTGAGGAACAATACCCAAGGTCTTCATACTGCATGGGTACATGTATACTTGTACACATATGAACATATATCCATACAGAGAGAGAGAGAGAGAGAGAGAGAGAGAGAGAGACAGAGAGAGAGAGACAGAGACAGAGGGAGAGAGAGAGAGAGAGAGAGAGAGAGAGAGAGAGAGAGAGAGAGAGAGGGAAGGAATAGTCAGGCTATGGTGACCCATTCATTTAATCCCAGCTACTTGGGAGGTTGAAAGCAGGGGGATGTGAGTTCAAAGCCATTGTGGGCAAAATGGTATGATGTTATTTCCCCCAAACAAAATGAAATAAAAATACAAACTAATGCATAGCTTTTGAGGTTGTTGTCTGGATTAAAGAAGATAAAATAAGAAGGTTCTAGAAACATCACATTTACTCAGTAAATGATAACTCTTATTAGTGATGTTGTTATATCTGCCGTTCATACAGCTATATCATATGGTACTGATTTTAGATGTGATTCTGTCTTCTGACTAGAGAAACCCACAGGGAAATGTCTCAAGGGCTTCTAACATGTTTCACTCTAGAACTATGATGAAAACGGCAGTTTGGCTGGGTCTTGTGAATGACGTGTCCCTACCCCCACCTCCTTTATTTGTTAGTTCGAGTACCTCTTGCAACCTTTTACAAATAAGTGGGTTGATCCATTTTAGCATGCACTTTCGCCAGTTGGTTCTTTTCTGTGTAACCCCTTGTGTCCCTATTCAACAGAGGCTAGTAATTACCATAGCAACCGCAGCATGTGGCGCCTTGCGCGCTCTCAGAAACAAAGCACTTGCTTTGGAAAAAAAAAAAATCACACACACATTAATTTGTTACATGAAATTCTATTTCATGGTATTTACGAAGGGAATAGTGCCTCCAACTGAACCCGCTTGCCTTCCGCACTAGACTCCAGGCTCACTCTGTTGCTCTACTCTTTCCCCACCCCCAGAGCACTCTAATCCGTACACACATTGATTCCTTTTAAAAAACGAAATTTTTGTGCAATTGGAGGAAAAGATGGGGAGGATTCAGTTTCAGTTGGAAGGTGCAAAGGTCAGCGAGAGGGTGCACAGACCTATATAACAGTTGTTCCTGTCTGAGTGATGACTATACTACCAAGGGGATTCATTAAAATGGAGCCTATTGCTGCTCCAATGAATGAAGCTCTCCATAAATTCTGCTGAGAGCCTGTCAGTGGCTAAGCCCATATGTAATACTTAAATGCTGCGCCTTCGTCTGCTTGCTGGTGTCTGGATCCCACCCCAAGCTGGGAGTGCGTGCATATTGACTCCAGACCAATCAAGAACCCAGAGGCTGGAATCCATGCTCACTCGGCAATCAGGCTTCCCAGACACCCCCCCAGATGTGTGTATCTCCAACAGGACATTAGGCTCTGGAATGTGACAAAATCACCTATGCAGTAGCCACTTGTCCTAGGTCCCGACTGAGTTGGAAAGGGGAAAGAAGAGTTTGGTTAGAGTAATTTGAGGTCACGTGGTTCTGTGACCTCCCCACCCTGTCCACCTAATAACCAGAAGGAGGAAACATATGTGTGTCAGGGAGTGTCCATGGTTATAATCAAAGGGCAAACAACAGAAGGGGAACTCCTGTTCTGCCTCCTACATCTGGCACACCAAGGAAAAGGGGGGGAAACTGCTTCAACAAGATCTCTTTCTGTTGTTTAAGCCCGGTCAGTTGGAAGTCCCTTTCTGAGTTCTCTAGCTGGATCTCTGATGTAAGGAAAAATGCTTTGGTCTTAGGGAGGAAAAAAAGATACATTTCAGTCAAAGGCTTTGCAGGTGCACAGAACAATCTGGGCCTTTCCCTCTGCTCTGCAGGAATTCCATTAGCAGGCCTTTGGGAATAGGGTGGTGGTTGCCGCAGGGGTGTACTCCCTTAGAAAGCGGAGCTGAGAACTGATGGAGAGGCAGGTTCAAGGGGTGAATGAACTAGAGGGTATGGGCAGAAATAATCACATTAGCTTTTACCAAATGTGTGATGAAGTGTTCTACATTTATTTACTCTTTAAATGAGAGAATTTCTGGTTGTTTACTGTGATCTCCCATCTTCAGCTGTGGAGGCACCATAGACGTTTGTGAGAACTAATACTGAAACAGAAACACAATCCTTTGACACCAAAAACTCGACCAGAGCTACAGTCTTTAAGCCACCGCCGCTTCTTGTCTTGTTTAATCCAGGTGGCTCTTTGTTAAGAGGTCCTTCCACAGTCCGCCCGCCCCCTCCAGCCGCCTTGCAGGAGCCAGTCACTAGGGAGCGCTGTTGGCCCAGAGATGGCTCTTTGCTCCCAGCTTTGGAGGCAAACACATTAGCTGAGAAGCAGGGAAGTCGGTGACGTGAGGAAATTATTATGCACAGTTCATTTCCTTGTAATTTAACTCTCAGAGTAACAAAAGCATAATGTATAGCCTAGTTTTCTGGTCTGATTTACAACAATTCGAACTAAAAGATGATTTCTGCCTCGCCCCACCCCCTAACTAATCATTTCCGCTGATATCAGCAGCTGAGAATTTTGTATTTCATCAAACCACTTCACCTCTTGGAGCAACAGATCCGAGAAGAGAGAAATGTAAAACGGGGCCGAGAAGAGAGAAATGTAAAACGGGGCCCCGCAAACCTAGCCAGGCACACATTTCACTCGGCTTCATAACAGCTGTGGTGCTGGTCTTTGTAATTTTGTGCCTTTGTCATGGATGTTTGACTGGTATCCCACCTCCTCTAAAGGCTCAGAAAGTCCAAAGCCAGCAAAGCATGTCTATCCCCCAAAACCTTTGTGGTGTGCGTTTCAAAACCAGAGGCTAAAGGGGTCCCTTGTCCCAGTGGCCTCGAGTAACCTTCATCCTAGGGGCCACCTGCCTCTCCTTCAGCCAGCCCTTCCTGTAGACGCCAGCCTAATTTGATCTTCCTTGGTCAGACTTGTAGAGGACTCAAATCCCGCAACTTAGCATTTCCCAGCGCTTGCCTCGCTCAGTGATTGCTGTGTGTGTGTGTGTGTGTGTGTGTGTGTGTGTGTGTGCGCGCGCGCGCGCGCTCACTCGCGCAAGCGTGCTTTTTTCCACAGGGAAAGGAAAAAAAAATTGAGCGCTTACTTTGACTAGAGCTTTTTGCTAAGAGTTTTAGATGCCATTTCCTTTAATCAGTTCAAAACCTCGGCCTTAGAAGCGATTGATGATTCATTTTACAAATGAGAACACTGAAGTTGAAGAACCTACACAGGGTTACTCTGGAATTAGAGGCAGGCTTCAAAAACAGACATTTCATTCTGTTATATCATTCTGACACCCACCTTGATTGCCAGCCGAGGAGAGCATTTCACCTGTCCCCAGTTTGGCAGCTGTGACAGGCACAAGTGTGGTATGCATGTGGCAGATACTTGAGAAGCTTTCTTGGCTAATACCTATGTCATGACAGGAAAGTTGGCAACACCCCCATTTTAAATCAAATAGCTTTCTAGTATTAGCTCCAAGCCATCTTGGACAGTGATCGTCCTACCATGCACTTAGTAGACTCTTAAAGAATATCACCTATGGTAGCCTCATTTCTTTGGATCTATGCTTCTGTTTTCTTGGCTTTTCTCTGTGTCTTTCCATCCAGGAGAAGGGGCTCATGTTCTGGAGACTATGAAGCCAGAGTCCCTTTCAGCAGTGGGGGAGGGACATCCGCTGAATTAGTGGAATGACTGGACTGTGATAACTCCTGAAACTCCTGAAGTCTTCTGTATGACATTTGTCTCCCCTTTACAGTGTTTCATTTAGTTGAGTGTAGAGGGAAGATTAGGAGGAACAATGTGGCTCAGGGATGGGGAGGTTCAGTAGATCTCATAGCCCTTTGGACCTACCGTATACTTAACCATTTTGAGAACAGCAAGCTATAGATGGGGGTGCAGCATCAGTTGGGTTGATATAAAAGGAATGAGAAAGTCACTCAACGAGGCTCTCTAAATCCTTCCCATGTGTTGACTGGGATTGGTAAATGAATGATCGAGAGGTTCCTGTTCAGAGATGGCTCTTATAAATAGGGAATACCTCCCAGGACTCTCAGGGCACTGGACCCTGCAAAATCATTCAAGCAATTTAACAAGATGAACCCATTGAGAATAGTTGGTGAGCAAGTGGTCTCCCAGGACCCAGAGAAACTTGCAAACTAGGATGCTAACATTCATCTCCGGTTGACTCTGAACTTTTGGAAGCCAGGGAAACTGGGGGACACAGGAATGTTGATTCCCAACCCCTGAGAGTACATTAAGGAAACATATGGAAACAATAAGGAAATTACCCAGGGTCCCTAAAGGGTGGTTTGAAGAACTCAGAAGTTCATCACCTCTGGGGATTAGAGATACAATAAAGGAAATATCTTGCAGATCTTGGTGATTTTACTTTTATCATGTTATTTGTATGATTTCCCAGTTTTATTGAGGAATAATTGACAAATAAAAGTTGTAAATATGTTAGATGTTCATTCGATATAGTTATATGTATACATTGTGAATTGATTGCCACACTCAAGCTGGTTAAATTGTCCCTCACCTCAAATCATTATCGTTCCCTCTACCTGGTGTTAATGTTCAAGGCCCACTTTCTATTCATTATAGCCATCACACTGTACAATACATTTCCAGAACTTATTTCTGTTGCCTAACTTTTGCCTTTGACCTTTGACATCACCTTTCTATTTCCCTCACCCCTACTCCTGACACTACCACTTTACTCTTTGCTTCTGTGAGACTGTTCTTTTGCATTCCATATGTAAACAGGATTGTATGATATTAGTCTTTTTTTACTTGACTTATTTCACTTAACATGGTGCTTTCTAGTTTCACCTGTGGGGTTTTTCTTTTTTTCATTTTTTCTTTTCTTTTCTTTCTTTCTTTCTTTTTCTTTCTTTCTTTCTTTCTTTCTTTCTTTCTTTCTTTTTTTTTTTTTTTTTCCTTCAAGACAGGGTTTCTCTGCTATAACTCTGTCCTAGAACTCACTCTGTAGACCAGGCTGGCCTTGAACTCACAGAGATCCACCTGTCTCTGACTCCTAAGTGTTGGGATTAAAGGCGTGTGCCACCATCGCCCAGTCAACCTGTGGTGTTGAGAATGACAGAATTTCCTTCTTGTTTATAGCCCCCCCCTTCGTGTGTGTGTGTGTGTGTGTGTTGTGTATCTGCACTTGGATGTGACATTTTCTTTTGTCAGTGTATGCTTAGGTTGTTTCTATATTTTGCTTATTGTAAACAATTCTGCAGTGAACTACTTGAGAGTGCAGAGGTCTCTTTGACACACTGATTTCATTCTGTTTTTAGAGCTGGAAGTGGGATTGCTGGGTCGTATATATGGTTGTAGTTTCAGTTTCCTTGAGAAACTTTCACTGCTTTACATAATGGCTGTTCTAACTTTTAATCTCTCTATAGTGCATGGATTCCCTTGTCTTTGTCTCCTTACAACACTTGCTGTCTTTTGTTTTGCTAAGCGCCATTGGAACTGGTGTAGGTGAGGCCTTGCTGTGGTTTGAATTTGTGCCTCCCTGGTGATTTGCAATGCAAGCGTGCCTTCGCACACTTGTTGGACATCTCTAGGTCTTCTTCAGCGAAAACTCTATTCAAGTCCTTTATTTGTTTTAAAACAGATCGCCTGCTTCCTGGCCGTTATCTTGTTTATGTTCTCTGTACATTTTGGCTCTCAACAGTTTATCAGGTTGATGATTTGCAAATATTTTCTCCTATTACATAAGTTGTCTCTCATTCTGCTGATTGTTTTCCTCGTTATTCGGAAGCTTCTCATTTACATCAAAATTAAATTAACAAAAACATTCAGTGCTAACAATGCAATATCTGAGTAAGAAAGGAAACAACCCCCTTTAAAGACATTGTCGTAAGAAACTTCTAGGAATAAATTTAAACAAGGACGTAAAATATTTGCTTATTGAATACTGTCAGACACTGATGATGAGATAGAGGAATACACACACACACACACACACACACAAGAAACTGTCTCGTGACTGTGGATGGTACAATTAATAATGTTAAGTGTTCATAGCACCCAAAACAACCTATAGATTTGGTGCAATTTCAGTCACAATTCTAATGGCATTTTTCACATAAACAAACAAACAGAACAAACAAAGCAGCCAGAATTCATATGGAACCACAAAAGATGGCACATAGGTCGAGGAATCTTGGGGAAAAAGAATAAAGAAACATCATACTACCTGGGTTGAAAACATATTGCATTCAAAAGAGCAATGCAGGTTTTTCTCTCGTGCACAGTATGGGGTTCCAAAAAGAAAAGGCAAGACGTAGAAGGAGGCTATTCCTGACTCACAGAGGTGGGAGGATGGGGGTGGGTATGATTACAGTGCATTATATTCAGGAATGGGGGGGTGAGTATGATTAAATTATATTACATACACGTATGATTCAGGAATGGGGGGGGTGAATATGATTAAATTATATTATATACACGTACGAAATGAAACAAAAGCAGATAGTGCCAGTATAAAAATCAATACATAAATAGAGCAGTGGGACAAAGGGGAGAATCCAGAAAGGAGTTCACACATACGTGGTCAGTTCTTAGACACGGCCGTGAACACACAAGTGGGAGACTGGACCTTATCTCAGACCATATTAAAATTTGACTCAAAAGGAGCTGAAGATCTGAACAGAAGAATCAAATCTAGAATTACCCAAAGAAATGATACAGGGAAGCTTGTTGACATTTGTTTAGGCAATGAGTCTTTGGCCATGATGCCTGAAGGACAAGCAACACCAACCAGAAGAGACAGATGGGAGAGCATTGCACATGTCTTGCGGTTTGGGGCTCAGACTGCCCAGCAGTGGCTGCAGCCTAACTGGAAGTGGGTTCCAGAGGCTGTGATCACAGCACTCCGCCAGCTGTGATGTGCATCTCTGGCTCTTCACACCATCATTTTCATGTGTGAAGTTCAGAATGGAGAAGGAAACGTACCTGGCTCTGAGGACACAGAATCAAATGGGTTTACTTCTGACCCCTACCTCTTAACCACTCTGTGAACTCGGGCCTTGGCTGTATTTGTTTGAGTCAATTTTCTCACATATAAAATAGGAAATATGAACAATTGCCTTGATGTCATTGTGAGGACTGAGTCAAATAATGAATGAGCCACGTGGATCCAGAAACAAGCTAGAGGGTGAGCAGTATGACAAGCGGAGGGCCCTTCACTGTGACCCCTCTCCGAGGGAGGATCTGATCGCATCTAAGACATCATTGGCTATGAAATGTGATATAACGTGATGTATCCCTCAAACTGGAAGGAGAAAAAACCCACTTCTACAAAAAATTTTTACATTCCATCAATTGTAAAAAGCTAACAAACAGAAATACCAAAGACACAAAAGTGAGGAAAAACTAATCTTAAGAAAAATTGATCTTAAATGGATGTGGTATGTCACCCCTCCCATGCCTCACCTGGGTGCTAAAGGCTCTCAAGGAAAGTCTTTCCAGATGTTTCACAACAGAACTCACTCTGATCAGCTGGGAGGAAGAGACGTGGGGAAGTAAGGGAAATCAAGTGTGAGCTAGGCATGGGGCAATGAATGCGTGTGCGGGGGGGGGGGGGGGGCTCATGCTAAAACTCTCTTAAAAGGAAGAAGAATTTAGAACGTGGAGTGAACCTGAGCAGGGAGCAAGAAGCCGGCCTCAAAACAGCAGCTTCATGGATGATTCGTGAGCCCCTTCTCCTCTTGTCACTCATTCCTACAGCATCCTCAGGGGAAGAAGGTCCTGGGGAGAAAGAGGAGCAGGGCCACCCACCCAGACCTTTGGGAGCGGCCATCCCCCTGAGGATTACCCAGAGAGGAAAGCACTGAGGTCCCTCTCCCTCTGTGCTAGACTGGATTTGTAGCTGGAGAGCTACAACTAGCAACTAGCGTCCTCCTCAGGTCCCCAGCAGCAGGGAGTAGAAGCAGCAGATTGACCAATAGCCAGCAGGGCGGAGGGCAGAGTACAGGGCATAGCAAGAGAAGCAACCAGCCGGGGCACAGAAGCTGTGACAGCTGAGGCCTGAGAGCATAGGTGACACCAGCTGAGCCCGGCCCGACTGACAGGACAAAGGATGAGGAGACCCTGGAAGTGAGTTGGCAATTCTCTGTAAGTTGGTGAGGGCAAGGAATCATAGAACCCAGAGCACTCAGGTGAATGGGATCTGATTTGTATTTGCAAGCTGCTGAGACTCAGGGTTCCTCAAGCAACCCACTGCAGGAGAAATAGGAAGTCTTGCCAGTTTCCTCTCTTTCTCTGCTCTGCTCCAGAAGGCTTCTATCTGGGGTCCCCATCCTATTAGCAATGAAGTATTAAGACCCAGTCTACCCATCATCAACACAAACTGTCTACTTTACTGAGCAATGGTACGTATTAAGGGTTAATAACAACCCTACAAGCTGTCAGTTCAGCAAAAGCTCTCTTCCCAGTGTTATTTTTTTCCCTTCTGTGATAATCCACTGGGGTTTGGAGTCCACGATGTTCCAGACAACTCTTGTCTCTGAGCAGTGACATCTGCTTTCCTGTCTTTGGGAATAATGTTCCCTAAGTTTGTTTATCTTGCTTTTATGGGTCTTTGCTTGAAGGTCACTTTCTCAGTGAAATCTACCTGGCTGCCTTAATTAACCTTCTTGTCCCTTCCTAGTCCTTGGCCTGTCCTCTGCTTTACTGCCCTGTTGCATTCACCACGTAGACAGACATATATATATATGGCTCATATTCATTTACTGTTTGCCTCTTATGCACCACAGAGATGTTTTTCCATCCTGTGCATTCCCAGAGGAATGGCTAGCATGTAATAGGACCTCAAATGCTGGCAAAAAGGTTATTAAAATGTCACACCTTTCATTAATATTGCTGCCATTTAACATTGCTTAGATAGAAAGCTTTGTTTTGTTTTCTTAACATCGCTAAGAATTCTTTCTTGCTCTGTTGTAACTCTGGACAGGAGGAAAAAAAAAGATGCATAAAGGAAGAAGAAAAATGCCAGACAGAAAAGCAAGCAAACACACACAAAGCTTGCATGGCATCAGAACCAAAGGAAGATAATTCAGCCCTTGAAGGCTAGGGCTCATACATGTGACACTGGAACAATGGCAATAGTAACAGTAATAGCGGTAGCTGTTAGGGGACCACCTGCAGGCAAGGGCGTCATTTTCCAGACATGTAATTAGTATCATAGAATTGTTTTTTGGGGGATTAGAATTCCTGTGACCTTATTGGGGTAGGGGGTGGGGAACTACAAGAAACTGATGTGAAGATACATAATAGCAGGAAGTAGGAGTAGTAAAAGAGAAGGGAGGAGGAGAAAGGAAGAAAGAAGACAGGATCAGGCCAACATCCCTGGCTAAGTGCCTCGCACTCCGCTGCCCTCTGTTCCAACTCAACCCCCCAAGGATTCTTTTCCCTCAGAGCGTCAAGTATTTAAAAACCACCTACCACATCTCCCCAGGAGAATTAGTTATCTATATGAAGGCTTTAAAAACGTCCAGAAAAACATTTCCTCCTAATATTAGAAAATTACGAAGATCTCAGATCAATTATAGTTAGCAAAGTTCAGAATACCACAGAATTAAAGGAGCTTCCAGAATCTTCTATCCTTGGAGAGAGAACTGTATCAAAGTGTTTGAAAATTTAGCCTCGCAGCTGCTGGCGGGGATGTTTGTGGCAAATTCAGGGCAAACTGAATTTGGGAACTCAGCCTGGGCAGTTTTGTGGTACACATGAGCTCATGGCCACTCCAACTCCCTTCCTTCTGGTGCATTGCACAAAGCCAAAAGCATCCATTGGAGAAACAGCTCCAGAATCTAGACACAGCATCAAAAATGCCACCTCGTCCATGTTTGATCCAAATGAAACTATGGTCTGGATTTGGAAACTTACAGTCAGCAGTCTAGGATCTAGGAGAGGAAGGCAAAACTCTCAACTCCTGTTTATGAAGATTTCATCTCCCTGGGGAGCAGAGTGACATAGATTAGTGCCACCGCTCATTTCTGATGGAGAAATGGTGCCAGGAGGAAGAGTTACTGCAATTTGCTTCATACTGCACAGGTGGAACAGAGCTTTTGCTAATTACTGGCTGGCGGCAGCTGTGTTTTTAATACCATAGCAACCATCACTCCTGGTTTATTCTGAGTTGATCAAATTATCCGGGTCACAAAGACATTGTTAAAAACAAAACAAAAATACCTGCTCTGTGGATTTAAGGAGCTGCTTCTTGATGCTGCTGTACTTTGGAATCGCCAGGCTCTTCTGCTAATGGATCAGTTCCTTGGACTTTTCCTCTGAGGTTCCAGACCACACTTTAAAGGTGGGGCCTGGGAAGCTGTATGAATGAGCCCCCTATGCGATTTGGACTTAGGCACTCTGCTGACTACCTGTTGAGATGCCTCACTAGTCTATAGCTGTTTGCTAGTGCCTCTTAAGCAGCACCTGCTACTCTGCACTGGCTAATACTGTAGTAGCACCAGACATATGTAGCCACGGAGCATGAGAAAGAGAGAGAGTCCACACTGAAATGTGCTATATGTGTAAAATCCACATATATGTATTAAACAGTATGCACATGAAAGCATTATATATATATAGTGAAAACAGTGTGGCATATTTTAAATAAAAATTTCATGTTGGTTGTATATTAAAAGGATAATATTTTGTTGTGCTCTATAAAATACATCATTAATGTTAATTTTACTGTTTATTTTCCCCTTAGATTTTAATGTTGTGGCTAAGAGATTTGAGTTGTTCTAGACACAGGGCTTCTGCTCATAGGAACTTTCCAGATAGAGTATTTCTGGTTTTATTCTCCATTTCCTAGTGCCTTAAAAAGAAATGAGGTAGTTAAGGCTAAGCCTGTTTATATGGCAGGTACTGAACACAGGTGGCCTCCAGTTCAATCAAGGCCTTAGAGATACTGGTCACTCCTATAAACTGTTGGTTCATGCAGTGTGTTCCCAGACTGTCACCAACATTTTAAACAAAAATGAAAGTTTCAGTTTTTGTTTGTTTGTTTGTTTGTTTTTAACTTTCAGCATCTGTTGACAAATACAAATACAAAGATTCGGGACACTTGCAGTCTCAGATGAAGACATTCTTCTGGTTTCAGGGTAAAGCAATTGCTCAGCTAGAAGCTCTTCAATGAAACACACAGGCATGGGCAAAATGTTTGAGTTCTGCCATTTAAAATTCAATAATCTGAAATCTGCAGATCCATGTATCATTCTATTTTGTTGTCATTACTTGTTTCTACAAAAGTATTTGTCAAGGTAGGAGGGTGGGACATATGTTTAGGTGTGATTTGTTAGGTTGGTTTATAACTTTTAAGTATTCAAACACAAAGTGTGAGGAATTCCATCTTAGTTCTTTTACAGAGCCGATAAGACTTACAGGATGGCTTAGTACTGAGACCTTCAATCAAGATAAAAAAAAAATGCTCACTGATTGTCTGGTCTGGAACAGGGTAAAGGACAAGAGGATTGTTTTCCAAAGTGATGTTTAAGAACTGTTAACCTTTTTTCTTGAGAGACTGGGCAGGGGGGATTGTGAGTTCCTGGCCAGCATGAGCTACAGAAGGAGATTCTGTCTGAAAAACAAGACCACAAAGATGATTTCAAACATGATTCCTCAGGCCCACAGCTTTAGTTTCAGTCAGAAGCCATTTGGGTGGGGTTATCCTGCCTGGGTTAGACAGGCACAGCTGACAGAAGCACTCAGGTAGCATCTAACACACACTGGGGAAGGTGTGTGACTAGATCGCCATGTCAGATCTCTCTAGCGAGATCTCACTGTCAATGCTATGGATTCTGCCCACCACTCAAAAAAGTGAGTTGCTGATTTGAGCAGTATGAATTGCTTTATATTCCACATTCATAACTCCAGGAGCTGCTGGTCCTGTTACTTACGTCATTCCTGCTGATAAGCCATTGGACAAACCAAGTCATGTGTCCAAGCTTATGGAGAAAGGAAGGAAAAGGGAGAGACCAAACTCCAAAGTATCCCATACTCCAATAAGTGTCTTGGTGTTTGGGTGAGTTCAGGGCCCTCCATCTCCCACTGCCAAAGGTTACAGAGGTGAGGCCTCACTTCTGTATGGCCCCATAAAAAGGGGAAACAGTGAGAGAAAGCCCTGGGGGGCAGTGGAGGTTTCCAGAGAGCTGGGTAACCAAGGCTTCATAACAATGTCCCCTGACTATTTCTGGGGAAGAATGGCTTTGTTCTTTTCAGTCTAATAACCATCCCTAGGTCTTTCTTTTTCTCTTCTTTTCTTTCCTCCTTTTTTCTACCTTCCTTCCTTTCTTTTCTTCTTCCTTCCTTCCTTCCTTCCTTCCTTCCTTCCTTCCTTCCTTCCTTCCTTCCTTCCTCCCTCCCTCCCTCCCTCCCTCCCTCCCTCTCTCTCTCTCTCTCTCTCTCTCTCTCTCTTTCTTTCTTTCTTTCTTTCTTTTAGGTCTGGATCTCGAACTTTCCAGATAATTCTAGTCCTGATCCAGTGAACTTCTTTTTCTTTACCAGCCAAAAGTAGCTTTGGTTATTTACTGCCTGGTATTCTGCTTTGACTTTTGTCCATCTGTGATTTAATGCCTCTAAGCTCAGGTTTCCTCACCCTTAAATAGAACAAAGCCACCTGAATGCTTGCTTTAGCAAGTCTTTGCAAGGTTAAAGCAATAATAACACATTTAAATGTCCTAGCATAACTGCGAGTGTGAGGCAGGACTTTGATAAGTGAGTATGTTTGATACTGTTATCTGGAGTGGGATAACCACACATCCAGAAAGAAAGAATCACTGTTAAAAGTTTTAAAGATAACTGGAGTCCCTCCTAACTCATGTCAGGAATTAGAGGAACAATCTAGAGACAAGAACGACCTAATACATACAAGTGAAAGACAAGTACATTGGCAGGACTTGGCATGTGTATGTGAGAGACCAGAAGAGGTGAGTGCGCCTGTTTAACTGGGTCATCTGCATGGACAGGAAACAATTGTTTAAAAGTAAGAGTATCTTATGCTAGGTATAGGCCTTTGGGTGGTGGACTAGATTTCAATTTGATGACTTGGTAATGAGGAATCTTTTCAAGTTTTCAGACTGATGGACAATATATGTGTGTAGGAAAAGTTGTACATATTTTAAAAAATATTTTATTAATTCTTTGAGAATTTTGTACAATGTTTTTTGATCATATTGCCCCAACTCCTCCCAGATCTGTCCTTACCTCCCTACCCTATATACCCTGTGTACTTTTTTTTAATAACTCACAGACTCCAGTTTGGGCTGTCTATATACTTCTGGGTGTAGGGCCATTACGGGAGCATGGAGCCAAGAGCAACACTCTAAAGAAAACTGAGTCCCCCCTCTTAAGAAGCTCTCAGGGTTGGAGGTTAACAAAGCCTTCCTAGTCCCCACTAGAATGTTGGCTGCCTTGATCTTGTGCAGGCAATAACATCTGCTATGCAGTTCAGGGGGTGGCGGTCATGTCATATCTGGAAGACACTGTTTTGCTCTGCCCTCTCTTCCAAGATGGTCCCTGAGCCTTAGAGAGGGGTATGATGGAGATGTCTAATTTGTAGCTGAGGACCCCTTGGTGTCTTATTCTGTATAACTTTACTAGTTGTGAGCTTCTGCACTAGCTGCCATTTAGTGCCCAAAGAAACGTCTCTGCTGTGGTCTGATAGCTGCACTAAACTATTTAGAGGACATTTTAACACTGTTTACATTTAGCTAAATAATAGTAGTAGATTCCCTCCTGGGGCCTGTGCACTCCATGGATTCTTGGCCAGATTTGCAGTACCAGACTTATGTTTCCTCCTTTGGAGTGTGTATTAAATCCAAACAGAAAGCAGTTAGTTACCGTATGATGCCGGTGCCACTACTGCATACATGAACATACCTAATCATATGCATCAATATTGCATTTCACAAAGTTCCCACTTGAATAAGGGTGTTGATGACTCCCTTGGACCTATCCAGCAGGGAGGAAGCTTCCTGGTGAGTATCAGCTTCATTTCTTCGTGTTCTATGACAATCATGTGTGGTGTCACCAGCAACACAGTCTTCCCATCAAGTTATAGCGGGCAATCAGGAGCGACAGCAAGAGCCTATATTGCTTTTGGGATCTCTTGGATACTTCTGACTAACAGCTGGAGTGGAGACAGATGCAATAATGGAGTAGAGGAGAGGGTTGAGGCAGAGATGAAGTTCTAAGAATGATTGAAAAAGCCATATGAAAACCTTTGATTTCATAAGATACATATGTGTGTGTGTATGCTGATGACTTATATCAATATATATGTAAAGCATATGATACATGTCATATATATATATCAATATATATGTGTGTATATATTATAAAATGTTTAATTGGAATTGCCCTTACATATCAATCTCGTTATGGAAGTCATCAGTTGCCAAATATTTTAAGGATGTTTTGACAGCTATGTATGGGGGTGGTAATGGAGTCTAATTAGAAATCATTTGAATATATCACTACAGGGCGATGGATATCTGTACTGGGCCTATGTTGTGGAAGGTACAGCTCATGGAAGAAACCCATTCAAGAAATCCAGTGGACCCAGAGATTCTGTAGAAACAATATAGAGAGTTGTGGTTACCTCTCCATTTGGAAAGGAACTGAATATATAAGCTAGAATGGTTGTTTGTTTTAAATACTTTTTATCAATACATAATATATCTACACACCATACATGTCATCATTTTAAAGAATACAATATGCTATTTCAACAGCCATCATCACCAGTGCCAGATCATTTTTTATCATATTCCCTTGAAACTTCTTACCCACAAGCCCCTTTCTTTTGCACCTGCAACCCTTGCATCCACGAACCTACTTCCTGTTTGCATGGATTTTTCTTGTTCTGGACACTCACATTAATGCTAATAAGGTGAGTTAATGGTTTATCGATGCTGTATCATGTATAAATACTTTATTGCCTTTGTGTGAATGAACAATATTTCACTGTGTGGTTTTACCACATTTTATTTTCTATTCATCAGTTGATAACATTTGAATTATTTCTATTATTTTAAGCTATTATGAATAACGGTGCTATGAACATTTGCAGACAAGTTTTTGTGTGAGTGTATGCTTCTAGTTCCCTTGGGTATATATGTAGGATGGAAACTGTTGGGCCATCTGGTAACTCCATGTTTAACCGTTTGAGGACTGTGTTCTGTAACAGATACACCATTTTACCTTCCCGCTAAGGTGAATGAAGGTTCTGATCACTACACATTCTTGCCACACTTTTAAAATTTGATAGTCATCTTAGTAGGTATAAAAGGGAACCTCATTGTGCCTTTAAGTTGCCTTTCTTCAATGACAATGATGCTGATCACCTATTTATGTGTTTTTTGGCCACTGGTCTTTTTCACATATATGTCTGTTCAGATCACATCACACACAATAGTGAGACTTTTGCCTTAAGACTTCCTCTAAAGCCATCTCCACATGATGCTATATGGATAGCTGTTCGGAGTGTAATTCACACCATGTAAATCAGAAGTCTCCGAGGTTTTCAGGAACCATAGTGATGCTTCCTTCATTCTATTTGGACTGCAAGTGTGTAAGAAATTTGAACTGCACGAGGGAGCTATTACTCCATTCATCTCTTCTCATTGTTGTTTGCGATCCCTGAATGTAATTGATATTAGCACTCTGGATTTAGTTTTTTAACCTTCTTTCATCTGCTATCAAAGATAAACCAAATAGACTTCTTCACAAAATTTAATTAATTTAACTTTATTTGAACCTATTCCCAAATGGAACTTGGTATTTCCAAATTTGCTAATATATAAGTAAACTTCAAGTGATTTTTTTCAAAGTAGCTGTGAAATAAAGGAGTTGGAGTAAGTTGTCTCTATCCCTCCTTTCTGCTTTAGAACGCTGAGACTCTGACATAGCTGGCTGGCAACTGAATGGAGACGTGAGCCCTGGAATGTTAGCTTAAACCCCGTCCCTAGTCAAGATGCCATTCTTCTCTGATGAAGTAACATTTGCAAAATGAGTCTTAAGGGGTTCCTTGGAGGCTGAAAACTCTGGAAACATCACAAATAGGTCATGGAAGGAAAGGCTCAGAAGCAAGAGCATGCACTTAAGAGAGTGGTCACAGTAATTATTTTGTGGGTGAACTGTACTTATAGATAAAAGTCACGATTACAAAATACAAAACAGATGGTGCCCAGGCAATAGAGGGAAATTATTCCTTGGAAACCAGAGGGATTTGGACTGAGACATTTTGAGAGCTCCAAAACGTTAACGGAAACTTCAACATTAGATTAAAAAGAAGTATGTGGAAAATATTATCCATTTGTAATCTGCTTTCATCTGGTTATTAGAAAAGGAGCAGATAAAACCTGAAAATAGCATCAGGAGGAAATAGAAGCTAGGATAGTGCTGAGTTGGGGCAAAGTAGGTTTCAGAACCATTGAGAAGTGTGTGAGCCCTAAAATCTGGGCTTGCTCATTTTTAAAGCATACCAGCCTGTCTGCTAGAGTTATAGAGAAGGGTTAAATGAGAATGAGAAACTTAAATTCAAAACCCACCGGGTATGTTTTGTGCTTCGCATTTTCTTAGGATCCTTGGGTAATTTGAACCCTGAACTGGAAGAGCCTAAGCTATTGCGGTTTGTGGTTTAATGTTGAAATACAAATCATGAGAATTATATGTTATAGGAAGCCATATTATAATCATCAGTCCAGGCCAGAGAATCAAGCCAGGATATGATGCTCTGGACATGGATTTAAAGGGTAAGTGAATTCACTCCAGGGAAGCAAAGAAAAGAAAGGAAGATGGACCCCCAGGAAGGACTTGGGTGAGTGAAGATTTGATGTTGGGGAGGGGCATGTTCAGAGAACAGAATATAGTTGCAGTGGTTAATCGTGGGCATCAACTTGACTGGACCTGAAATCAACTAGCAGGCAAGCTATTAGGCACACTTGTGAGAGATTTTCTCGATTAGCTTAATTGACACTGGAAGACCTACCTACTATGGACAGCACTATTTTCTGGGCAGGAGATCCTGAATTGTATAAGAATGGAGAAAGTGGTGTTCATGTGTACTAATATGCATGCATTAATGGAGAAAGTGGGGTGTGCACTGGTATGCATGCATTAATGGAGAAAGTGAGGTGTGCAATGGTATGTATGCATCAATTCATCACTCTCTGCTCTGGGCTATGGATGTGATGTAACTAGCTACTTTTGAGTTTCTGCCACCTTGACTTCCCTGCAATGATGGACTATAGCGTGCAATTGTGAGACAGATGAACCCTCTCCCTTAAGTGGCCTTTGTCCGAGTATTTTACCACAGCTACAGAAACAAAACAAAGAAAATCGTGTTATTTTGCTGGAGAAGACGACAGAGCTTATTGTATCAAGTGGAACAGATCACATTGGGCCTCGGATGTTAAATGTGGAAGCCATCTCTCTCTCTTTTCTCTTAAGACAGGGTCCTGGTCCATAAATCAGGCTGGCTTCAGACTCAGGTGGTCCCATTCCAGCCTCTGGAGTGTTGGAATTACAGATGTACACCATCTCACTCAGCTGCTCTTGCTATTACAGACTTAAATAGCAATCACAAGGAACTGTGGCTGGAAGCTCTCTCTAAAAATAGGGAATGTAAGCTGTAGAAGAAGTGAAGGTGTTATCTGGGAAAAATTAAGCTTACCAATATTTTAAAAATGTGATGTCATACCTGTCCTTTGTCTAATCCTTTCATATATCCATGCTATCACAATTCAGGTTGGTTAGGAAGAATTATAGAACAGAAAGTGACAAACAGCTGAAGCAAAAGTTATAAGCATCCAATTAATTTTCAGTATCAGCTATGACGTAACCAAAGGGGTCAAAGGAAACCCTAAGGTCTCACAGCTGAGTGGGGGTAGAGCCCATTCCCGTACCTGAGCTTCACCTACAAAAATACACTGTTTACATTTCAATTCTTGTTTGTAGAGAGACTAATCTTAGAATCTTTCAAACATTCAACCTAGTCCAGGATTTATTCTATTTCCTTCTAGAATATTTGTTGGCAACATATTGTTACATGTCAAAGAATCTAGGACCATGTAAAGCAAAGCATGATTCATAAATCATCTCGATCAAAATGTTCCTGGTCCCAGCTCAGAAATACCATATTAGATTTCCTGGGGTTAGGGCCAAAGAATCTGCATTTTAATAGGGAATCTAGGTGGTGTCATATGCTACAGTTTGAGACTTGCTGAGGCAAGTCTCTGAGGCAAAATAGAACCCAGCCAGGGCAGTAGTTCTCAACCTGTGGGTTAGATCCCTTTGGGGGTCGAATGACCCTTTCACAGGGATCACCCAAGACCATCTGCATATCAGATATTTATATGATGATTCAGAACAGTAGCAAAATTACAGTTACAAAGTAGCAACAAAAATAATTTTACTCACCACAGCATGAGGAACTGTATTAAAGAGCTGCAGCGTTAGGAAGGCTGAGAACCACTGACCCAATGTTCTCTTTTGTTTTTGAGTCTCAGGTAGATTATGCAGCAAATGCAGCAAAAAACACAATTTCAATAATCACTAGCTCCTTATGTATGAGGGCCAAAGAACAAGGTATCCTGTATTTTTAGTGTTAACATGTAGTATTCATACATTCAACCACTGAAATCCTATTGGGAAAATGTACAAATGTGAATTATGTTTTATTCACACAGCTGCAAGCTGACGAGAACATATGTCTGAAGGGTGTGTGCGTGTGTGTTATGAAGTAGAACATAGTGAAGAAACTGAGTTGCTAATCCATGACTCTGTTGCCTTAAGACTGAGACTTAGATGTTTTTACAGGTGAGAATTACCTAAAATTTCAAGTTTCAAGAAATAACTGTTGTTTCAGGAAGGAAATAAACTAAATAATTTTATAGATTTAACATAACTATCTAGATGTGAAAAGACAGCACAAGACAATAAAGCAACCAGGACCATTCTACATATAAAACAGATATGAAACAGCAAAATAATTAATTAAATCCCCTGAATACATTATAAACAAGAAACATTTATTCCAGGAAGGGATAGTTTATCATCAGAGGTTCATCTCGTTCTAGTGGGCACAGTGGTGTACTCAGGAGGGAGAGGCAAGTGAATTTCTATGAGTTTGAGGCTAGCCTCATCTACACAGTGAGTTCCAGGACAGCCAAGGCTATGTTGAAAGATCATATCTTAATAAAAAATAAAAAGAAAGAAAAAAAAGAAAAAGGTCATGTCATTGATGGCCTAAGGAGAAAATGCGTTGTCTAACTACCACTGGGAAAACCAGCTGTGTAGAGTTCGATAGAGCGATAAACAGCAGATCATGGCATCAGTTCAGGGTAGAGAAATAAATCTGTATTGTTCACGTATTTGCGTGTGTAGAATCGGTATATGTAAAATATATGGATATAAAACACATGAGTCGTATTTACAATATAACTCTTCAGTGAATAAGAACTAAAAGAAAGCATCCTTAATTTGATAAAAGTCAGGTGCCTAAAATGTATAATAAATATCATGTTAACAAAAAATACTTTGGATTTTTTCCCTAAATAGTATCAAATATAAGATAAAATATTTATTATCATTAATACTGGTTAGCCCATTGCTGGGTACCTTGGCCAATTATATAAAATAAGAAAAGAGAATGTTTTAGAAAAAAAAAGAGATATAATTCTGATGTTTTACTGATAGTATGATCGTCTCTATTGAAAATTCAATCAATTTTTAATTCAATCTAGCTCAATCAAATCATTAGAAATTTCCAGAGTTCAGTAAGGCTGATAGACAAAATTGCTGTGCTATGAGAGTATTACTATGGTAGACAAAATTCACTAAGTAATAGTAAAATTACTTTCTTTATTAGCAACAACAAACTAGAAAATCTCACTAAAAGTTACAATAGTATTCACTGTTCAAATTTTGAAAGTAAGTTTTATCAGAATACAGTCATGAAGTAAGCAAGAAAACACACTTTAAAGACAAACAGAAGATACTAATTCACATAAACATAAAGATGATCAAATTACTCTAAAGGTAGGAGCTGGACGCGAGAAAATTGACTAGTACTGGAGAGATACTTCGCTGCTGAGAGGATGCAGTGCCTGGGGCTGAGGAGCCGGCGCATGCATTCTGCACAGCAACCTGAAGATGTCTGGTACATTGACGTCTACCCTACCATCCAGTGATACAAATCTAGTCTTAATCATTTAAAAAGTAGGCTTAATTCATTCTATTTTTCTTTCCTAAAGCCCTATCTGTAGCCATAATTGGAGCCCAGGTCCTTTGTATGTAGACACTGGTGTAGGGTTTTACAAGATTGTTGGTGAATTCTGGACAAAGTGACTTGGTGAATAGCATCTCTTTTCAGAGGTCAGGAATCAAGTGGTTGCAGGTCTTGGAGATGGCATCAAAAGTACCCTGAACAAGTTGCCCAGATTGGGAATGTAGCCTCGGGTAGAAACACAGCAGCCATCATCAACAGTTCTGGCTAGTGGCAGCAGCTTCTTGGGCACAGGCACTGAGACACTGTCAGTGGTTTTTTTTTGTCATGGGGATGAGGCTTACCAGCACAGAGCCATAAAGCCTTGTAGAGAAAATGGTGGGGCTTGCAGATCTGGTCCCCTGGTTGCCTCTTTACACAGGAACAATAGATGAACCGAGATGGTGGCTTTTCAGGTGGTTGTGGTTGTGGTCTCTTTGTTAGATTACTGAATAGCCAGACCATTATGACCATTGTAGCCCCTGGCAGAAAAAATAATTGCTGTAAGCCTGGTTTCCTGGGCAGTGTGAGTCTGCTTCTCCATTGGCATGGGCTAAAGGCATCCTTAAGGCATTATCTCCCTATGCCCCAGGAAAGTCTGTAATCTCAGGTTCCTTGATGCAGAAGGGAGGAAAACAAAATTGCCTCAAGGGACTTGATCCTCATGTCTTGGCCAGGCATCCCATCTTGGTGACAGGAATCTACTCTGGACCTTGTCTCCATGAGCCTCAGTGGCTTCAAGACCACATCCCAACTATGACCTCCTCGGAAGCCTGTTTAAGCCTCTGTGGAAACCTGTGTGCCTTCCAAGCCTGATTCCCTGTAGATTCCAGGGCCTCTGGTCCCTCTTGTTACAAAAGCATCAGCTCCCATTTGACGTTTTTCTGAGAAAGAAGAGAATCTCATCTTGATCTTAAAGATTCTTCACAAAGATACATGAAGGAACCATGCAGAGTTCATAGATGCACTTTCTGCTCTGTGAGACACTGGTGTCGCTTAGGGGACCCTCAATAGGAGAACGCATAAATCAAATGCCGATGCATGCTCTGGATACTTCAACATACAAACACACACGTGCATATGCACACACAGAGATTGACTGGTAACAGAATTAAATTTCACTTTATAAATAAGAATGCATATATATTAACGGCAACATTGAAATTTTGCAAGAATAATTATATCCATGAGACATATATCAGACATATTTATGTTCCGGCAGAATGAAGGAAAGAAAATAGAAGAAAATGCAGATAGAGGAAAGACAGTAAAATAATAGAATAAAAGCTGGCAAAGGCCTTTGACCAACTATAGTATCCTGAGGACAGAAGAATGGAATAAATCTGTGGACCCCAGGCTTCAAAAACAAAAATGTAAAGCATTGAGATTAGTCGTTTTCATAAAATTCACACTTGCTATTTAAATCCCTCATCCTATGTGTATGCATTTACAGACTTTCTCTCCTTTTGTGGATGTTTCCTGGCTCAGAAAGCTGTATTTATGGGCATTTGGAGGAATTGAAGGTTGAGAGGGTTTTGCTCTGCTATTGCTCAGAATGTAATATCCGACTAGGCTATCTGTGTGGCTATCAGCAACATTAGTCCTCCGGTGAATCAGAATTCTACAGGCTGTGGGCTTAGCATTTAAATGTAATAGAATTGTATTGAATAGTGCTGAGGAGATGCCAAAGCTATTTATTTCTTGGGATCCAGCTCAGACTGCTATCATATTAACCAAGCATTTCTTTCTTTCTTTCTTTCCCTCTCTCTCTCTCTCTCTCTCTCTTTTTTATTCCCAATGGCTTAAACACAAAGCCAGGCACATATTAAGGCATTTTAAAGAAAACAATATCTTCTTGAGAGAATGAATGAAAAGAACAGAAAACAAAGCAATTAGCTCTCTTGCCTCAAACATAACCTGTAAATGAGTACTATCTACTCAAAAGTCCACCAAGAAAACCAAAAAAATCATTAATTATAAATGAAAACCTTAAAAAGTTACCTAACAAGGAAACTGTCTTTTAGATAAAGAGAGTGGTTTTGGTAAAGGGCTTCTTGTTTATCCCTTTGTGGGGTCCATCTGTCCCCTTGTCTAATGGCTGGAGATGCGCCAAATGATGGCTTAGGCTCAAAGACTGGAATCGTCACTCACAGAGAGATCTAACCCAGGAGAAGATGGCTGGAGACCAGGGAATGAATGGTAAAGGGACTGGGACAAGAAGAGACTCTTTAAGGTTTGGGAGCAAGAGAAAACACGCGCAGAGTTCGGAGAGCAGGCACAGGCACAAGAGCTGCCATGGTTGTCTCCTACACCAAAAGGCCAGATAGAACCCAGCCAATGCAACTGGAGGGTTTTGAGCAAATCTATGAGATAAGTGTTTTTCTGATGCTTTTCTTTTCATCTTTACAACCTTATGAGATCACAGAGGCAGCAATCCCTGTCTCTATTTCAGATGGGCTAGCTTAAGTCTCAGAGATCTCAACTGTCTTGTGAAGTTCTGACCAATGGTAGAAGTCAGATATGAACCCACATTCTCTTACTCTAAAGTTTCAGCTGTTCCTGTAATATCGGTGCCTTTTCTTTAGCTTGTGATGAGGTAAGGTCAAGTTGGAGGAAAACATACATTTTTAGTCTCCATAAGGGGAATATCTGAATTCAAATGGGCTGGCCTCAAGCTTAGGCAGCCTGATAATATTCAGAAGTAAATGATGTCATTAAAGCATTTATTTCTTAAATGGCATCAACATTGAGTCTATTCTATGTACCTAGAGGTATCTATTGTTTATAATTAACTTTTAAACATTTGCACATCATCAAAAACTGTTTATAGTGCTGGTAATACACAAGACTCTCTGAATTACCAGGGTAGGGGTGGAGCAAGCATTCAAAGAAAGAGTGCTCACTCCCAAGAAGTTAGAGAAGCAACTAGAAAGACCGGATAGGTGACAGTGGGCAATGCAAGATATAGGGTTGGGATAGAAAAAGGGCCACAGGAACTTAGAGGCCAGGGTGATAACTGCAGTGCGTAAATGAACATCATATCAGACAGTGAGCTTTAAGAAAGGACATAAGAATGAGAAAGGCTTAGTTGCCTCTGAAAGAATATTGAGACTCCTGGAAGTGGGTCCCGGAGACTGCCAAGAGGATCGGGAGGTCAAAACTGTCCTTACCAAGATTGCCCTTTTCATCATACTGACCTCTCTGCATTGTTCAAAACATCTATAGCCATCTGAGAAACAATAGAATATTCTTTCTCTGCTTGGTTACTTGGTTACACACAACATCAGAAACAACACGAGAAGCCCCATGTCTTCATTTACGTTAGGTAGCAATGGTATTGGTGAGGCTGGGGAGATGGCTCAGTCAGTAAAGTGCTTGCTGTGCAAGCACGAGGACCTGAGCTCAATGCATGCTAAAAACTGGCGGGCCACAGCAGCCCAGCACTTGCTGCTTAGCCAGTCTCGCTAAATTGATGCGCTTCAGGTTCAGTGAAAGGCCTTGTCTCAAAAAATAAGATATAGAATGGGTGCAGAAGGCACCCAACCTTAACCTATGGACTCTGCACCTACGTGTGTGCATGTGCACACATGTACACACACACACACACACTATAAGACACAAACTTATATATATATATGAGCTTGAATAGATATATTCAAAATGTGTAAATGAATGTGATTTTTTGCAGCTTTCTTTCTGTAAACCATAAGAATTTTCATAAAAACATATTGCTTATGTTAGTATATAATGAAACTATCTCAATTCGTGTTAAAAGTAGTTATTTTTTCTCTCTTTAAAATCTAATACAATAAATGTTAGCATAAGTAAGGTGTGTTTAGGCTTCTTAACAACTTTTCAGTATAAAGCAGTCCTGATGAACACTGCTGGTGTGTGTGTGTGCTGTTTTCTTTGTTTAAAGTTTGATTTAACAATAAATAATTTACCTGTAGTAAAGCACACACATTCTGTGTAGCTATGAATACATGCCGCAACCACGTATCCATTACTACCTCCATCCAAGCTACAGAACAGCTCCATCAGCCCCCAATGTTCCCTCATCGCATGCCCTTTGTATCCAGTTTCTCTCCTCATCTCAGCCTCCTAAGAACCACTCAACTATTTTCTATTCCTTTCTTTCCCAGAGTATCATGTAAAGGGAATAACATTGTATGTAACTTTTCGAGGTTGGTTTCTTTCCCTTAGCAGGACGCATCCGGAATCCACTCACACCGTGAGGTTTGTGGGTTGCCCTTTTTACTGCTGTATTGTGTTTCTTCTTTTGTTAGGTAGGTTTTTTTTTTTTTTGTTCTTATGGTTGTTGTTTGTTGTAGAAGTTTATTTTTAGTTGTGCTTAAAATAATTGTTTTTGTGAACTGTTGGAAAAAGGTATGCATAGGCCTTGGCATTTGTATTGTCTGCAGATGTTGGATTTCTGTGGGGGAAGTTGATTGCTTATGATCTGCACCTGAGGAGTTCTGACTCAGCAAAAACAGCTGAGCTAAGATGCTTGGGGTTCCACTATTGAGTGTGGCATTGGCCAGGATAGTGGTTCCCTCGGCTGAGGTCTGACAGAGTTTACTCCTATGGATATGCCTCCTTGGCTTCCTTGCTGACCTGCCACAGCAGCATACTACTACAGTTGCTGTTGCTATGCTTTTTAAGATAAAGTCTCACTATGTAGCCTGGGTTGACCTTGAACTTGTGATCTTCTAAGCCTCCAGACTGCCCCATCAGTCATATCTGACTCATTGTATGGCCTTACCACATTTCTTTATCCACCTGCCAGTTCATAGATTGTAGGGTTGCTTCCAGCTTTAGGCACTTGTGACTAAACATTGTGTGAACATAACCCTTACGGTGGTATGGGGAGGTATAGCCAGGAATTTAACTAGAAGATAGTTTAGATATTTGAGCCTGGAAGGGGTGGCATTTTAGTTAGACAGACAGTCTGGGTGAGCTGTTGTTTTGCCCCTGTTTGTCTGCAAAGATTATAGATATTATCAAAGGGGCTAGAAATCTAAATATAGAAGATCTGCTGGGCATGTTTTATCCCTTATCAGACTTCTCTGTGTGGCTGGCCTCAAGCCCTCCTGTGGTAATAACAGGGGCTGAGTTGTTTGGCTACCTAGGGCTAATTTGCCCACTTGCCTTGGTATCTAGAACAGTCAGTAAGTTTGGAGATATTCAAACGCTTGTTGTTTCTTATTTTTGTTTTTAAATAAAGTTATCTTTAAAAATATAAACGTTTCATAGCTATTTATGGCAACTTTGGAAATTTATAGTTAAGAACATCCATTACTGAGCAAACTAAGGCCTTTTTATCTGATCTTTTGCTCGCCTTACTTGTACATAATTGTGATCACGTTCTTTATGCCATTTCACATCTCAGTTTTCACTACTGTTCTCTCACAACCATTTTCTTTTTATAAAACTCCTCATGAAACTATTTATTAAAATAGAAAGCACAGCCATTATGCTACATGATAGTCTCTCACGTGGTCCTCACACAATTCACGTAGGCATCTCTTGATTATTGAGAGATTGTTTTGTTTCTCTTTTATCACCAATACCGTGGGTGAGCATCTTTCTTCATAAAACATCTTTATTGCATTTTTTCTCTTTTTCATATTTCCCATAACAAAATCACATTGGAAACCTAAAAAAAAAATTATAAAATTACAAAGAGTAACATCTTGAATGACCCTAGGGGACGGTTTATTTAGTTTTCGCTGTGTCCCCTCTTACTTGCATGCCCACCATCTGCTGATTTCTGTATGGGCAGGGCGGGGACGGGGGGTTGTGAAACGTGGTTTGAAGCCTGGAGTCTGAGTATTGAATTCACAGTGACAAATATCAGCTGCAGATTCTACCTAGTGCTGCTTGTCTGGGGATAAACACTGCAGCTGGGGCCTAAGAATGAGCCAGCACTGTGAGGAGGTGCCTGCACTTCATCCACACACCAAGCCTTGATATTGCCAAGCCTGCTTTATAACAGAAGGAGTATGGCACAGAGACAATTGACTTGTCCAGGGCCCTCTAACTTCTGAGAGGCAGACCCAAGATTTATACCCAGTGTGAGTAAAGTACGCTCTTCTCCCTTTGGGACTTGTGGCATTCCAACGGGCCATTCTTCTCTCCAACCTTAGTACTGATCTGCGGACTCAGAGTCTACCACATGGAAAAGGAATTCCACCATGGGAGTTATTCTCCACAAGGCAAATTAGATGAGTGCTTGGCTCCAGAACACTTGGAGGCTTACAACTATACATGATATATATATATATGTATATATATGTACATATATATATATATACATATATATACATATATATATAATATACTCATATGTAGGAAAACCGGCAAATTCTAAAGTACAGATATGAAGGTAGGGGACACCTGCAACCCTAAGGACAGAAGATGGTCAGGAACTTGCCTGTCATTTCCAAGTGGTGTCTAATACAAAAGAGTTTCCTGATTCAGGAAAGTTTGTAATGGCCTGCTCATGTTTGCCTCCCTTTTAGATGTTCATTAAGTAAATCAAGTCATTTAAGGCCTCAGGAAATCCTGCAGTAAAGTAACCTGCTCAGAGAGATCTGATCCAGAATTTTCTATACTTATTTAGATCCAGAACATTTTTCTCACGACAGCCTTACTTACATCTCACACACTTGGGAAAACGTTGGGCCAGGCTTGCGCTTGCTTGGGCAGCAGTTGTCAGGTTGCTCCTAAGAGCGGGAGCCAAGCACCATCAGCCCTAGGATTCTAGAAGGGAGCTTGGGACTCAAGATCTGTCGGTTCTGCTTTCTCTCCTTCATCATGTCTCACCAGTGGGATAAAACAGTGCAGTGAAACATGACGATTCCCACCGAACAGGCTAATTCTCACATTCTGACTCATTTCCTTTATGCTTTTGAAAACTCTGGAGGCCAAAGGGAGGCGTGCTTACAAAGCAGAGGAAGGTTCCTTCCTAGCTTTTCGGGCCATGCCTGGCTCAAGTGTGTCACGTTACAGGGAACACCTGCTGTTGGTTCTGCAGCCCAGGCCCCTCAGCCAACTAGCCCAGCTGGTGCTTGCTCCCAGCACATGAGCTGTTTCAGGAAAGGGGAATGAAGACTTTGATTTAGCCCTCAAAACTGTCTTCTCTCCTCCCCCAACCTGGTTATTGTGCGGATAGAGGTGGTGATTGAATGAACAAAGCCGCTGAAAGCAGAAACGGAACACACAGGAAAAGGAACAAGAGCCTCACACAGCAGCTTCCCCTTTGCACTCCATTCTGGAGCAAAGATGCTCCGAGCTGCGCTTAAGTGGTACCTGGTGATTATAGCATTAGTGGGGCACTGCTCTTCAATGCCTGTCAGTCAGGGCCACTGCAAAGTCGTCTGAACCAGGGGAGCTGCCGAGAGGCTGGGGACCATCCCCAGCCCTGTAATTATGAGACTAATTCCAAAAAGGTCAGAACTCCTTAATCAAATGCTAATCAAAGTGTTTTGTAAATGATGCTGGTGCTATTCAGAGTAGGAGGAAGGGCAGTCAGGAGGCCAAGGGTCCCAGAGCACATTTTGAAAGTATGGGTAGAGCAAATAGCTTTGCTCTGAAAAATTTAGTTCTTGGATTGTTTATTTTTATTTTTGAAGTGCAAGTCAACATCACTTTCTATGATGTCTTTTTACATTGCGTAACCAGGTTAAGAGACCAGTTAAGGGAAGGCGGCCAAATCTGAAGATATTTAACTCCCTCAGGTTTTTTTTTTCCCCTAGAAGTGTGTCTGAATAACAATAATTAAATTTGTAGAGCCTGTGCCTGCTGATGAAATGCCTTGGTTTGCATGATTTCTGTTTGTTCTTGCATTCACTTTGCAAGACAGGTTCAGTCCATTGCTGAGACGGGAAGTCAGCTGCTTTCTTTTGGCTCCTTGGTAGCAGAGAGAAAGACTCAATTTTGATAAAAAATGCAGTGCTCTTTGAACACATAATAGCTCCTATTACAGTAAATCTAGGTCTCCAGAGCCACCCTGACCTCTTTGCCAATAATCAGGACTCTACTATCCTGCTTCCTGACAACTCACTCTGATTTTAAAGTGTCATTATAAACCCTTTGGTTATAAGTGAAACAAGCAAGCAGCAACAACAAAAATCCCTAGTGTCTTGGCAAATTTCAGTGACTTTAGATACTCATTGAAAACCCATGTGTGTACTCAGGAACACGGATACACACATACATGCTCACACATTCACAGATATACACACATACACATTCTCACACACATGCATACAAACACACGTTCACACACATACACGTATACACAGGTGCACACACAGAGAATTCATTCCATATAATTCTATTTGATCAGTAAAGTCTCATTTTACCTTTTGTATGGATCTGTAACATCTTTAGAGTGTGTGTGTGTGTGTGTGTGTGTGTGTGTGTGTGTGTGTGTCTTTAAAACCCTGGCCATTAGCTAACATCAAGCTGATGATGGTAAGTTTTTTGAAGGTCTCATTGCACAACTGGTCAAGGTTGCCCTTCTTGGTGAAGTGGATTTCTCTGAGGTTCTGCATTGTGTGCATCGGGCTGCGAACTCCAGGCAGAACACATTGACCACAGCCTCCTCTTCCCAACCTCATTTTCTCCCCTTCCTGGGGTGTGAGCTCCCCAAAGTGTGATTAATCCATCTATTGATTGCCTCCTGCCATAGTGAGGGTGAGATATGGCTAGCAATCGGTGCCAGGCTGCCTATGTGACTGGACTGCTAAGCCATGAAGTGAGAACAGACAAGTGCTAGCCTGCGCCTTCCAACCCTGCACACTGAGAGGGGGCACAATAGCCTTGCTTCCCGCATGCTTTGCAAAATGACCCCGCTCATCAACATGCAGCTGATTCTTTTTCAAATGAATTATAATGTATACTCCCTGCTATCTCAATTGACTTCACAAAGGTCTAATAAAAGTTTATGCATAAAGGGAAAGAAGATGAAAAAAAAAAAAAGAGTAACAAGACAGAAATCTCCTGGAAAGAGAGCCAAACAAGAATGTGCTGCTTTGATTAAAACAGTCTGGGCAGATGTAATGGATGACCAAAAGCTTGCCAGCAAAAAGGATTAGAATAGCAAGAAGGCATTTGCCTAATATTCAGAGGCACTATGGCATGGGAAAGGTAAGGCAAAGGTAAGCTGAGGGAGTAGGCAAAGACCCCAGAGAGAAACGGCTCTTCTACCTGTAAATGAGTAACTCTGTAGGCTCAACTCAACACCAGGCAAGTTTTGACCAGTAAACAGAAAATGTAGTTAGCCAAGGATCGGCAAGGCTTTCTTTTCTCTTTCTACTCCAGCCCAAGAGAAAGTCAAGTGTGTGCATCTGGCATAGCAGGTGCCATGCTTACTTTAGTCTGCCCCTTATGTTTGGAAGGACCTTACATCTAGTCACACCACTCCTCTGTGTCAGGAGCTCCTATCATGAGGGAGCAGAAAGATACCTGGATCCACATAGCACCTTCTGCTTCCTGTACACATTTCAGTGCATCCAAATGTGGGGAAAAAGTATGAAAGTAGTCTAAATCAGTCAGTTGTTTAAAGACAGTGTTTTTTCTACAGGAAGCAGGCCATTTTTATAAGGCTGTTAGACTCTCCATCTAGTAGCTCTTAGGTATCTGACCCATGGGAAGGGGTGACAGAGAAGCAGGAAGACCAGCCAGGAGAGGATGATCCGGATGGTGGCAATAAGGATGGAATGAAAGAAAGAGAGGGCACGAAGGTGACTCGCAGCAGCAACATGCCCTGTCCCCTGAGAAATTATCTAGAGAAGAAGCCACCTGTTATAAATGGGCTGCACAAAGAACCTAACATTTCTTACACTCAACAGAATGACAAAAAACTGTTAAATAAGCATTTGCTTTTTCCAGCAGGTGACAGAGTTCAGCAGTTCTGTAAGGCAAGAAAATGGAAAGCAGTCCCAGAATTGAGAGGAAAAAGTTGTGTAAAATCCAAGAGGAAAATGGAGCCATGAGCCACATGGAAAGAACCTACCACACCAGACTGACTCAAATGAAGCTGCTTCAGTAGCCCTGAGCCATCAGCCAATGATGGCAAAGTTGCATGTGTGTGGTGATGGATGAGAAAGCCATTTTCCACAAAGTATGTTCTTCTTTATTGTGCTTGGTATCAAAATCAAATTGGGATAAAGAAGAATGTAGTTTTGAAATAGGCTAAGAATTAATAGATGGAGTGCCCCTGGATAAATGCCAGTGTTTCCACACACAGAGCATGATCTATGATAGAAATATTTTGCATTGTCTTTATTAATAAGTATAAAAAGGGTTTGCTTATTGATGCAAATTGCAGATGCTTTTAAATAAGGCTGTATTGTCAACACTCAGCTGATCACAATGTCCCCAAAGAGGTTAGAAATGAGGGGCAGGAAATGATAAAACAAGGCTAAATTTGGCTACATGAAAAGTACATCTGGGAAAAAAATAATTCAAAAAGCAGATATTCAGTGGGCCAAAAAAATCTGGACCATATTGTTGCCAAAGGAGACCCAGGTGCGAAGCCGGATGGTAAATTAGGTGCAAGTTTAGAGGGCAGCCCAAAGCCACTCAATCCTGGCCTGCCTCATCTGATAAAGAAACTCCATCCAATCACAGGAAAAGATCAAGTCTACCTCAGCCTTCCCTATTTGCAGGCTATTCACAAAGGAAATTCGATCTGTTTATTGCTTTGGTTTCAGCAAGTAGGCTTAAAACAAAAAGGTCATTTACTGGAGTTGTAAGCCTTGACTATCAAGGCAAGTTCATGGCCAGGCCTCTTTGGAGAAAGAAAGAAGCCACGCTAATTTGCATGTAGAAGCTTCATCCATTTATATCTTAAGATGTGCCACTGCTATTTTTCCATTATTCTCATTATAACACTCTTCCAGGTAAGTGGCTCGCCAGTCATATGGCCAATTTCTATTTTACATATGAAGCAGCTGGGGCACAGTTACCAACGCTAGTCATTGGTCTCTCTTTGTCTGGTGCTTTGTTCATCACAAGGACGTCTTTCTTCTAAATGATTTAGGGTTTTGAAAGACATTAAAGGGAATTGGAGAATTGTCATCAGTGCTACCATAGGATTAAGGAGGCATTAACAGATGACTCGCCAGTCAGCTGAAGTACGTAGCTTAAGGCACCAACCTTTAAAAGTGAATTGATACATATATGTCCTCAAATAATAGTAATGGTCAAATTCAAAACTTTGTTTGTTACCCCTTTACGTTTCCTTCCTAATACCCCAATGAAGTAGCAATGATCAGCAACATTTCAGTGCTGAGATTTCTTAAGGTTTATATCCATTCTATCTAAAAGCCTTGACAAAACATGGAGGCAGGAAATGGAAGCAAATACTATCACTGCACAGAAATTATTTTATCACTCCTTCCATTTGCTTTCATGACTTATCAACCACACTCAGAGGATGTAAATGCTTCTAGAACATGATTTTAGCCAACTGTCATGGCTCAACTTTAAACAAACCTGCTGGCCATGTGTGTGTGTGTGCTTGGGCAGAGCTGAGGGCCATTTCTGATGTGCATGGCCAGAAGCTCTTCCCAAACTATGATTGTCTTTCAACCTTTACTGGAGTCTGTGGTTCAGTGGGGGCTTTGTTTGCTGACAGACTCATTTCAATCATATTGTCTGAGTGACAACTCATTATTGCAAATCAAGTAACGGATAGTTTGTGATTTGGGTTTTAGTGAGGGCTAGTAAATTTTATAGTGTATGTAATTTGGAACATGTCTGTGTTTCAGCCCATATGTGGAAATCTGCCCGGGTGCTTATTATTATGCTTATCTGCAAATGACCAGATGGCCTTCCCCAAATGTAGAGAACCATTTAGTGCCATTTTAAACCATTAAGGCTATTAACTCTGACTTGAGATAATCCTGTACCCAAAGGGAACTAGTTTTGCTGTCTTTCAAAGTCATCAAATGTAATTAAATGCCATATTGAGGAGTAGGCATTAATGGATTAAGGAGCCAGCTTGTCAACCAGTTATGAGTCAACCAAGCAGAGTAAGAATATTGGAATAGATGAAAAAGATACATTAGGTATGGTACTGACTAAGCAGCTATAACGAAAGATACCTAGGCTCTGACTTAAAAAAAAAGTTCATTTCCCATCCAGTTAAAAACCATGCTAAAGTAGAAAAACAACAACAGCCAAAAACAATGGTATTTAAGATGCCCAATATAGCTAACTCTGCTCCTTAAGGTTAGCTAGGGACCCCTATTCCCTCCATCATTTTGTTCTGATATCTGTTACGGTATTTATACGTACCTGTTTGAGTATCTTGGTTTCATATCTATATTCTAGTTAGCCAAAAGGGGAAAGAGTGGAACATAGCAAATGCATTTCAGGGAGCTGATGATAAAATTGTGCACATCAAGTCGATTTAAAATTTTTTGCCAAACTTAATCATTTGATTATTAATTGCCAAGGGAAGCTGGCAAATGCAGACTCCAAATGTGTCCTTGTGTGCAGCTACAGAGAACAAGAATGAAGGGATACATACTGAATCTCTTGTCTCTCCCACTGTTTTCTGTTTCCACAAGATAAAAGAGCAGAGCTGATAACTGGATAGCCAGCATTATAAGGAGCAAGGAGCTCTGCAGAAAAAACACAGAAAGAAGGCAGTGACCAATTCCATGTGAGTGGACCCAGAGCATCTACTCGTTGCTGAAACTGCAAGCTTCTTTATGTACATGCAATCATTTAATTTTCATGTTAGTGCTAACTCTAGAATTAGCATATATCCTTCAAGAAGACACCCAAGCAGAATTAAATATGAAAGAAGTGATTAGGGGAAATGTCTACGAGACAAAGGGGATAGAGAGAGAAGATAGTGAGGGGAGACAGAGAGAACAGATCTAACAGAGGAAGGAAGGTGGAAGGCCCATCAGGAAGTTAGCTCCAATGCCAAGTTTGCCAATCACAGGAGAAACCTATCTTCTGTGTCCCCTAGACATCCACACCTTCCAGGTCTCAATCATTGGCTGAGTGACATGAGGAGCTCATGTGACATGTGGCCTCAGTGTGAGAAAGGTGATCAAATTCAGAGTCTAAGAGCCAGGGCCAGGGTTAATTATACCCTCTGCAGTTGGAAAATTGACAGGCACAGTTTCATATCTGCCACAGAGATGTCTTTTCTCCCATTCTCGCTCCCTGCCCTCCCTCCTTCCCTCTCCCCCTCTCCTTCTCGCTCCATCTTCTTCCCTTCTTTCCTTCCTCATAAGAAAGTAAGATGTATGTCCACATTTAATGCGTGTAAATGTCTGAGATGACATGGAGTGCACAAACTATTTTTAATCAATTCCTGCTAGTCCCATAATTCCATACGGCGTATCATTTCTAAAGGTTCAGATGAAAATGAAAAGGTGAGCATAAATATATATGACATTTCCATGAAGAGGCATAGGAGGCTCCTTCCTCAGGGCCCTGAAAGTGAAGGCGATGAGGTTGGGAAGAGGATCGAGTCTTTCACATGTGATGCCTATGGCTCCTTCCCAAAGTAGTTTTGATAGATGAAACCATAGTCATGGGGATCAAACATTTTCCCATTCTAGGTTTCCTTTCACCTAGAACTTCTCCTAAAATGAGTTTCTTGTCCTTTAGACACTGAAGTCAGTGAAAGGTTCTGTGAGACATAATGATGGGTTCTTTTACTCAGACAAGTTGGGCATAACTTATGGGTCCTGTGCTGTGTGTGAAACAGACAAGGCACCCTTAAGAATCAGAAACAGAAATGAGAGTGCAGGATTGGCGAGAAGTCTTGCAGACTAGATTCAACTTCTCACTTGTCCTACCTGGTTGTTCAGAGCACAACATACACTCATGGCCTTGTAACCCACCAATTCTAGAAGTCTATAGAAACTCCTGGACTCACTTGTGGGAATTGAGAAACATTCATACTTCCCCACAAACATTCAGGACTCATATCTTCTCCTGAACCTAGGCAGCTGTCTTTGTTCCCCTCATTATATACTCTGATTGTCCTTCTTCCTGATTTGAAAACACATTGTTTCCCAGACCCAATAGTAAGCATTTCAATCATGGTTGAATCTTTACTTCATGTTTGGCTTGACCTAACCCATTAACCCTAACCCATTAACCATGAGAATGTTTTGAATATTTTTACTTAGCAGTTGTAAATGGAACAACGACCAGGCTTTGGGGCTATAATGATGAACACAATTTAGACTGTTCTTAGAGCTTGGTCTTATGAGGAATCTTCCTACATTGGTTTACTTACACAAGAAAAATGGAGAAGAAGGGACATGTCATAGGCCTGAGCGAGTCATGGTATGTTCCAATACAGAGAAAATATAAAGTAGGCAGGTGAGGAGGAAGGTCACCTAAGGAGAGGGTATAGCATGTGTAAAGGCCTGGGGGCTCACAAAGCTGTGTGCATTCAGAGAGCAGGAATGACTGAAGTTCAAAGAGAGATAGAGGATAAGGTTGGAGAAGCATAGAGAAGGAAAAGCTCTTGAAGAGATAACATCAGGGACTTGATCCCAAAGGAGCTATGAAGATATTGAAAGGCTTTAAGCTGTGGATGGTTATACCAGGTCTGTGGTGTTAGGAAAAAATTTGCTTCCTGTTTCTGTCTTTTGAGGTTTGAACCTTTTTCAGTTAGGTCTTCTAGTCCCACTTAGCATGGTCTGGGGGATGAATGGATGTGCACTCTGAAATAAATACTAGGTAACTCAAAAGTAACTCAAAATAATCTTGAAGGAAGATTCTCTGCCCTGAAATATCTCAAAAAAATTGAGACAAGGTTTCTCTATGTTGACATGAAGCTTGCTATATTGACAAGGTTGGGCTTGAACTCAGAAATCCTTCAGCCACTGCCCCACCCAGGGCTGAGATTAAAAGCATGTGATACCATGCACAATAATATCTCAACTTTGACAGCTGGTTTTCAGGGTCTATGGGCTCAATTAGCCCAGGAAACATCAAATCCACTGCTGAATGCCACAAATTAGTCTATTCATTCAATCTCATGAGCACCTTGCCCCGCAATGGTTGCCACTATTCCAAGAGCACGATACTTTCTTGTATAGATTTTCATTGTCTTTTTTCTTTTATTTTTCTCCCTGAGATAGGCTTTTACTATGTAGCCTTAGATGGCTCGGAACTCACAATACAAAGCAGTGGTTCTCACCCTTCCTACTGCTGCAATCCCTTAGTACAGCTCCTCATGTTGTGGTGACCCCCAACCATAACATTATTTTCATTGCTACTTCATGACTGTAATGGAGTTTAGGTCCTTCATTCCCTAAATGGACTTTATGTGATTAACAAGAAGGATATCGTGCCTCATATTGGAAACCTAGCCGACTACCCAGGGCTAGTGAAGTAATGGATTGAGGAGGAGAAAAACAACTGTCACTTCACTAAACCAGCACATACCCTAACTACATTCAATATTTGTCCTTATACTCACAGATAAGTGTAGTCCACATCACTCGTTAAGGAAACTTCTCTTTACAACAGACAAAGACCATTTCAGAAAACCACAAGCAATCTCAGGATGTAGAGTTAGAGAGCCTCATCCCAACTGACAAAACAGCTTCTGAACCTCAGACTCAGGGAGCTTTTCAGAAGAAGGGGTAGGAAAATTGTAAGAGAAAGAAGATCAGAGAGTCTGCTGAAATTGTGTCTCCTAGGAATATCAGAAGGTACACCAATAAAGTCTCAGCAACATGATTGCCTAAATATGAGGTGAAAAAAGACAACAACCATAAACATGCTAAAATGGACAGGGGAGAGCCTGAGGGGCTTCAGCACTACACATAGAACTACAGGCAACTAAGGAATGCTGAGAGTGGGAGACATAGTCTTCCCCAAGGAAGAGCTTACCAATCGGTTATTCGATCCCAATGGTCAGTCCTGAAAACATGCATATGAGTAACATGATACATACTGAGCAAGGAATATTTATGTATTTAGGACTGTCTATAATCTCTGTCTCTCTCTCTCTTTCTCTCTCTTTCTCTCTCTCTCTCTCTGTGTATATATATATATATATATACACACACACACACAGAGATGCATATATGCATGTAAAAAACAATGAAAAAAAGAGGCCATGAATCTGAAAAAGAGCCAAGAGGGTTATATGAGAGGATTTAGAAGGAGGAAAGGAAGTGGGGAAATGATATAATCTCAAAAAAATAAGAGAAGTAATTACAAAATAAAATAAAAAACAAACTTTGAGAAATCAAAAAACATTTTAGGAAAACCAAAATACAAGCTCTCACAAGAATATATTGATACATTGGTAAAACAAGGCAAAAGTTAAAAATCTACCCAGCCAGCTACAGATTCTCACGTCACAGCTGAAATTAGTCTGCACACTGAGTTCGGAGCTTCCGGACAGGCAGAATGAAAAAGGGAAAGACGCTGCTAGTGTCTATAAAGACATGCTATACCTTATAGAAAGTAGCCTCTTTCTTGGCATTCGGATTTGAATACATTTGCTCGTCTATCTGGATAAAGTCAATTCACTGTCAGTCAACGGATAGATGGGACCTAGCTGCCAGATAACAGCAGTGAAAACAGGCCCATGCTTGCAATTCTTGTTTCCTCTCAGAATTCAGACTACTTATGCCTTATCTCTGTGGCTCCCTTGACTCGGAAGGCCTAGGTCTCCCTCCAAGCTCCGTATCTTCCCAGCTTCCTCATTTTCTGACAGTGTTCTCATTGGAAGATCTTCTCCAAGTCCTTCTGGATGGCAGTGACAGTGGCACTTGATGATTTAATTATGCAGTCACTAGGCAGCCTAGGTGGCAGCTGGCTAGGACCAGGATGCAATCTGTGACTGTGGATCAAAGCCAAGTTAACTGGGGTTGAACCATGACCTTGGCCTCCTGGGTGGGATGAACTCTCAGTTCCTTGCACTAACTGGCCACATTCATGACAAGGCTATTATGTGTCCTACTAATACGGAGATTTGTATTTATAGAGCACTGATTGTGCCAGGCTCCTGTTGGGCATCTTTATAGGGAATATCTCAAATGAGCCAACTTACAATATAGTTTCAGCTCTCTGTGAAGAATACATGTCTACTCTTACAGGAAGGGGGATTGCAGATAAGTCAATGGATACAGAAAAACTGTGTTACTCTTTACTTTAGCTGGCCTGAATCTCCTGAGTTTTTACCCCAAGGCTCTAATAAGTTTCTGAACTTGGTTGTGGTAGCACCATTCTTTCTTGTTAATTTTTATTTAGCATGGATGATTGAACCCACAGATATTCTATGTATGAGCTCCATCACTGAAATATACTCCTAGTGCCTTTTGCAATGTCTGATAATCTCTCTTTCTCTCTCTCTGTATGTGTGTGTGTAGATGCCCACACACAAGTGCTTTTGCATGTAGAGGCCAAAGGACAGTCTCAAATATTTTTCTGTGGGATCTGTCCTCCTTATTTTTCTAGACAGGGTCTCTCATTTGCCTGAAGATCACCAGGTAAGCTTGGCTCACTGGCCAGCAAGCACCAGGCATCTGCCCCAAGGCTGGCATTAGAAGTAAGTACCACAACACCTGGCTTTGTAAGTAGATTCTTGGGATTAAACTCAGATCCTTGTGTGTTCAAGGCTAGCATCCTGCAGACTGAGCCATCTGCATAGCTCCCAAAAGTCCCATTTTTTGTAGTGAATAATACCTTGTCCAGGAAAGAGAAAGTCCTAGTTTGCTTTCTATTGTTGTAATAAAGACCATGTCCAAAAGGAGCTAGACAAGAAAAGGGTTGATTTCATCATGCAACTTTGGATCCCAGTCCATCATCATGGGAAGTCAAGGCTCCCCTGTCTCTGTGTCTTTTTTGTCCTGTGAAGATCCTGATCCTTCTATTTAATTATACCCACAACCATATAACTCCAAATAAGATCACATTTTTCTAGGTAAACATAACTTGCGGGAAATAAATATATATATTCCGTGCTTAAACATGCATTAGTTTTAATTTGATTAGTCATATTATATTAAACTTTGGAGACAACCACTTTTCCTTTTGTTCTCATTCTATCCTTGACTGACTTCATAATAAGCTTTAGTTTCCCCATAAGGTGATAACTCTTAACACTATCTTAGGTGGGTGGCACTACTTCATAATATTTTGAAGATATACTTTTATGATATATCTTTACATGATATATTTATACATGAATAGATTAGCATGCTTCAGGACTCACTGAAAGTTTTCAATAAATGTAGTTATGGTATATTTAGAAAGGATTGTGGAGGAATTAATCATCACGTGAACGCTGGTCATTCACTAGAGGGGCAAGTAGTATAGGTTGCTTTTAAATTCTCTTAAAGTTATTTCCACATTTTATAAAAATCTGTGTCCATGACAAATCAGTCTTTTAAATTTGGAAAAGAAGCAATAAAAGCATTCTTGTCTGAGGAAAAAAAAAAATCTTGTGTAGATTTTGCACCCTCTTTTGGCTATGCATGCATATGAAATTCCACACGCTGGAGATTAAATTAGCTATGCAATTAATTAAGAAAAAACTTTTTTACTAACTTTGAGAGTTCCCTTTCAACTCTCTTAGATACTTTTTTTCCATGTGAAAAGTGTTGGTATCACTGATATTTTCAGTGTCAAAGTGCTACTGTGTTGAAGAGTAGTTAAGACTAACAGCGCTTGTTGAAGGTCCACAGTATAGAAGGTGATGCATGGGAATTTCTCAAAAGATTGGCTCTGATTGGGAAGATTGCTATTTTGAAGGGGATTCATGGAGAACAAGGAAACTCTGTCAGAAGCAAGGATGAGGGAGAAGGAGGGAGAAGAGAGTAATGTGTAAGCCAAAAGGTCAGGTCAGATGTGAGGTTGTCCAGTCTATTACTGTCATCTCTAAATGCATATTTTTAGGGTTAGCTGTTCCTCTGAGAAAGAAGTACCATGTCTGAAAAAAGTTGCTTAGACAATTTTATGTGAAGAGTAGTATGTGCTACGTGAAGAAAAGACAGAAAATGCCAGTAAGTAAACCTGATAACTAAAAGCGAAGACTCTCACCATTCAGAGTTAACTGTATATTGCTATATATGTTTATACATGCACACGGATAACTGAGTGTGAGTGTGCTCATACCTATACAAAACATGCATGTCTGTACCAGAACACAGAGCACCTGTGTGCAAAACTGAATAATGTATCTAACCTTGAGGACTAAATTGAAAAAGAGATGACCTCTCTGGGCAGATACAGCCCCTGGAGATGCATGCTTTGGCAAGTAGAGAGTCCTTTTATGCAAACAAGGAAAAGGGCACCAGTTCCTTTCATGTGGAACCGGGACCCTGATACCCCTTTTGCCGGGACCCTGATACCCCTGTCAGAGGACAACTGGGACAACTGCATACAATGGCCCTAAAAGGAAGTTATATTGCCCTTGTGATTTCAGTGTTTTATTGCTGAATATTTGATACATACAAAACAATGCATATGCTATGCTGACAAAAAATTAATAGAGCTATTTAGCTAATTTCAGAGTAGAAATATTCCCAACACAATTGTTCTCTACCGTCTCAAAGCTAGTCTATCATTCAGAAGGGGAACTACTATTTTAAATTCTGTTTATTATCATTCTGACATAGGTATTAAGCCTTTCATGACTTGTTTTAAAACCCATAGTGATTTGTTGCCTAGTTTTTAACTAAGCAAACATCTTTTATGCCATAAAATTGTATTCTGCAATGTTGTACAAACTACAAAGTATTCCATTCTTTATTTGTACTATAATTTACAACAAAGTCTGTTGTTACATTAAATTGGTTAAATACAAATTATGTTAAATTAATATAATCTAACAAATTAAAGGTGCAGACTCTTATTTCCAATGTTGCAACAAAATCCTCATGATTGTCTTTAAGTTCCTTCTAAATGAAATCATAGACAATATCTTGATTATTTTCTTAAGAGAAGTTCCAGGCATAAAATTAGTGTGTCGCTGGTTGGCTGATTATAAGGCTGTGGTGTACATGAATAGTGGTGATACATTGTTAAGATGATGAAGAGGCTGCCAAATGGACAAGTGATCGCTGAACCAAAGAAGCTCATTCAAGGTTAACAGACAATGAAATACTCTCCTGATCTGCTGCTGTAAGAGAAGTGGTCTGCACAGCAGGTCTCTTGGGGTGCACTCTCTGTTCTAACTCAAGAGGCTCAAGATGTCCCACAGTGATGTGAAATTGATGAACATGAAGCATCACAAAACCATCACAGGGAAATCTCACACTTTCATGTGTGTGAACCATAGTCAAGGTGCTTTCTGTGCTATAGGTTAATGAAGACCTTCCCAAGAAAAGGCCTTTCAGGAGGAGGGCGGTTAGAATACACACATTAGTAGAGTCTCCAATTACAAAGGTCAATGCCATCAACTTCAGCCTCATGACCAAAAAGAGAAGAGTCATGATTCCTTTTTAAGACCAGAGGGGCAAGCAAGAAAAGGATCATGGCTCCTTGGTGGAAGACAGTTAACTGAGCTATTACCTCGTCTGTCCTTGACAGGTATTTAACCAACAAAAATATTGTTTGTATGTTAGCATATTTGCTGCTTTGAAAATATTTTTTCAAGAAGCCTTTCTATTTTCAACTGATTGAATTATTTGAATACTATGCCTAAATCTTTATGATAGAAATGAGTATGCCTTCCTTTCCATCATGTCTGGAGCAAAGAAATTAAATTTGTGTGTTAAGTAGATTGTCAATAATGCATTTCAAAAGGTCATAGTGTCTGGACTTAAACAAAATTATGTTTTTATATAAGGAAATGGTTTCTCTTGTGTAAAAACACACCAGTAGTTTCTCTCTGCTTCAGTTTGCAGCATTGGCCCATTTTATCATGTGATGAAACTGTCGGCTCAGAGCCACTCCACAGTAACAGCACTTACCATTCATTATGTCTCAGACTGTAGGGAAAGCTTCATCCTTTTAACAATCTACCCAGGAAGCTTCTGATGTTTATCAGAGGACAAGACTGAGGTTGAGTGAGGTCACATAATAAGTGACAGTCACATACCAGAATCAGTGGCTCAGTGGCATGTACCATCTCTCTGTAACCAGCACCCAGAGTCAAATTAAGGGGCATAGTGAAGGGAACATCAGCCAAACCCTCACATAGAGGTGTGGAGTGAGTCTTTTCTATTTCTCAGGGGAAGGGAAGCCATGTTACGGATCCCTTCTCTAGATGTCTTTGAGTGTTATTTTCCATAGATTTCTCTAAAGCTTGCTATTTTTATTAAACACAGTTTGAGCCTTATCATATCAACATCATAGATTCTTACTTTTAGAGACAGTGGCTACCATCTTTACAAATCTTACTCATAAGAGGTAGTTCCTCACCTTACCACTGATGTTCACTTATAATCATGACCCATGTTAATGAGAAGAGCCAAACATATTTATTCCTGAGCCGTGGATTGGAACTTTATGAAAAGTCTTCAGTTACAGGACCCACTACAAAAGCAGGATTATGAACTGCCAAAGTTATGTCAAGGTAGCTTTGTCTGTGCATATTTTACTTACTTTGAATTTACAAAGAATGCTTGGACACCTCCCATGTCTCAGGCACTATGCCAGCTGTCGAAAACAAACAAACAAACAAAGGTAGATTAGGCAGCATCCCTTACTGTGGGAAATTAGGTCATTTACACACACACACACACACACACACACACACACACACAGAGAGAGAGAGAGAGAGAGAGGGAGGGAGAGAGAGAGGGAGGGAGAGAGAGAGGGAGAGAGAGACAGAGAGACAGAGAGACAGAGAGACTGAGACAAAGACAGAGACAGACAAAGAGATATTACCACATATTGGGAGTTCTGAGCTCAGGCTACTTATTAAAATCATCTAGAGAACTCTAAAACAGTACTGTGACTGGATTCTACCTTCGACCTTTAAAAGTTTTTATTTACTTGTTCCGGCTGGAGTCCAGCCATTCTTACAAGCACTCCAAGTGATTCTAAAAGGCAGTCGGGAGTCATAATCATGGAATTGAGTCACCGTGGCATGCTCAGGGTTCATTCTCAAAAGTTTCTGTAGGAATGATATTTGAGCTAGGTGAGGAAGGGCTAATGGGTGGTGCCAGGCATTCCAGGAGAAAGCTGAAGTACTGATGTGGAGAACACAGAAGAGCATTGAAAAGGTGCCGATGTACAAGCATCCCTTGTATTGAAGGTGAATATGGAGTAGCCTGAATACTGAGTGCATGAGAGAGATGAGGCTGAACAGAGGAAGTTGTGGGGAGTGCAGGGGTAGAGAGTGGGAGAGTCTGGAGTGGGTTGCTGGGGGTGCAGGGCCTGGACTCAGTGGTCCATACTGAGAAGGTAATGCTCTGTTCTTCAGGTGACAAATTCTCATGAGCACTTTCAAACAGACTCCAGTTGTGAGCACCCCCCCCCATCTCCCCAACCCTTGGTGTGTGTGTGTGTGTGTGTGTGTGTGTGTGTGTGTAAGAGGTGAGGCTTAGGAAGGAAAGTTTCAGAAGGAAGTGAATCTGAAGAAAAATGAAGGCTAAAGAATGAGTTCTTACAACCATTCCAACCAACTGTTATTCAAGAAGATAAAGACGAACAGCACATATATTTCCTGTTATTGTTGTGTGTTTCCTTAATATTGCCAGCCAGTAACTACAGCATCATCTATTCAAACCAATAAGTTACGAGGAGCCTATAGTCATTCAGTAATGCATGGGACAGAGTAAAAGTAGGCAAGATAGAAAAGGACAGTTCTCCTGGGCTGATGGTACTGGGGTAACCCCCAGTTTAACAGTAGAGGGTTTTCCGAAGATGCTGTTAAGAGGGTTTGGAGGTATAACCCAAGGTTACTATTAGATTGTTAGGAGGTTAGTAATATTCAAGACACATTAGAGATACTTCTTTTAATTACTATGTGGCAGTCAATCTATAGCCTCCAAAAGGCACTGCTGCCTATTCAAAAGCAAGATTCTTGGTTGAAAGGACTATTAGAAACATTCTAGGACAGAAAGAGTTTTTCCTTTTGGTTTTATTTAATCTATAAAATTTATCAGATAAACTTGTCAGGAATAGCATCCTATTTTGAAATATGCATGCATTATAGGATGGCCAAACTGAGCTTCCAATGATATGCATTGAACACAGTGCTTTGCTGCCAGCTATAGTCACCGTGTTGGGTAGCAGATTTCTTGCCTTTGCTCTTTCTGCTGAAGTAGAATTTTATATCCTCTGACCAGCAGCTCTGGCCCCTCTCTAATCCCTGGTAACCACTATGCTACTCTCTGCACGACAAACCTTCTTGGGTTCCAAATAGAAGTGAGGTCATGCAGTATTTGTCTTTTTGATTTTGTGGACAGTTTTTAAAATATTTATGTGATTTTTACTTTGATAAATGTGACATATCATATCATAAACGTGTGTTAACTAAAGTAATCACAAACAGATATAATTATAAGGTCTTTGTTAATTTAGATTAATGACCATTGCAAGTGTCCACTTAACGCTGCTTGGATTCTGTCTTAGTTATTTGTAGCACTCTGGAGCATAACATGAATAATACCCTTCAAGTGAATTAAAACAGGCACAAGCCTTCTTAGCTTCAAGAATTGTGGAACTTATCTTGATTAATAAGGATGGGGATGGCAGATTTATCATGATTTACTAACAAATATAAATTTTAAAATCTACTTGCAAAGATCTGTTTGTATGCAAAATCATTGTTCATCCTAAGAAATAATTTCAACATTAACTTAAATGAGTGGAAGATTGGGAGGAATATGGATTCAATCAGCAATTTCTTGCCTTGAAAAAAAAAAAGACAAGTTCTAAAAGCAGATGAGGTGTTTTAATTATTTCATTTCACATGTGGAAAGAATAAGTCTGAAGGAAATAACTTAGGGTTCCTTCCAAGTTTGAATTACAAATTATCCCAGGACCCTGGAGAGAGGCAACAGAAAAGATGATTTGAGGCTGCTCTTCCCCAGGCCTTTCCATCAATATTGAAGGCTACCTTGAGGACCTAATTTTTTCCTTGTGCTGTTTCCCAGGGAAGAGAGAAGTTTAATCTTCTTCCTGATAGGCCTATGATTTGTGTGATTTGGGTTAGATGGCTGGTGTCCCAGGCCTAGAGCTCGTGAAAGTCACTCTGTGTGGCCACCTCTATTTCAGCCAAGTCTATGGAATGAATGTGTGCCTGACTCTCCAGGAGAGTCTAGATGGCTTTGGGGTTAGCCTTTTCCCACTGAACTTGCATCCTGCACCAGAGACAGGTGATACCAACTGACCCTGTGACTGACCTGCTGGTTATCATATCCCCCCACACAGGAAGGAGTAAGTGGTTGACCCTGAAGAGCTCAGAGCCCCACTGGACACACATGTCAGAGACATGAGTCTCACACAGTTTCCACCTCAAAGCTTTCCTCACAACCTGCTTGGCCTTTCAGGGGCTTAATGGAGAACAGAACTACAGAGGGGCTGGGAAGGTGGGGGATATAGAGTCTGGAACAGAAGGGTTCTAGGAGACAGAAGAGAATGTTGTCCCAGCATAATCTAATTTGCCGTTTCTTTAGTTCTCCCCCAATCAGCTCCCTTCTACTCTATACTGGGCAATTTAATAGCCCTGAGGAATTATTTGATGTAAATTCTTAAGTATACATGAAGATATGAAGGGCAACCTTAGCAATGTACCAGAAATAAAAAATACAACTAACAATCCCTAAAAGATGAATCTAAAAATCACACCATTCATACTAGATGTTACTAGGAAAAAATAACATGAAATGGAGCATCTTAACAAAATGTCTATATATCATTTTCCTCCATAAACAGCAATGAAAGACACAGAATATTCCACAGGCAGGTCTTCTAACACTGGCTAGCAGGAGAGATATCTATCTAACTATCTAACTATCTATCTGCCTATCTATCTATCTATCTATCTATCTATCTATCTATCTATCTATCTATCTATCTATTGTGGTGGTAGTTTTTCTAAATGTCTACCGCTCAAGGGATGTTTTGTTCCATTTGTACTGATTTCTCCTCCCTCTATGCCTCTAGTTCAGCACCTAAGTAGCCTCTTCAGGCATTTAAGCTGCTATGGGAGAGTCACAGGCAGCTTAGAACATTATGCAGTCACAAAATGATCAGCCTAGAGCTAACTTGCATCCCAGAACACCTATAAACTCCCCTGCCCCTCTGCCTGAAGATCACCTCCTTTTGGCATCTACAGAGACACTTTTGCCCCTGTGGTGCAGTGCAGCTTCCATGGAAATCAATGCCAGGAGAATTCTGCTAGCAAACAAGAGTAAAGGGAAAGCCAAGTGGTCATATCATATTTTAAAACACTAATTGACCTTGTCCAGACTGGGAGACCTTGACTGTCTCCGGCAGGCTAGATGGAAAGATTTTGGAGAAAATATACCAAGAAAAGAATTTGCTGTAGTGAATGAGAAGCCTCCAGCTAGCTTAAAGGTCAAGACTTCTTACTCGGAAATTGTGGAGTTGAGGGACATAAGTTTGTTTTAAATATGTAAGAAAAATATACTGTTATGAGGTTCTGTCTTGGAACTTCAAAAGATGACACAGTTCTAAACTCCTTCTTTAAATTGGGATTATTATTCTCTGCCTCCATTAGCAACTCAGTCATTTAACAACTATTTATTGAGCACCTGTTATTTAGTATGATATTAGATTCTTTGTGGAAAAAAATGAGTCAAATATGATTATTGCTTGCGAGGAGCTTATCATGAGGTACCAAATTCATAAATAAATAAACTACAGAATGGAAAGCCCAGTGGTATCCAGAAGTTAGTTGGAAAATCTAGATAGAATTGGGAGGAGGCCATGCCTAGAAATTGCTTTGAAATCATTGAATCAAAATAATTTTCCTGGAAATCTTGAGCAAACCCACCAATGTCTTTTTAGAAGATCTAATTTGTAATTTTTAAATAGAGTACATGATGATTAGGTTAAACTATAACCTAACGTACATTGGGTTGTCATAATAGAATGGACATACTGGTCTTTTATTGTAAGATTATGACAGGTTCTCAGACTTTAGTAGGCCCCCAAGGACTTAGCAGGTCCCCAGGACTTAGCACAACTGACTCCATGATGGAAGTGCCATTTTATTCAGGAATGGCAAGTAGACAGTACCGCTTGCCAAAATGAAAACTAAGACCTAATCCATCAAAGTCCATAAGTTCTGGCAAATTCTCTAAATTGTATTAACCTTGCCTTTTGGCTTCTATAGTTCTGCTTCTGGCTAACTGTTCTTGCTAGCTGAAGTGTGTCAACTTAGAACATGGTTTTTGTGCTTAAAAGCTCTTTCTGAGAAAGGTTCTGGGCTACATTGGAATCCTGAACACCCAGTGCAGTCACTGGTCAGCTAATAAAACTTTCTATTAGCTTAAACCCATGCCTAGGCAGTCTTCTCTGGTGAATACCTCAAAAGATGAGTGCCATCAAATGGAGTTTGATTCATATGCTTACTTTATAAGTGATCAGTCCATGATGGAGAGAAAATTTTATGTTATTTCAGTGATAGCTTGAAATCCTCATTTAAAAAGACTAGCTAGGCTCCTCATCTGCTGAACAGTGAACATAGTTGGCCAAGGAGATAAATGACATGGGGATTTGGCAGAATAAGAAATGACACTGGAATGGATACCCATTGCATCTAGTGACTAAAATGTTCTGAAGCAGACCGAACCAGCTGGAATGGCTTGACAGTTTTAACAGACTGAAGCTTAATGGAAGGGGTGACGACTTTAGATTCAGGAAAACTGAATGTGTCAGTTGACAGATGCAGCTGAAGGTCAGACCTGTGAGAATGACCACACTGACAGCATGGTTTCCTTTGAACTGAGTACAAGCCAACCAGGAGGTAGATAGCACTAAAAACAAACCCTCATTCCACCTGTTTAAATAATGGAAGGATGTAAGGGAGTGTCCCCCACTACAGTCTAAGATGGCCAGAAACCATGGAATGCTTTATGCCATACCTTCAAGAAGCCCATTGGTAAATCTTCGATCACCAAGGTGAAAAATGGAAAGACATCATACACAAGGAAAGCTTGAATGAATATAACATACTGAGTCTAGAGGAGAGACTTGGTGGTGAGAGGACACAAGGAGCAGAAGGATTATATTTCTGTAAAGGAACAATTGACATACGGGAAGAAAATAAGAGGATCTGGGTAGGTGAAGTTGGAAAACAATTCAAAAGAGCCACAGAGAGAGCACTTCTAGTTCAACATAGGAAAGAATTCTTTACCAATGAGAGCCACAGTAGAGAAGAGCTTGCTGTATTGAGATATTATAAACTCGTTGCATCTGAGACATCTCAGGGAGCAAACATATGAGCATATTTAGTGGAAAATGTTGGTGTGAAATCACAGGTCAGATATGAAAGTGATACCAAAGACTATTAATATCCTCCATAAGTCTGTGTGCTGTGGATGGCTAGGAGAACTTCCCTTTGTCCACCTTCACCTAAACACCTACATTCCACCATAGCATTGCTCTCGAAAACACTGAGTGATTTTCTTGTCAAAAAAGTGCATAAAGAAACCCACCATGGCTCACACACAGATACTCAACAAAATGTGCTGAATGGGTGAACTTGCCTTGTAATATCAAACAAATGGAAACAAACCACAAAGCATTATGAACAGCACAGCCATGGAATATATGAGTTGAATGCTAGTAGCCTTAGTTTCTGTCCATTCCTCAGACAGGAGCAAAAATCAGAAAATCTAAGTATTCTATATACGCTTTCTCTATTGCTTTTCCTAAATTGATATTACCTCCCATTCCTGCCTTAGAAATTCAGTTCTAAACCCCAAATTTCAAATAACCCTTCTTTCTTTGGAACTGAAAGATTTCTATGAATTCAGTTATTGGCTCATCAGCATGAAGAGCTTTTAGTGAGTGTGCCACTTCTCCTGCCTGTGCTTCCTCTATAACTGAGGCACGAAAACTTTTAAAAAGTAGAGCTGGCTCTCAGCGGTCAGCAGGATGAAGAAGAAGGCTAGGAGGCATTTGGTTCAGATTTGAGCTCTCCTACCATATTTCCTAGCGTGGCAGGAAATGTGTAACTGGTAGAATCTATGACTGGCCCTAGGAAAAGTGAATAAATCCAAGGAGGGACATAATAAGCCATAACTACCATTTCACTTACTTACTTTTACAATGAAACAAAAAACACGTAATTTTTTTTTTTGAGAGAGAGTGGGGGAGGGAGAATATCAACAAAAGTACCTTTATTTAACAAACTGGGTTCAACAAAGACTTGCTACTAGGAGCTGGAGTTAAAGGCAGATCTTGAGTCACAGGGCACAGATGCTAGAAACTGAACTTAAGTCCTTTGTAAGAAAAGTAAGCCCACTTAATGGCTAAGTCACCTCTCCAGGCCCCAGCAAGGTTAACTCTTGAAGGTCAGTCTAATTCTGTCCTTTAACAAGAATCAGAATGGATTTTTTATAGTTCTTCCCACTTATATAGGCAAAGCAGACCATTGGTTGAGTGGTCGATACTGGTAGCCTCTTTCTAGATGTTGAGGCCTTCGAGGCATATCTGTGTGGTGTCCATGGCCACAGTCTGCCTTTAGCCCTTCTCTGTTCTGGAGTTTTTCCTTTATGCCAGAGTCCTCTGCTCTCCAAACTCAGGATCCTTCTCCTCCTCCTCTCCGTTCATTTTCCCTTTACATACTGGGTACTCTCCTTTCAGACGTGAACCAATCCCTTCACTTCTCTACCTTTGACCCAAGAGATTCCGATGTGTGTTTTACATTTCCAGCTCATTTGTTGCTAGCTTAACTGATTTATTTTTGTAACTCCTTCTTTCTGACATCCTAAATGCCTCCATGTGTGTCCAGATTACTTCTATCCCTGTTCACCTAGTTTCTGGTATCAAAGAGGATATTGCACTCCATGCTTCGCAATTAGTTGAAGTTTTACTCTATTGATACCAGCCGCATCCCTGGACTTTTCAGGGTTTTCCACATCCAGGAGCGAGAAATCAAGCTGCAGGGCATTTCACAAACAGACCTTGTAAATTCAAAGCATTAACGCGGCAGCACATAGCATCTTAACAGCCCCTGTCCCTGGCCACAGGGGAATAAGGACTGTAAAGCAGAACGAGTTCTTTCCAGGCACACAGAAGCCCCGAGGTAGACAAGTCCGTGCCAGGTCTGGTGAGCAAGGAGATTTAGTTTTTGGTTTCATGATAAGCCCTGCTTCATGTTCTCAGCTGCCTTATCCTAATGATGCTTAATGCACTGCCTTTAGAAGGGGGAAGGCAGGAGCTAGAATGAAAACATCAAGCGTAGAGGAGACTGTGACAGCTCTCTCAGCTGTGTGTGGGTGTGGGGGGGCATTCGGGGGCTTGCAAAGTATGCTGTTGACCTGGATGCTTAAATCTAATAACACAGCCCAACGCCTGGAGCTTGCAACAGAGAGAAGAGAAGAAAATTATGTGACGTTCTGGCTGCTGGAAATGGAGGAGGGGGGCTTGCTGACTGCAGCATTCCCTAGGCAGGTGGTCCATAGTTTGTGCTAAAGGCTCTCTTTGATCATGATCTTTTGATGACTGGCTTTTAGGAGCCAAGGCCACCTGTGAAGTCACTGACAGAGAACAAATAGCTGAAGAAGTAGAGGAAAATGTGTTTCAACGAGAGTGGAATCATATCCAACAATTCCACCAGGCCCCAGTCCCCTGAGGACATTAGTTCCTGCCTGGCCATATGAACCTCATGGAGACACTGCCAATACAGGACAAAAAACCATGTCACTGCTGAGGGCTGAGGCAGCTGCCTTCTGAGGCTGTATTGAGTTTCAGAACTATGTCCTCCCAAAATAGAATGCCATCTTTAGAGCTTTTAGAAGGCTCTGCCCCTCAACCTCTTTGCAGCCTACCCAAGTCTCCCAAAGTCAAGGAAGTGACTGTGGGGAGTTAGATGCTGGTATATTTTTTAAAGGGCCTTGAATTTGACTCTCTCTTCATTTATCTCTCTTCCCTTCTTTCTCTTCTTCCTTTTTTTCTTTCCCAGTGCTGGGGATTGAATCCAGGTCTCAGCTGAGATACACCCTTAACCCGTATTTGAGTCTCTTATTCTCATCCAAATCCTCAGTAGAGGGTTCAGTTTCAAGTTCTTAAAACAAGGACACCAATGAGGCCAAGAAAAGAGTTCAGGCTATTGGCTGGGCATGGTGGCTCATACTGTAACCCTAGCAATTCAGGGCTAAGGCAAGATTATCACAAGCTTCAGCCAGTCTGGCCTATATGGTGAGACTCTCTCTCTCTCAAAAGAAAAAAATGTAGTTCTGGCTGTAAACCCTCCTTTCTTAGAAAGGAGTTGAGAGAGTAAGCAAAATGGAAGGGCAGAAGAGCAGGTTCATTGCATCCATTGCTGTTTCTCAGGACTATCCTGTGAGTCTATTATTTACCTTTGAGGCATTCAACTCTGCTCACTTGCAAAAGATCATCTCAACTGGGCTAGTTGGCTGATTGCATTCCCTCATAGAGTGTCATGGAGGATTGTGGGACCTTCATCATGAGACCTTCACCTGAGAATCTAGCCACACCCTCCCATCTGATGTTTGCAACTCTGCCCTAAAGTGCATGAGGCCTTGGGGACTCGACAGAATGTATGGGCAAAAAAATCTAGGAGAGGGAGGCTCCATCTATGTATATATGGGAAAGACCTCGTTCCTGCCAGGTAAAGACTTCCCTGTATAACCTTTGGAGAATTACCCACACCTCTGTAGTAAGTAAGTAAGTAAGCCCAATAAACTCATTAATTGAGACGTGCCTCAGTTTGTCTTTAAGACCTTAGGAGGAAGAGTAGACATTATTTATGTCTCCCCCAGGAAGGAGTTTTAGCAACAGTTTCTCACTGTTGTGAGTTACTTTTGTCTCACTGTGACCAAATAGCTGATAAGGTCGACCTAAGGGAGGAAGGGGATTATTTTGGCTCGCAGTCTGAGGGAGCAGGTTATCGTGGTAGGGAAGGTTATGGCCATGGATGTGACACAGCTGGTCATCTGAAAGTCAGGAGTACAGAGCTGAATACTGGTATCCTAGATCTTGTTTTCTTGTCACTCAGTCCAGGCCCCAGGCCACGGAGCGGTGCTGCCCACATTCTGGGTGAGTCTGCTTACTCCAGTTAAACTTCTCTGGAAACTTCTTCATAGGCACATCTAGAATTATGTCTTGAGGAGATTCTAAGTCCCATCAAGTTGACAATGGAGATTAACCACCTCAGACGCTGAGGCCCTATACCCTTTTGAAGTTGTTGGTGTTGTGTGTGTGTGTGTGTGTGTGTGGTAATTTTAGAAACTTTTTTGGAAAGTTTTGTGACTTTTGTGTCAATGTCAGACTGTTTTCTTTTCCCTTATAACTAAAATTGCTTCAAAATCTTGTCTGAGTTTGTGAATCATTATTATCAAAAGACAAAGAGAAAAACTGCGGGACATAGATTTTACGAAGAGTCATAATTTTAATTCTGGTTCCAGCATCAACAGATAGATAAGGAAATCTACCCTATTTCCAGTTATGAGAAAGAGTCTTGAAATGACACACTCCCAGTTCAGATTCATGGGGAAACAGGAATGATACACCCAGGGTGTTTGATTGTGGAAGACCCTACTCATAAAACATTGACAATTATAATCTTTTTTAATGTCTAATGTTCATCTGTCTTGTATTTCTATGGCTCTCCTGTTACTACGTTCAAAAAAAGAAAAAACAAAAACTTCTTTCCCATAGAAACTGGAGGGTTAAAATTCTAAACCCAAGGCACTGATTTTTCTGTCAGTATTTCTGGACACTAGCCAGAGGGCCTCCTTCTGAGGTAAGTGCAGTCCCTAGAATATTGGCACCCTGGAAAGAATCCACAATGGCTGTCATATTAGTTCAGTTTTCCCGGCAACCATAAAGAGGAGCAATGCCCTAGTACCAGAAGCTGTGGTGGTCAGAGCCAAGTCATTCATTCTCTGTTTTCCCCTAGACATGCTCACTCCACCTGAATCTTTTAATGATAAAGCCTGGGCTCCACTAGCATTGAGATTAGTCAGCTGTTTTCAAGAAACTCCTGTGGCCATTTCGGCCAATATTAATGATACTACTATTGCACCTGACATTAATTCTGTTTTTACTTTGTACCAGATCCTATATGAACAACTTGCATGCATAAATGCACATCATCTTTATAAAAATTTGTTCTATACACACCGTACACATCCTTCCTGAATCTATTGAGAATTTGTATGTGTTTTTGTGTCTGTAAGTACATATAGTGCACTTTGGGTATTGTGGTGGTTTAAATGAAAGTGGTCCCCATACGCTCATAGAGAGTGGCATTATTTGAAAGGATTGGAACATGTAAGCTTGTTGGAGTAGTGTGGCCTTGTCAGAGGAAGTGTGTCACTAGGGGTGGGATTTGAGGTTTCAGGTTTCTATTGCCCGCCCATCCAGATTTAGAACTCTTCAGCAGCATGTCTGCCTGCTCAGCATCATGCTTCTGTCATGGCGAAAATAGATTAAATTTCTGAACCTGTAAACCAGCTCCAATTAACTGTTTTCCTTTATAAGAGTTGCTGTGGTCATGGTGTCTCTTCACAGCAATAGAAACCCTAACTTAGACAGGTTTTATTCCTCTATATTCCTCGCTGTCTTGCTGTTCTGATTTGGTTTTAGACATGATCTCTCACTGGCTTGGAGCTCACCAACTAGGCTAGACTAGGCATGACTGACTGGTCACGATCCCCAGGGATCCACTTGTCTCTGCCTTCCCAGTACTGGGATTACAAACATGTAGACTATGGTGGTTTGAACGGGAATCTCCCCCATCGGCTCACAGATTTGAAAACTTGGCTATAGGAACGGCACTATTTGAAAAGGTTAGGAGGTGTGGTCTTGTTGGAGGAAGTGTGTCATTGGAAGTGGAGTTTGAGATTTCAGAAAACCCAATCCAAGCTCAGAGTTTCCCTTCCTGCTGTCTGTGGATCTGGATATAGAACTCTCAGCTACCTCCCCAACACCATGTTTGTCTGCCTGCACGCTGACATGCTTCCCACCATGAAGAGCATGAACTACACCTCTGAAACTGTGAGCAAGCTCCACTTAAAACAACTTTTATAAGAATTGCCTTGGTCACCATGTCGCTTCAGAGCAATAAAACACCGAGCAAAACGTGCACCAGACATACCTGGCTGTTGAGCGCATGTGTGCATGTAGCGCGCATGTGTGTGTGTGTGTGTGTGTGTGTCTGTTATTTTTAAGAACCATCTGAATCTTGCTCACTAATTTTAACAATTCTTTCTCTTATTTTTAGATTATGATTATATTATTAACTACCTTATTTTCCTCCCTTCAAATTCTCCCATGTACCTCTCCCTGCGGTTTTTCAAATATACGGTCTCTTTGTTCATGGATTGTTGTTCCATACATAAGTATATATTCCTAAATACATAAATATATCCTGCTCAGTCCATGTGATGTTACTCATATGTATGTTTCAGTGCTGACCGTTTAGTATTGGAAAACCAATTGGTGTGTTCTTCCCTGGAACAGACTATTTCTTTTGCTCTCAACATTCGTTAGTGGCTTATAGTTCTGTGTTTAGGGCAGAGGCCTCCTGGGTTTTCCTCCGCCTGTCTTGGCATATCTATTGATATCCTTGTCCAGCTCATGTTTGGGCACTATGTGTATGTTGCTGAAACTTTATGGATGCAGCTTCCAAAATTACTAGGAATCACAAGCTCACAGCAAAGTTCCTGATCTCCTTTCTCTGATGATCTTTCAGCCCCTTCTTCCAAGATGTTCCCTGAACCTTAGGTGTGGGAGTCGTTTTGTAGATGAATTCTTTGAGACTGGGTTCCACAGCTCTGCAGCTTGATTGCTTGTGGCTTTCTATAATGGTCTCCATCTGTTACAAAGAGAAATTTCCTTAATGAAGGGTGAGGACTATATTTATCTCTGGTTATAAGGACAAATATTTACAGTATAGTTAGGGAATCATTCTGGTTAGTAAAGTGGCTGTTATAGAGTCTCCTCCTAGATCCATGACTTTTCTAGCCTTGGGGAATTGGCTAAGTTTCCAGTTCTAGGTATGATTTCATTCATGTTGAGTGAGTCTTAATTCTAGCTAGAGAACTGTTGGCTATTGCCAAGGTACATGTACCACTACTACATCCTTAGGGTTATTGTGTTATGCTGGCTGCTGTTGTGGTTTATATGTCATGTCTGGGTAGGACTGTTCATTGTTTTCCTCCTTTGGAAGTTTGCATGGTACCTTCTGTTACCATGAAAGCTAGTACTAACAGTGGAGGCCTTCAGTCCAGTTCCAGCTCAGGGACCTCTGGGCTTTACGTCTGAAGTCAATATGGATTTACCTTCCATCTCTGTGGAGCAACCATGGGCAACAGCAATAGCTTTTTTTTTTTTTTTTTTCTTTTTAAGGAGTCTCTTACACAATTGCCTGGCTTTAAAAATGTAGGTTCTGTGGGATCAAACCTGGGTCCTGTGCTTACAAATCAAACAGTTTACTGACTGAGCCATCTATTCTATGGATAGTTTTACTATGTGAGTTTGTTCTTTTGGATAGATATAATCCATACCAAAGAACATTAAAGTTTTCTAAAAACAGATTTCACATGAAACAAATTTTCTTAGCTTTCTTTTTACTTGAATAGTAGCTAGAAACACTAAATGCTTGAGTTAATTACCAAAACTACTTAATTCTTGATGTCTCAAACCATTTTAGTGTTTGAGAATCCAAGACTTTTCAACTTACAATTTTAAATTTCTCTTTCTATCTTTTATGGTCTGTTATACACAACGCAATATCTAGTATCTCTTTTGAAATGTGAACTAACATAGAAACCAAAAAAATGAATAAATACCTTCATAGATGTATAAACTTTATAGAATTTTCTCAAGTTAAAGGAAATCCATATGCCTCTTACTTTTTGCAAGATAATAATAATAATTACTATTATTGAGAAAAAGCACACACATACATGAAACTTCTAAGTTGAAAGGGGAAGAGTCTGCTGTGGATTATTGTTTTTAATGTGCCAGGAGCGAGCTTCCTACTTTCATACACAATAACTCATTGCATTATCACAGCAATCCTACAAAACTGACATTCTCATTTTCCAGATAAGGAAACCAAGGTCCAGCTCGCTAGAGACAACCTATCTAGTGATTGAGTAAGGATTTAAAGTTACTTCTGCTTGATTCCCAGCTTCATGCTTTCTCTTCTGCTCTCACTTTTCATTTCTATCACTGAGCAGAGTCCAGCCTTATTTCTCTTTCCCCTACTAATCACTGGAGGATTAAGTTGATAGTTACAAGGGACTATTTAAATGTATTTTCTCTACTTTAGGTATGTAAGGCATGCCATGGTTTCCATAGGACTTAGAGGCAGTAAACAAATCAGTAGGAACAGCAATAGTATAACTGTATTTCTGGAAACTGATCATGGCTTGTCTGTACTTTTGAGATGCATCCGTACTCCTTGTCACAAATCCCTTTCATTCATGTATCCCAAGATAATGAGCTATCCCTCATGTTTATGCCGTTCCTGTACTGCAAAAAGCACAAATCTTACACAAAATGTATTTTCAATAATTTGGGTCTGGACTGAAAATCTCCCTTTAAATTTCTGTTTTTTCCATCTTAATCGATCCTTATAAATTAGAGTGGACTCTGTGCTTATTTTGACTCCAGAGTGGGATCTCTGTGCTTAGGGTCATTTAGTCAAAATAGGAACTACCCACCTTTTCCAGTGACATTTATATGTAGTTGGCTTATACAACTTGTTGTTTGTATTTTCTGAGATGTCATTATAAAAATTAATCCTATAAATTTTTGTTAACTTCTCTGACTTTCCAAGTTGCTCTGTATTTTGAGCCTATGGACCACTGTTCTTGCTAGTTTACAAGCACTTGCTTGTTAATGCTTAAGGAATACTTAGAGTGGTCAGTAAGCCTTGACTGGGTTTTCTGTGTGTTCCTTGGCCTGATAGCAAAGGAAATCACATGTGCCCTATGTCTTCTCAATGTCATAGAGTGAAGGTAGGGTGACTAAGCATTATATTGCCCAGTGTAGAATTGTTAGACACAGATGCCAGTGTTGTGAAGGGCAATTTTACCAACTACATAAGGAAATCATGCCGGCTTTCCATATGTCTTGGATTGACAGGATTGTATTCTGATCTCATGGAATCCACCACCTCCAGTGCATCTCCTGTGAAGAATTGAGAAGACTTTAGAAGCTGTACTCCCTGAGTAGATCCTGACCAATATCACATCTCCCAACCATCTGTTTTTGTCTGGTAGATACATACTTGGTTGTCTGGAAATGCATGCTTTGAGATTTCACAAATAACTGTAGAGTTTACAAGAAGAATCCTATGCTTGAATGCATTTATTTCTTCAAGCTCCAAATCTTGCCATTTATAAAATAATTTAGGACTGCTAAGTAACTATCTAAACTATCATTTTAAACTCAATATTTGAATGTAACATTAGTGTTCAGAACAATTCCATTCACTGCAATAGATTATATTTCTTGTATTCTGCATTGATCCTTTCCTTCCACTCATGCACATCTTTCCAGGGTACTGGAGATGTTTCAGTGACCTCACTGACACTGGGCTTGGCCATGTGACCAGTGGTCCCATTGATACTGGGGTTGGCCATACGACCAGTGGAATGTACATTTCAGGGAATGATGTGTTACTTTAAAGCTCAGACTTACAGCCACAGCAAGCTTCCACTTGCTTTTTTGCATTGCAGTTGACAGTCACTAGAAGATAAATAGCCATTGTACCTTCAGCCTGACTCACACCTAAGCAGACTTGAATGCAAGCACAGTCATGATCAAATGAGCCACCACTGACCCAAAAATATCATGAGGGACAGATATTAACATGTCTATATTAGCTCTTACTTTCTCTAAATAGCTACGTAAATAGATATGGGAAAAAAATCATTGTTTTCATTCTGTAGAGCAAACAATTGACATTTTAAGAGGGTTTGAGGCTCATATAAGATCACGAGAGTAGCAGTTTTTAGAAGCTGTCATTTGCCTTGAATATCCAAGAGTTATGCACTTTCTGTGTCATATGTAACCTCAATGACGCTTCTGTCTATGGAATACTCTAACCCATCAATAGTCATTTATTCCCAGTCATCCAGCTAACTAAGGACATATCTAATAGCCACACAGCTATGAGGTAGGAAGATTCCTTGATAGAAAAATGAAAATTCAATTTTTGTAAAATTTTGTAGGAAAGCATGCTTTATAAATGTTATAAATTATTGACTATTTCCCATCTCAACTGAATTTCACAGTGCGCTGCATTTTTCTTCATTTTCTTTTGTGGTGGTTGTTAAAAATGGAGGGATTAGTTTTTCAAATGCTTCCTGGGAAACTCCATTTCTAGTCCATTTCTTAAATCTATTTGCTGGACAATTGCATCTCCCTGCTGGGTGCTAGACAACATTACAAGGGGTTCGTGGACAATAGAAGCTGCAGAAACCTCTTAGCAAAGTCCTGACTGGGTACCAACTGGCCTGAGTCCAAATGTCCGACTGACCATGTTGAATAGTGACCCATGCAGGGAGGGTGTAAACACAATACCATTTTCTCATGTTGGTAATATTATTATAGTTACTGACATGGATTAAGCACTTAGTGTGCCCAAGTGCTTAATCCACACTAATAACAGACTACCCTCCAAAACCACATGTGTGATTTAATTTGACATGCCCCCTGCTTCGTTTCTCTCTCTTTCTCTTTCTTTTCTATGTCTAGTGACTCTGACTTCAGCTCTGAAAATGGAGATGGAGAATGGTGCATCGGACAAATTCTGGAACAGAATTTGAAGACAAAGCCAACGTTTACACCTACAGGTGATGGTGAATTGGAGAGAAAGTTCACAAGCTATTTGGAAAGCAGGATTAAAAATATGAGTGAATTGAAGTGAATTGGATCCAGGTGAAAAGACAGCTAGGGATATGTCTCAAAGCTGAACAGCAGGCAAGAGGGCCAATCAAATGGAAAGGCTAAGGTGAAATAGAGGAAGTAAGAGCGAGAGATATCACAGAGGTCTGAGCCAGCAGTACTGACTGCAGAGCAAGGGACATAAGTCCTGAGAGCTACGTTTTTCTCCACTGATAACTTCTGCCCAGGACACTATGGTAAAACCAAAAAAAAAAGTTTAAAAAAATTCAGTCGATGTTTACTGAAATCTTGATCCATACCAAGCTCAGATAAGATTGTGCTAAGATAGATTTTCACAAAATGTCAAAAATTACAAGATGTTGGGTTAATTGCTGATTTGAATGTAACAATATGGTGGACAACATTTTCATTGGAACTACGTAATGGAGCAGTAAAAGTAGCTGTGGGAAAATAATGTGAACTGCTTGGTTTGTGAAGGGATATAAAGGACTGGGTTCTGAACAGGGGAAAGTAGGCTTCCATGATTTCTAGATGGGAGAAAGAATTACTAGAACTGTTATCACCTGTTTTGGATGCTATCCAAGGACGGCATTCTTAGAGTTTAAGGTGGGTCAAAATTACCTGGAAACATGATGTTAAAGTCCAAGCTACGGTGTTTCATCTTTAGATTTAATTCCAGTTCAAGACTGGATCAATAGGTCTGTCATCAGGCCCGAGGATCTCCATTTATCACGAGTTCTATATTATATTGATAACCTGACACCACATTTTAAGACACTATTTAATATTGTGTTTCATGTTTCCTGTATTGAAGAGAATCATCCGGGCCAGAGACATTCAGTTGGGTCTCCCTCCTTTTATCTCCTTTTATTCCCCAGAGTTTAGTCTCTTTGGGTCCCTGTACTTTCCTCTCTCTTTTGGGGTTGAAGCCTGGTTAGCAGCATCGCTGGAGTCATGTGATTACAATTAGAGTGAGGAAGAGGGTGTTCTAGACCTATCCTCTAGTTATCAACATGCAGCTCAATTAGAGTGGTGTCTTAAACATGCATTGCTCCAGAATGTTCCAGCTGATGCTAGTGATTAGGTAAACTGTAAAACTTAATAATTGGGTGCATCAGTTGAAGGAAACTGGCTACTTTTTGTGCAGAGTGACAAAGAGAGAGGATTGGTTTATTTTTCCACTTAGAATAGTGAAAAGATAGGGACTCAAAAGTCAGCCATTTTCAACTTTCCTATGCCTGGTGACAGAAGTCGAAGCTCTCTAAACAATGGGATTGTCTGTGAAAAACAGTATTCTATGTAAGTTAAAGCCAAGGGTACACTCTCTACCATGTGCCACATGGTTACTGAAAGTGAACTAAGACAGATGCAGTCCCCGTTATCACAGTGTGCAATCTAGACAAGCAGAGCACGGACTATGATGGAGCCAATGAAATGTGATGGACATCCCTCCCAGGGTACACGGCTCTAATGAGACGAGAAGAAATGGCATAGAAATGCTGGAATTCTCCAGCAGGCACATGGGAATTCACTTGATCCTTGTCCTTATGATTAGAAAGAAGAGAAATCTGTTAAGGGCCATGGAGAAAGAGAAACATGGCAACAGAAGAGGAACTCGGACAGTTGAGTAGTTAAGGGGGGAGTTGGTTCCTAGTTTTGACTGGTTTTGAGATGGGTGTGGTCAACAGTTCCAAATGCTACAGAGATCTCAAAGACAGTGAGCTGAGGGAAAGCATTTAGGGGGCTGGGACAGGCAAGCAATCATTCAGGGAATGAAGGGAGATGGAGAAAATGAGAGATTGTGATGTTTCATCAGTCTTACTAAGCAGGACAGCAGAGAGATACAGAGTCTGGGTAAGTCATTTGCAGAAGTCAGATCAAAATGTTCTAGTCTTCCAAGAGGTTAAAATTATTTATTGTCAATTAGGGATCTGCACTTGTCTTCAGACTCACAACTGGCACAGATGCCAGCAAGGCCATCCTAGTGAACCACAGGAGCAAAAGAACATTGTTTCGAGGTAGTCCTTTCAGGTCAGGGTGGCACCATTCAGTGCCCATTAGGTGAGATGGCATTCTTCATTATGGGCCTGTGAGGTCTGGAAGTGTGTACACAATAAACTTTTATATTGTTAATAATAAATAATGTTCTGCAGGGAACCTGAACTGCAGATGTGAAGGCTGCTGCACAAAGGAGCTCTATTGGGGGGAGGGGAAGCATACCATAGAGGTGGTAGAGGGGGTGAGTGTACCTGCAGGGGCAGCACAAGAGAAATATCCAGCATATGCTGTTTCAAAATGCATCTCTGAAAACATTGGGAAAACATCTGTCTCTAGTCCGGCTCTTCTAATTCTACTGAGCTGCTCCACAAACCTGAGGGATGAGTACTGAAAAAGTCTGACGCCAACAAAATGTAGATTAACTGCCTGAATAGAAACAAGGCCACAGCAGCAGATCCAAGTGAGGAGATTGGGCTGGGAGGGAGACGCACATGATGATATTACCATAATGAATTTTGTGGGGAAGCTACTCACTTCAGAATCCTTCCGTTCTGATCTGTTAAGAAGGTGTTTACTGTCATCAGGAAACAGTTTACTTGGTAGGGGGAGATAGAGAGAGGAAGGGAGATGGTTCTGTTTAGTTTAAAGAATCATCTCTGCCTCTTCTAGTGTCTACACCCTCCTGCTAGGTCCTTTCCGTTTCTGATTCTCTTCACCTTCTCAGAAAAGGGAACTTAATTTTAACTAAATCATTTGAGATTTCAGCATCGGTGCGGGAGGACCAGGCAGGAATAAAGTCAGAGATGCCTTGCTATAAAAGTAAATTATGCTTTCAAACCGAATGAAAGCACACAGGCCATAGTCACTAGCACAGTTAAACACACACACACACATTGAGCCTGTTAAGGAAAAGGTGAAGCTCCTCCCGCTAAAGGCTTCCTTGCTTTTAGGGAGTTCTGGGTGTCACTAGGCATACATCTCTGTGAAGAAACTGATTTTCAGGTTTCTTCCCTCCATATCATCCCAGGGAAAGGGAGAATGCTCATTTCACTGGGAGAGAAGGCAAGTTTTTTTATTCTACTACACTCCATGAGTCTGTGTGTGTGTTGTGTGTGTTTCTTTTAAACTGTAATTAACTGCAGTGAAAAACAATGAATCAAACCTGTTCTTTCCTTCTTTTCTCCTCTTTCTTTTACCTCCCTTTCTCTCCCTCTCTCACTGTCTTCAGTGATCTTAAGGGATGTAGCTTTGGCAACAGTTGATTTGTCGCCAAACTGTGCATCCTGCAGTGCCCTTTAGACATTTTCCCTAAATCTTTGCAAAGTTTGCACCTGAGACCCTATAGCAAAGGGTGACTTAAACAAGAGAAAAAGTCATTGATTTCTTTGACATAATTACATGACACAGGCGCCTTTATGAAAACCCAAGAACGGGGGAGAAACTGTGCGCGTGTATGCCTGGGTTTGGGGGAGGGTGGATGTGTAGTCGTGGAGAAGATTATTTGGTAAAAGAAAGTCTGGCGCACTGTAATGTGTAAAGGGGGAACCAAGCAAGGGTAGTGTGTACAAAAGTCTCTTGTCTTTGTGTCTTCTTTCCACCAGATGCAGGGAGAGACTACTTCCTAGTCAGCCTGCTTCCGGGAAGGAGAATAGAGCCTGCTTTGGCGGTTTCCCCAAGTGCCAAGATGCTATACTTTGGGACAGAGTGTTTGAACCCTGTCTCCACGTATGTCTCCTTGTCTATTTCCACTCCCAGTCTCAAGGACCCATGCAAGGACTTGATAGAAAGTAGAAAGGGTGGAGCTTGCAGGTGGCATCCTTCCCTCCACCTCACAGGAGGTGAGGGTCTGGGGTCCTGTGCTGTGGGTGGGAAGCTCCCACAAGCTCAGAAACAGCTGCTAACTGCTGTCATCATCAGAGAAGCCTCATCCCCTGCCTTCCCCAAGAAAACCTCTTTGAAGAAGCTCTGGGAGTGTTAAGAAGTTGCTTTAACAAGACAGATTCTTTCTATCCTCAAAGGATTTTAGTGAAGAGCACAGGAGTCTATATAGGTCCAAGAGCAAACAAACGGCAGCATCAGCAACAGCAGAAGGATGCAGCCTGTGCCCGGAGTGAGCAGGCGCAGCTGATGGAGATAGCCATGGTGGCAGAAGGTCGAGCAAGGCAACAGATGGAGCTGGTCATGTCCAGCACAGCCTGGGCCATGTGAGCCCTCATTTCAGACGAAACCCCTGGAACGCAGCTATTTTGAAGTTCCTAAGCAAATTAACCCCAACACTTCAATCTTGTCTAAGAAAAAGTGTTCCACTTTACTTTCCCAGGGTCACCCACACCTTTAAGGATTTTACCCAGAGCTGTTCAATAACAGATGCGGACAGGAGGACCAGACATATTTGTTGATGGAATGTTGACAATGAATCCATAAAACAAATTTCAACTTGGAGAATGTTTTCCTCTAGGGAACTAAATAAAAAAATCAAAATATTCATAGAAAGTCCTATGTTAACACCAATGGCCTGATTTGAATGTCTCTGCCCTACCATTGGATTTTTAGGCTTTTAAACACTTTAAAAACAACATGACTGAAAATTTCAAACATATCCAACTATATGGAATCAAAGATTAGACCTCTTTGTAGCCATCACTCACCTTTAACAGTGACATTCTGTGGTTTTCTGTGTATTTCCACCACCTCACTAGGCTAGTTTTTACTATTTCAGATACAGTGCAAGCACATTGAAGTGCACAAACCTTGCACGCATACAATGTGCCTATCTGAATTATACAATGAAACATCCTCACGTCTCCAGAAAACTCCCCCATGTTCTACTCAGCCATTGTAGACATTCCTTTTTCACTCTCGTAAGAACCTCTTGCATGCACAAACACAGTTATTTCTTGTATTTTCCATTTTGCCTAATGTCTGTGAGATTTATTCATGTTCTTGTGCATATAAGTAATGCTTTGCCTCTCGTACCCCTTTTTTGGCTGGTATTACTTCATTGTTTGAAAACACCACGGTTTGCTTATTGATTCTTTTGTTGTCAGACATTGGGCTGCTTCCAGTCATCAACTATTGTGGGGGAAAAAAAGCATTAAACACTCTTGACCCTATCCTCTGGCAGGCATTTCTTTGTATTTCAGTTGGATAAATGATGAGGGATGGAATGGCTGAGCCAATGTACGTAACTTGATCAGAAACCATTGTCCATGTATAAGACACCACTGTTCTCCTCTGGCTTTCTAATAGCTTGCTTTCTAGGAGCTTAAATTTTAGCATTCTTGCTTATATATATTATATATTTATATATATACATATATATATTATATACATATAATATATATACAAACAATTTTATATATATACATGGCTAAAGAAGGGCTTGAGGTCCTTTTCTTTTACAGTGGATATCCATCTTTTCCACGCACCATTGTTAAGAACTGTTTTTCCTCACATTTTTTTTTTTAGCGTGATTATGAAAAAATTCAATTGACTCTATAAGTATGACTTATTTCTGGTCTCTACATTCCGCTCTATTGATCTGTTTGTCTATCCCTGTGCTGATACCTCTCTGCATCGATTACTATAGCTTTGTAGGGAGTCTTGAAGGCAGATTATATATGTAGGTCTGTGAACTTGTTTTTTTTTTAACAAGAAAATTGATAAGATATTCTACATACTTCCATTTCTACACAAGTTTGGAATAAGTTTTTAATTTATTTTAAAAACTGGGATTCTGAGTTTGTGGTCATATAAATTGTGAATTAATCAGAGAAGAACAAATATCTTAACAACACTGAATATCTAATCTATTAATTAGTACAACGATTTGTTTAGGTTTTCTTTAATTTCTGTCCATCATATTTTTCAGCACAAAAATGACGCTCACCTTTCATTATATAAATCATATTTATATTAAATACAAATAATAAATTCTTGAGTCATTTAATATATAAAATATAAATATAATAAACACTTAGGTATTTATTATAATATAATAAGTATTTGCATATACATATATGATATACATAAGTATTTATTATGTTTACATTATCTTATTGTGATATCATTTTTCTTTCTGTGAACATTTCCTTCATTTATACAGAGTATCGTGACCATACCCATCTCCCATTACTTTCTTCCATCTCTCCCAATAACTCAACATTTATAAATAGCGACCTATGTATTCTAGCATAGCATATAGACATTTATTCCTATGAATTAATCTTGCACCATGAGAGTTTACTTACTTCTAATATTGGTAATTTGTGTTTTCCTGCCCTGTATCAGTTCTATTATATGATTATCAACTGTATTAAAAGTTTCATAGACCTTTTATGGACTTTAAAATTCTTTTCTTCATTTTATCCCTTCTGATTTATTGATATCTGGCCTTTATTGGTTCTAACTTTTAACAATTCTTTCCATTTGTCTTTACTGTCATCTATAGATCATGGGTTTCAGATCTTGTGTCCTAACAGAGACATTTCACGTCTTCCCCATGGCTCTAAGCACTATGCAAGCTATGTAACACAATTTTCATGCTATATTTTTATTGCCCTTTACATAAAAACTTATTCATGCTTCTCTTGTGATTTTTTTCTTTGATCCATGGGTTATATGGAAATTTCTCACTTAATTTCTGAATGTTGTGACTTTTTTAGGCAGCCTGTGGAGTTTCAGTTTAGTCTTTGTGTAGGGAGAGAATGTACTCATAAAACTTTAGGGCTTCGAAGCATGTAGAGACCTTTATATAAACCTGCGGTCTATTGTAGTGAATGTTCCATGAGTTCTGAAAATAAATTTCTGTCCTGAAGTTGTTGGGGTAGTTCTCTGTAAAGAAAATTAAGTCAAACGGTTAATTAGCACTCAACCTTTACTTACAGAATTTTTTCTATCAATTATTAAAGAAAGAGTTAGAAAACTTTAGTTGTTAATTTATACTATTTCTCCCTTCAGTTTGTATGCTCTGTTACATATGTTTTAATATAAAGTTAAGTCCATAGAGATTTAAATTACTTGTATTTTCCTGATAAATAGATACTTCCAATAATGCTCTCTTTCTTGATGTATATTTTTATGTATTTTATAGTAAAGCTCCTTTATCTGTTTCATTGCTATTTGCATGATTTAGCTGTTTTTTAAATCATTTTACAAACAAAAACTGGAAGTTTTTAATAAAGTGCATCTTCTATGGATACTGTCTGCAGGTGGTGTTGAGGTACATCTTCTTGAATATCATTCTGCTGGTATGTGGCTTTCATTACAGTGCTCACCTCCTAATGTTTAGTATAAGTTTTGATGTGGTTGGACTTACTTCTGCATGGTATTTTAGTTTTCTAATTTAACTGTTTCAGTATTTTTTCTTATCACTCTTTGGAAAGATAGGGGTAACTAACGGATTATGTTCTGTTTCATTTTCTCTGTTGACTTTAGCTATTTCTCCTTGCATTGTTCTGATGGTTGCCCTAGGGATTATGATATATGTTGTTTATAATTCACCCCGAATTAGTAGTATATTACTTAATAAAAAGTTAAGTTACCCTTGAAACACTATGGATCTGTTACTCCTTTAATTTTTGTATATTTCTCATATGTTACCTCTGCTTGTGCCGTAAAACTACAAAGTTCGTAATTTTATTGTGACATGCCATATATTTCTATCAGGAAGAGAGTATTCATTTATAGTCAGTTCTCATTTCTCATGCTTTCTGTGTTTGAAAATTCACTTTCTCAGTAAAATTCATTTGAAACTTATAAACCAACGTTAGTCACTCATGGTTATGTGTAGAGGGATGAAGACAGTAAAAAAGAAAAAAGAATTGTATGCTATTCCCAGATGAGGCCAAACAGGGTTCCTTCCTGTCTGACATCTTACGCCCTAACGCCCTTTACACGGTTCTTAGTAATGCTTTACTAATGTTTGCTCCAGTCTATTTGGGGCATATATTTTACCCTTTGTTGATGATTTTACCCCTAGACACATTGTATAAGACCAAAGCACCATGCTCCTGGTGTTACTCAAGCACAAGCTTGAGGAAAAATGCATGTCAAATAAACTTCCTTCAGGTGTGAGTTACACAGCGCTATTGACTATAATGAAGCATCGTATGTATTAACTGACTTACCGTTACATCGCATCTCACATGAAACAGTGCTGTATATTGATTGCTTGATGAAAGTGTAACTGGAGACTTACAAGAGCTTAGTGCTGGCCTCCCCTTAGGAGTGATAATTCAGTTTTCACTAATTCAGTGTTTATAGACATTTTACAGATATTTTACTTATGTAACTGCCATGAATGACAAGGATGGACTATACTATTCATATGCATGTGTGTAAATACGTTTGTTAGATTTATCCACATATACTCTAGTTATGGACACCCTCACTGTCCCAGGAAGAGGCAAGCATCATTTCCCTTCAGTCCTAAGATCATTGCAGCATCTTTTCACATAAGTCCGATGCCAGAGAATGCACTTAGCTGTGTTCGTCTTAAACTGTTTTATTTTGTCTTTCAGTTTTAGCATTGAATTTTAGGGTATTCGTCTTTACTTTCCAGTACTTTAAGGAAGTTGTACCATTGTCCCCTGTCCTCCATTGCTTCCCCAGGAAAGTTAGAAGTTGTTCTATCAGTGCTTTCCTACAACCTAGCACAACAGTTTTCTTTGCCTGCTTTCAAGACTCTCTCTTGATCTATACTTGTTTGATTTCAATTATCCTGTTTGATATCAATTATTTGATTGCAATTATCCTGTGGGCTGTGGCTTTCTGCCGCGTAAGCTTCTTAGCTTCTTATGCTATACGTGGAGCTTTCAAATAGAACACTAAAACTTTGCAACTCTCACCTTTTGTTGTCTGTTGTTTCAAGGCAAACACCTTCTATTTCTTCTTATATTCAGTCAAGTTCCCAACTCTTCAAGTGTGTGCATATATTAAGTATTGTTTCCAAGATTCTATAACTGCTTTCTATGAGGGAGCTCGACAAAGCTATTTTATTGGTGCTTATCGGTGCTTATCTTCCTTGTTTGTGACTGGAACATGAGATATGTCTTCTAGATTAAAGCAATGCCATGACCACATTATGAATATGCATCTCATGATCCCATGCCCAGGATTAACTAATTGCTAGCTAGAACTCCAATTGGCTGCACAATTTAGGTCTAACAAAAGAAATCTCGATCTTAAAGAAGAGATTCTTTGCCAATTCAGAAAGAAGACGTTAACAATGTCTTTACATTTTTTTCCACTTCTTCTTTTCTTTGAGACAGGATCTCGGTATGTAGCCCACACTACCATCAGAAAACTAAGTAACCTGCTTTGTTACTTCGTTTGAACACAGCACTTGACTAGCGTTAGAGAACCAGCGCACAGCGTTGCCTGTGGCCTTGTTTGGAAATGATCATGGCTCCTTATGCGTATGTTGTGCAGAACTCTGCTGATGAGCTCTAACAGTGGCCTCCATTTCCAGGCCTTATTATCTTCCTGATTTACCTGTTGCCATCTCTGTTTGCTCACTCTCTTCTAGCCATACCATTACTCTGACTTTTCTTTAAATATACCAAGTGTGCTCAAACCTCAGGACTCTACTTTGCTTCTTTTTACCAGCTTAGGCTGACATAATCCTGGAACTCAAAGTGAGTTCTCTCATGGTTTTAGGTGTGTACTCAACTGCTAAAGCAGTTTTTTATTTCTTCTATAGTGATATTATACCCCTAAAAACCTTACTTCTCTTATTATACATCTTTATCTAACATAGTACAGAAAATCCTACCTTATGGTTGAGTTACATCCCAATACAGCCATTATAAATTGAAAATACAGTAAGTAGAAAGCGTATCCAATATACCTAACTTACAGAACGTCATAGTTCAGCCTAGTTCACCTTAGTTGTGCTGAAAACACGTTAGTTGATAGCTGAGCAAAAAGGCTCATTTTATAATGTTTGAATGCCATGCAACTTCCTGAATACTATACTGAAAATAAAAGCTAGAATGGCTAAATACGTATGCTTTTGTATCATCCAAAATTGAATATTGATAAATTGAGCCATCATCAAGTCAAGGGCCATCTGTGTCTCGTTTTTCATTTTCTTGTTCCATTTCTAGATTTACTTACTAGTTTTTTTTTTTATTAGAATATAGTCTTCAAAAAGCCAAAATTTGGTGAGTTAATTATGCATACCATATGCTAGTAAGGTGCTAGGTCAATTTGTTGAATGGATAGAGAAGTGCAACTCCATTGAGAGTCCTTGGGATATTCTTTAGCACTCACCCTCTGCAATGAGCTGCCTCAATTGACTTCCATACACATGAGCCACCTTTGACATGAGAGAAGTTTCAGATTTGTATTTTCAGTTCACATTTGTGTTTTCACTTTGCTTTTTATTCCACTATGGGGGATTTGTGTTTTATTATCACAAGACAAACACTGTTATGAATATCACTAAAACTCAAAATTCAGTCTCTATACTTTGATCAGTGGCATACAAGTTGGACTTTGTTGGTTTTATTAATGAATTTTTCTCATCTTATATGTGTGTGTATAACACACACACACACACACACACACACACACACACACACACACTATACTACATATACCAGTACAATCAGTGGTCTTTACCAGTTCTGTTGGTCTGTTACATTGAAAACATCTAAAACCTGACTGCATGACAATACTAACAGAAG